>CM074724.1:388035379-388422879 GCA_037306005.1 Rhinophrynus dorsalis
TGAGTACCCCCTTACACTCAAAGGGTTAACCTTCAAATGCATAAGCAACGCATTCTGCAATTCACGTAAAACCAAGTGGTCCTCTACCAGATTCACTTCTTCATTTAGGCACCTAAAATCCAGAGAAGGGAAGCACATGCTGAAACCTCTCACATAATTACAAAAGCTGTATCCTATCCCACAAACGTTATGTTACCGTTGCTATGGCTCTGCTTATAAACACTAAACTCCTGCCTCATTTATTTTAAGTATTTGCTACAGCTGGAACTCAACCATGTTTGGGTGTCTAGCCTGAGCAAGTTCTTTATTTTCAAATCTCCCACAGAGAACAGGCAGCCTTGGTGCAGTTTATAGCCGTGCTTTTCACATTCCACAGGAGGAGAACATGCGCTAGACAGTCCACATACGGTTAACGGCGCTTCAAGCAGAACACTTCGTTTTGGACGGTTTGATGGAGTGACAGCAGACCATTAGTCAATCACAGAACAGAATACACGATGTATCATGATAAAAGACTAAGATTGAGGGGGGTGTCATTTGTCCAGTTTCCCCAAGTCCCACTAGTTTAACTGGAGTTGTTAACCCATAAAGAGAGAGAACTATGACTTAATGGGTTAAAATGCCCATCTCAGTCAATGGGCATTTATAATCTACGGAGACTGCTTTTTACCCAGAATTACATCTTTGTGCATGACCCTCAGCGCGCTGCAATGCGTTTGATACCTCTTTGGCACTCAAAGGGTTAAATATTTGTACTGGGGATCTGTTAAAGGGATAGCAATGGTTGTTTTTAACAAAGTTTAATATTTTAAGTCTTAAATATGATGTTCAGTCTCTCAAATATGTATAGTTTGAGAGAAGCCATGGGCGTCCGGTGCCCCCCACCACCAATTGCCCGCTCCATAGAAAAATAGGGGCTGATTGGCTGGCCTGGGGGTCATTATGGCTTTGCCACCCCCCACCCCCCCCAGAAACTTTTATACGGACACCCCTGATATAATCTTATAAATTTCCCCCCTCCTGTCATAGACGTCAGCACTCTAGCTGACAGGAGATTCTGGTCATTTGACTGTCAGCTCTTCA
The DNA here is from genome assembly GCA_037306005.1 of Rhinophrynus dorsalis. NCBI lineage: Eukaryota > Metazoa > Chordata > Amphibia > Anura > Rhinophrynidae > Rhinophrynus > Rhinophrynus dorsalis. The sequence continues at coordinate 388,036,463 of CM074724.1, forward strand.
GCAGAGCCAAATTAGCATCACCTAGAAAGGAACACTTCAAATGAAAGGCCTACAAAGTGTGCCTGGTTTGCAATCACACTTTGTAGACCGTTCCAGTTAGGTATTTTCTAGATAATGCTACTTCAGTTCTGCTGAAGAGCGCCAGCCGGTCCTGGGACCAGGATCTCCTGTCAGAGCTCTGACGTCTATGAAAGGGGAACTTTACCAGCTTATATAACGGGTGTCTGTAGAAATTTCCGGGGGGGGGGGGGTGGCGCAAAGCCCTAATATGATCTCCAGGCCAGCCCCTTTGTTTATATGGAGGGTGGTGGTGGTGGGGGGTGTGTGTGTGTGTGTGTGTGTGTGTGTGTGTGTGTGTGTGTGTGTGTGTGTGTGTGTGTGTGTGTGTGTGTGTGTGTGTGTGTGTGTGTGTGTGTGTGTGTGTGTGTGTGTGTGTGTGTGTGTGTGTGTGTGTGTGCCCCCCGCCCCAATGCCCATGGCTTATATATCTCACACTATACATGTCAGAGAGACTGGACTTCATTAATATTGTATATCTTAAAAATATCAATGCAAACTGTTTAAAACCACAATTACTATCCCTTTAATGCATTAGTCTTCTAGTGAGAGTAGAAACTGGGATTCCAATGAGGGCTCAGACTGCACCGCGTGCCTGTAGGATCCGTCGTCCAGCCGCCCTTCTCAGGGAATGTTTTTAATCTAGATACAGGGGAGCTTTACAGGTGTATTAGATTAAGACTTACCATATATTGGGGTACCTTGGCAGGGCTGGCAAGCTTAACCCTTTTGAGTGCAGGAGAGTTATCTAGTACATCGCAGCTCAATGCATTGACGTCTTTCAGGCACTCAAAGGGTTAATTTATCATTCAAACATTGCTTCTGTCGACTACCACTTGCAGCAAATGTAGATATTCCAGCTACAATAATCATTTACATCATTAACAATGTCTATCCAAAAGAGGTCCATGCGGCACTCCAAAAGTACTGTACATATATAACCACAAACATTGCATGGATACATCCAAACAGCAGGACAAGACAAAAGGACGTGCACTGTTTCTGATAAATTTGATGTTTTAACCCTTTGAGTGCCAAAGGAGTACACAGTTCATTGCGTACCCCTCTGGCACTCTAAGGGTTAAATTAAGATTTCTAACATCTTGTTTATTTCCTATTCTTCTCGACAGTGTAAATACATCTCTATACACAACTTGGGAGGTTAAAAAGCCCAAGTTAGAGACAGTAACGGACAACATTCTGTAAGGGCATATGTCAAGCAGGTTTGTTTACACTTTACCAGCCTGTCTATGGAGCTCACTGTCAAGTGTGTAAATGATAGCTTTTCTGGAGAACAGACCATGAGATCAGGATGTAATACAATGCAAGAGGCCCTGCAGCTCAGTGTGCTCTGTACGCCTTTATATCACATCACTTATACCCAGTCACAAAACAGATCCAGGTATCTCAATGTTGCACAGTTGTAAATAGATAAGGGTATAGGCAGTTTGACTTTATACAGTATGTAATAGCAGTATAAGTATCAAAATAATGTTAACCTTCAAACGGACACCTTTATAACAGTCATCTGGCATTTGGTGGCTCTAGAGGATCACAGCACTTTATTGCAATGCATTGTGGGATTGCCACCTCAAAATCACAGCTCATGTTTATGGCCATCCTACCATGGAGAACTAGAGTAATATCTGCCCTGTTTGCACCACATAAGCCAAAACCATATGTTCAAACATCCCACATCTGTAACAGGTATGTAGATTTAGGAAAGGGGGCAAGGGTCAAGATGTGAGGCAGGGTTCTTGCAAACCAAGTCAAGAGGACAGCATGCAGCCCTCCAGTTGGACTACAATTCATAATCAGAGTAGGGATGCTGGGAGTTTTAGTCCAACAGTTGCAGGCTGCACCAAACAAATAAGGAGTACATGGTTTTACTTCGACTAAAACAAAGGCAGGGATTCTTTACGGTAAGGCTATGCAATTCTGCGGCTCGGGATGTGCTTGCAGATAAATCAACTGCATTCAACAAACGCAATGGATGCCTATCTAGCACAGAATAATATTGACAATTATGACAGATGGCTTCAAAGCAGATAGGATATTGATCCGGGGAACTATATGACCACCAATTTGAGTTAGGAAGGAATAAAATACACACGGGACTAGATTGGAAATTGCTCCAGAGGGCTTTTTTTTGCCTTCCTCTGGATCAACAGGGGTTGTTTTTGGCATATTTACTATGTTACTATATTCTTACTATTCATGTGTCTCCTGGATACCTGGAATAGGTCAGCCCTGGCTTAAAAATAACCACCAACGGAATAAGAAGGTTGTTAGCACAAGTCAAGATTATTAAACCATGCCGACTGTAGATCATTCAGGCTCTATATCTCCCCCCATAGCCCTCTCATGAGTGGGAAATATCCCAGGAGCCTGAGCTCCTAAGTTTTTACTTTTAGCTCTTAATATTTTGGGGCATTTATAGTTATACATAAAATTGCACTTGTCTGACCCAGATCCTCTAGACTGTAAGCTCTCACGAGCAGGGCCCTCTGATCCTCCTGTTCTACACATCTGATTGTACTATTTAATACCACTGTATGTCTATTCCCCAATTGTACAGCGCTGCGGAATTAGTTGGCGCTATATAAATAAAGAATAATAATAATAATAATAATACAGCATAGTTGATGTTCAACCTCAGACATTCCACTTATATCAAAGTCACACCAACAGTGGAGGTTTTAAATCCATTGGAAACCCAACACTCCATTAAAGTGGAAACAGTAGAATGACATCGGTCACAAGTATTCAAAACCAGCAGTTTGCATAAACGTCCCTTTGGCAAGAATTCAAACTAGCTGGATAACAGTCGGGATGGAGAATGAATGTTTGTATCTCACAAGTCTGCCTGTTAGTATTACAGATTCTGCATAAACTGACAAGTCTTGCTCTCAAACAATAGTTTTAAATGAAGGCAAAGATATTGAAAGCTTTTAAAATTGCCCATTATAAAGTGTTCCTTACAATTTAAGAGCCTCCACAAAATTATAGGAGATATCCAAGCCACATGTAGTTGTAGGATTAGATAGCCACTGGAAGGAGAGGGGGGAAAAAAGCACACAAAAACCAAACAGATATAGTATAGTATACAGATACTATGGCAGGGGTAGCCAACATTTGGACCTCCAGCTGTTGATGACTAACTCAAGTCATGTGGTATGACCCAGTTAGATTGACTAAGACTGCATCCATCAAGTCCAACCCATGCCAAAGCACTATTGATCCAAAGGAAGGGGTTATTTTATTATCTGAACAAATCAGTGAGAAATTTATAAAATTGAGATATATATATATATATATATATATATATATATATATATCTCAATCAAAACCACCTATTTATGTCAGGCAAACACATACTTTAGTAAACATACTATTGACGCTGAAAAAACAGTCAACCAAGTCAGTTTTATAGGCAGTTTAGGCTACTTGGATGCTACAGTGAGTGATTAATTGCCAAGTGCCATACTACATTAAAGGGATAGTAATGTTTCATAATAAAAGCAGCTCTAATTAATCATCATAGTATTTGGACCATGGAGAGTGTTATTTCAATTCTGTCAGAGTTGTAGTTCAAGAGTAATTCAATGATAAAGTATACCCCCTCCCGCCCCTTTTACTGATGTAACACTGCTCAGCAAGATCAGAAGGGAGGTGCCCAGGTAGACTGCAGAGAGGGACAATCTTCAAGAGAAGGGAGAAACCTGAAAAAATTGTCAAGGGGGGGGCAGGGCTTTCATTGTTCTCATAGGAAGAAGATTGTCCCCTTCTGTTATCTGTCTGGTCTATGGACTGGATTCCTCATTAGCATTCTGAACACCAGTCATTATGGTGGCATCCATAAAATTACAGTGTCTAAATTCTATAACTGCTAGAATAGAATCCAAGAGAATGTGATGGCAACACTGGAACATTAGATAAGTCAATTCAGAAATTAACTCACTTATGAGTAAAAAGCATCCGAGAAGTGGGAGAACCTTTTCCTTCCTCACAGCAAGAAAAGCTGTGCAGTAGAATTATTATTATTATTATTCTTTATTTATATAGCGCCAACTAATTCCGCAGCGCTGTACAATTGGGGAATAGACATACAGAGGTATTAAATAGTACAATCAGATGTGTAGAACAGGAGGATCAGAGGGCCCTGCTCGTGAGAGCTTACAGTCTAGAAGTCTACATTCACACATCCAGCTACCTTAATGGGCTGGAAACAGTATTTCATATTGCCAGGTCAGTCAAGAAAGTACTCATACTGCCAAGGAAGCTTAAACACTTTTCATGGTGCAATTTTACAGTGGTGCAGCTGCTGCATCATCCTATGGGAGGTTTATAGTCCAATCATACACTACTACAGCATCTGTGCCACAATCCAGTTTAACCCTTTGAATGCCGGGGCAGGGGCAAAGCATTGCTTTGCAATGAGTTGTGTACCCCTCTGGCATTCAAAGGGTTAAGGATAGTGGGGGAAATTTCAGCTGATGCAACCTTTGAACTCCGCTTGGGAGTACCCTTGTTCCACTATGGATATACCCTGGAATATTTAGTCATAATGAATTACTATTCCTTTAATTACACTGAATAAGGAACTCCAGGACAGGCGAGTCAATCCAATTAGAGATACCCACACGCACCAGAATCTAATGTTTTTCCCTGCTTGAGAACAGGGGCACAGTGTTAAGTTGCTACCCCTTTAAATCCAGGCCCGTTTACAGAATTTTGGGACACAACTTCAGACATCCCACCCCCGCTCTGTACTTCATTATGGTCCAGTGAGGTGTCTGCAGAAACCAGTTTGTATACAACTGCGCATTCAACCCTATGAGTGCCAGAAGTATCTAATGCAGTACAAGGCATTTGACACCTTTCTGGCATTCAAAGCATTAACCACAAGGGGACCAGCTGGGGTGTGCAGAGAATTGTTTTCAATGGGTTAACCGAGCAAGAAGAGAAGAAGCCACCACAGGTCACCATTTTGAGTTTGGATCCCTGGAGTGGCAGATGGACAGAGCAATTATAGCATGGTTCAAACACATGAGGACCACAAGGTGTTAAAATTGTGTCAATATACTGCTCAACCCTTCTGATCCTGAATGGATTAAGAGGTACTGTGCACAGACAGGAATTATGGCCCCCCAGCACATTTGAAAGATACCCATCCAGGCAAGGTAGGTGTGTGTGTGTGTGTGTGTGTGTGTGTGTGTGTGTGTGTGTGTGTGTGTGTGTGTGTGTGTGTGTGTGTGTGTGTGTGTGTGTGTGTGTGTGTGAGTGTAATCCCGCTTTGCAAAAGTGCTGCCGTTTGAGTGCCAGAAGGATACTGAACACTGCAAAGCAATGTGTTCATATGCCTCTGGCACTCAGTGTTAGAGCAATCTCTATCAACAAAACGAATGCCAGGTTTTATTTAATAAACTATTTCTTTATTACAGAATTTATTATCTACATAATTATAAAGAGATTAAAACTGTACAAGCAACAAATTGGAGACAGTAGGGAGACGTACTAAGCCACTTTTCTGTGTTGTGGAAGACTACTTGCGCACAAAAATAGACATGTAAAACAAGGCAGCGAGAGATAAGATTTGTACAGGAAAAACCCCTATGTGCAATGCTGCAAGTGTCCTAATTCAGCCAGAAAATAGCCCAGGGTGACCAACCGGAGGCTCTCCAGCTGCTGCTATAACTGGCTGAGTATTATGGGAATTGTAGCCCACAACAGCTGGAAAGCCTCAAGTTGCTCAGTTGTTAAGCAATTAGATGGTACCTGGTCTACCCGCAGTCTGGGCACAAGTGTGCTTTAAAAATAGTTTTATTCCCTTTTCCTCCTTTTTAAAAAGTACCCTACAGCAGCAGTTTTAAAATTCACATACCTACAAACACAAACAAAAACACACATATCCAGCCATTGTACCTGTGCATAAATAAGTCTTCATTTCTTGGGGCATATGTATAAAGCAAAGAAAAGAAATTCAGGTACAAGCCGACTGTACCACAGGAGACAGACTACCAGTCATTTTGTTTTCTGAATATTAATTTACAGGTCTTTCCTTACAGAGTAGAGTCAAGTGTTGCTAGTCAGAAGACTGTTAACCCTTTGAATGCCAGCAGTATGAAGTGAGTTTGATACCTCTGGCTCTCAAAGGGTTAAAAACACGTATACAACTACTCGCACCACCTGATCCCCAGGACCCATTATTCTGTGGGCGAGGGGAAGCTACATGTTACAGTTCAATAATATATAGAACAGTTTAACCTTTAGAGTGCCAGAGGAGCATGCAGTGCATTCTGTCCTCTGGTACTCAGAGGGTTAAAAAGTTTGACTGCCAGCAGTGGTATTACCCTGGTTGCCAAAAAGAAAAGCCCCAATTTCTGTTTCAACTGAACCTAATCCATTGAATGGAATTTTACCCTGCACGAGCACTAGAATGGTAGCCAGCACATGGCAAGACCTTTATAATACCCATGGGTTAACACCCCCCTGACCTCCCCCTCACTAATCAACTAGAAGGCCCATGATGTTTAACAGGAGTGGTCACTGACTAGTCTTGGAATGCGGGATGAGAAAGGTGCTAAGAATTAAAGAAATGTTGTTTGAAGCTGGTAGTGTTTACATCTGCCACCCAGCAGGATTACAAAAGATGCAGGATCTTCGGAATAAGTACTATCTTCATTTCCTTACTGAGTACTAGTGTATGGATCAAGTTCAAGGCTCTCTTTAGTGGGGGAGAAAAGGAAAAGGGGGGGGGGCGGCAATATAACAGAGAAGTGAAAGCGTTTCAGAATGTTTGAATACATGGGAGGCTGATTATCTCGTTAGCATTTGTATTGCACTTAAAATATTAAAAAAGGCATTAAGCTTAACCCATTTATTGCTGGATCATACCAGCAACATTTCAGGCCCCAGAAAGCAAGGTTAAGGGAGGCTGCAAATATGACTCCCATTTAAGAAAACAGGTTGTTGAAAGGAAAGTCCAGGTGAGCAACCTGTAGCTCTCCAGTTTGAGGAGAGCTCCCATCATACTATGCAGGGTTAGCTGGAGTTTTGGTACAACACAACGGCAGTTTGCCTGCCCCACATAACTTGCGTTTCCTCTGCCACAATCCATGGGCTTCATGTTCAAGCGAAAGCTAAAGCAGTCTTGGGGCAAACCAATCTCAGCTTGGGGAGGGTTTAAGAATCAATTCACTTAAATGGAGTTTAACAAAATCAAAGACTAGATGTCACCAACTCAATGACGAACTAGCATTCAAGATGTTAAAGCTCCATTCACAGAGTCCCAGAGAAGTGTATCAAGGAATTTGGGACATTGGAATTTGGCCCTTGCGGTGCAGTTTGCCCCCAGAATTCCTCTACTTCTTTGAACATAGTGCCCCCATGACGTAGTGTTTTGAGGCACAATAGCAGTTGGTTACAAGACATACATCTAAAAATTCAGACAGACGCACAAAATTGGACACCACTTCCCTGACGAGGATATCAAAAAAAAAGTTTCTACTTCCTGTGTGAGCAGGGATCGTTAAAAGCAAAAATCGGTCTTAATACTAAGAAAGTTTGTGGTAACCCACTTGCCTAAAAAGTCACATGCAGCATTCCAGATATCCTTCACAGAAAAAGCCCAACGGGTAGTAAAGTCCAGGACTCCATGGCAAAAACTTGGAGGTATTTTGTAGTTTGACACATGCATGTGAGCATGGAGGGGAACAGTACAACTATATCCTTATTTATGAGCAGTTGAGGGCAGACAGGTTTTGTCATGAGCCCTGGGATGCATAGTACTGCTTTAACAGTGACCAGTCCACCAGGAGCCCCCTGTACATCGGTCAGTGGTACAGTAGATAGCCTTTGAGGGATGCTGGTAGTGGAAGAGCTTGGATTTCATTTAGTCGGTCTTTCCCCAATGCAAGACGAACAGATCTTCTACACAAATCCATCAGCGGCAGTGGTTCAGCTGGGGGAGAAGGATAAGCAACATTAGTAGTTCTCAAACTGGATTAGGACCATGTGCACAAAGACAGGAGCGATCGGGTGGGAGCTCCCGACACTTATTTTTTGGTTCTCATCTGGTCTTCATTATGTTATGCATAACACGTTGCGCAATAACTTACATTGCTATAGTTTGAGATATGCCGTGTAAAAGGATTCCCCACACACCAGGATTTTCCTTTTGCTTAGTGAAGATTGTCCCTCATCGTGCTCCATCCGGCCCACGCAAGAATGAGTGACAGCAAGAATGGGGATCCTTTTAAATGGCATCTCTTTAAAATTATTGCAATGGTACATTACACAACACGATGCACTATGCTTAACAATGAAAACTGATATCTACTTTATCCATTACTATTCCTTTAAGCAAGGCAAAACAACAAAATTCTTTACAGTCATCCTTAAGGGATGAATGTTCATTTAAAAAAAAAAAAAAAAAAAAAAAAAAAAAAATGAAGCATTTATGGTTTGAGAGAGTCACATGTACAGTTCCTCTTCTCCTGATGTCAGTTGACACGAGAAGGTTCTTCAGCAGAGCCACAATAGTGATAGTTGAAAATAATTACTTCATTGGAACGGTCTACAAAGTGTGCTTGCAAACCAGGCACACTTTGGAAAATTACTTATTTGGAAAGTTCTACAATATCTCGATTTCGGCTCTGCTGAAGAGCTGCCGGCTGGTCCCAGGACCTCCTGCTGTCAGCTAGACTGAGGGAGGGGGGAACTTTACATACAAATCTCTCTCAAACCATAAAGGTTTGAGAGATGGGATGTGCCATGATTTGTTTAATTTAATGTTTTACTTTTAAACTCTACAAAAAAAATGGGATATTTGTTTTTAACCCTTTGAGTGCCAGGGAGGTAACGCAACGTATTGCAAAGCAATGCAGTGCATACCCCTCTGGCACTCAAAGGGTTACAAATAAGCAGACTAACATTTGTCCCATATTTTACCCCTAGAATACCACCACTTTTCCTAGTACAGCTGTCTCCACTTGTTCTGTGCCATTACAGATTATGGGCCAAATTAAACATCCAATCAGGACTCATTCCTGTCAGTGCTCAAAAGGTCAGATTGTGATAAAGCATTCAAAAGCTAGTGTTAGGTTAACCTTTCAAGTTCCAGAAAGATAATGCATTGCACACTGGCACTCAAAGGGTTAAAATCTCATTAAAGTAAAGAGGGAGTTTGTGTGTTCCATGTGAACTTTTAAAGGGATAGTAATTAAAAACTACTATTCCCCCCCCCCCCCCCCCCATCTTGTAGCCAGTAAAATGAGACCAGCGGCATCTCAAACTTTCATGAGAAGATCTGCTTTCAAAGTTCCCTCTTTGTCTTTCCCCTGACGTCAGCATTCCAGCTGATAGCAAAGGAGTCCAGTCCCCACACTGGTAGCGGCTCTGTAGCAGAGCCGAGATCACGGTAATAAAAAAAATCCTTAACTTAAAAGGTCTTTTACGTGTGCTTGCAAACCAAACACGTAGAAGACTTATTGAAGTATTTTTTCTTATCGCAATAATCGGCTCTGCTGCAGAGTCGCTGGATGAGTACAGGAGAGGATTCCCCTGCTGTCAGCTAGAATGCCGACGTCAGGGGAAAGGTAGAGGGAATTTGAAAGCGGATCTCTCACCATGAAAGCTTGATAGATGCTGCTGGTCTCATTTTACTGGCTATAAGATCGGGGAAAAGTAATTTTTAATTAGAGATGCACAGATACCGATTTTTGAAGACCGAGTACCGATACTCTCCCCCCCCCCCCCAAGTACTCACCGATACCAATTACCGATACTTTTTTTTGCAGTCATTTGCCAGTTTTCCCCCAAGTACCTGTATGCTTCTGCCTCCTTTTGCCTTGGCTTTTTCCTCTCCCTTTTGTTTCCCCTTTCTCCCACTCCTCCTCCTTGACACTTGATCCCACCCTTTTGCCTCTTTCCCTCCTGATCCCCCCTCCTTTTGTCTCCTGATCATTCCTCCCTTTGCTTCTTTTTCTCCCTCTTGACCCCACTCTCTGCCTCTTTCACCACCAGCTGCCCCATCTTGCCTCCCTTACCCTCCTCTGACGGGTGCTCGCTGTTCTCTTGCGAGCCCCGGCAGAGGTCAGCGTCGGAGCGTTGCCATGGTAACCCACGGCAACGCTCCGACGCTGCAGGAGGGAGAGGGGTGACCGGGGAGCATTGGGAGCAGCTCCCCGGGCTCCCTCTCTGCAGCACAGACCCTGACACAGGGTACCGGTGCTGGTATCGGCCGCATTTGCGCGAGTACAAGTACTCACACAAATGCTGGTATCGGCACAACCCTATTTTTAATTATCATCACTTTAAAGAGATCAAAGTTACATTTAGCCCTAAACTAACAAGTTAGTGATAATACAGATTATATTATATATTCACACACTTGTATTTTACAGCACAAGTCCGGCATTAGAGAAAATTAGAACTGGTTCGGCAGGCAGCAACACCACAGACCTTGCAGAGACGGCATCTCCAAGTCTGTGCTGTCCGTCCCTTTCCCCTCCGATTGGCGATCTGAATGCCTTTGTACATTAAGGCACAGTCAGGGACTGAGTGCGTAGAGCAAGATTACAGCCTCTGCCAGCCAAGAATACAGCTATTTATATGTACATCGCTAACGTATTAAAGATTTTGGGCTAAATGCAACAGATCGTTCTGCTTTAAAGGGATAGTAATACTTCGTTTTAACTTTATTTTGTAGGCATTAAAAAAAACATGAAGAATGATACAAGTCTTCTCTCTCAAACCTTTATGGTTTGAGAGATATTCACAAGCAAAGTCCCCCCCCCCCTGTTCAACCAGAGCAGAAGGGAGGTGCCCAGGTAGACTGCAGAGAGGGACAATCTTCAAGATAAGGGGAAAAAGCTGAAAAACTTGTCAAGGGGGGCAGGGCTTTCATTGTTCTCATAGGAAGAAGATTGTCCCCTTCTGTTATCTGTCTGGTCTATGGACTGCATTCCACATCTGAGAAGAGATGGCTTACACTAGGTAAAAGGGGCGGGAGGGGAAACTTTGTGAATATCTCTCAAACCATAAAGGTCTGAGAGATAAGACTTATATCATTCATGTTTTTTTAATGCCTACAAAATAAAATAATGATAAAACAAAGTATTACTATCCATTTAAACAATTTAGGCTAAAGTGAAAACGGAGTTAGGAGTTTGCCTTTATAAACAGGGGCCAGAGTTCTATGGCAAACTGGAGTTATTCTGGTGTGAAACTTAATCACAGTACACAACTATAAGACTGTTTACGGTACAATTCTAGAAGTTGGTATTTGCATTCTGAGATTAGCAGCCACTACATGTCACTTATGATAACAGTAAGATTATCCCTTGCTGTGAGCTGTCCGGTCAAGAGACCAGATTCCATATCTGAGGGGAGATGGCTGGAAGGGGGATACTTTATCATTCAATTACTCTTGAACTATAACTGACAGTATTGACATAACTCTCCATGGCCCAAATACAAAGATTAATTGGAGCTGCTGTTTTGTGAATTACCATCCCTTTCAAAGTAGGGAGTCTGTTTCTTAGACTAAGATGTGGATCGATTTGTCCAACTGACATGGCTTTTATTTTGTAATACACACACAAGGGCTATATAAAGGAAGCAAGAGAGGAGGAGGAGTCTAGGACGTGCCTGTCCCCTGGTCTGCTACAGAACTGCACCCCTACCTTTCTGAATACGCACGTGTGTGAGCCATGTAGAGTAGTGCATAATTGTGAGATATTTAGTGGTACTATGAATGTATGGCAAGTGTCATCCCGGCATTTTTTCCAATGCTGTGTGGACTAGCAACTGAGGAAGCTCACTAGGGGTTTTCCCCCCACTCTCCAGCCAAGGAGATACAGGACTCCTGCATATAGAGGTCTATTCAAGTCAGTATATTATACATTTGTGTCTGATACTGAATTTAGTTTTGGACAGCTGAAGATTGCCAGCCACTCTCAATTAACAGTTACTTTTGCCCAAAGCAAGAAGCCAGTGATCAGTTTGTCCTATTCTTGGCTGCGGCAAAATGATAAAGATCAGTCTCAGCTTAGTGCGGCAACGTACAACAATAAGGTTCCTGCTGAGGTCTGATACTGGCAGCGCTCTGGACATTTGGCATTTAAAGGGATTTAAAGACACCTATTCTGATTAGATTTTTTTATAAATATACATTTGTCCCTTCTGGTACAGCTCCCTTCTCTAGCCCTTCATTTCTTAGCAACTCAGGCCCAGTTATTTAAGCTTGAAGTGGAACCATAACAGGAATTAAAGGGACAGCAATTTAATTTTAAGTGTATTCCATATTGTAACCTCTCCTTGCCAGTTTGAACAAACCCAGCACCATAGCCGACAGCTGCAGAATCCGGTCACTTGCCTTCATTCAAACAGGCAATGAGAGTTAACTTTAGCAAGGCATCTTTCAAACCATAAAGGTCTGAGAGATAAGCCTTACATTGTTCTATAGTTTTTTTTATGCTTACACTATGGAGAGGATTTTAGTTTTACCTGTTAAATCCTTCTCTTAGTCCATACAGGTTACTGGTAACTCTGGGTAAGCGATCTGCCCCTTTAAGTAGGCAGGAACAATTCTAGAGTTGTTGTACAAGGGGTGGAGCCGGCCTTCCCTCCATGGCTGCAGCTAGCCAACCAGCTCCAGAAAGATTTGAGACACTATTGACTAGATAGTGGAAGGGAAAGACGACTCCTGTGAGCATGACCCCCGAAAGGACCCCCACGTTCTGCCACAGGAGAGCCAAGCATGGTCCCTTGACAGGGTGGGAGACCAGTAACCTGTATGGACCAAGAAAAAAAAAAAAAAAGGACTTAACAGGCAAGACTAAAACCCTCTTTTCTCTGTCTTCCAATACAGGTTACTGGTAACTGGGATATTCAACCATGGAGTTTCCCCACAGGTGGGAAGTAAGGTAAGGACCAAGAGTAAGGCCCCCCAAAGTCAGAGCAGATATGAACCATCAGATCAGAGATGGCCCAACAAAACAATGAAGTTTCAACAGACACTGAACAGGGGCAACATCCCAAAACTGTTACACAGCACACTGAACTAGAGCCAACAGGGCTCAAAAGTGAAGGAAGCACCAACTAAAGATCCTAGACAGGCAAGACTGCCTCCAGGAGCTTCCTCCCAAAGCTGGCGTCAGCAGATTCCAGTACATCAACACGGTAGTGCTTTGAAAAGGTGTGCACAGACGACCAAGTGACAGCCTTGCACAACTGATCAGCGGAGGCCTGATTCTTGCAAGCCCAAGCAGCCCCAATAGATCTAGTAGAATGAGCCGTGACCTGAAAGGGAACAGGTTTCTTCCACGGCTCATAAGCAATACAAACAGTGGACTTGATCCAGGACACAATAGTTACTTTGGATGCAGGTCTTCCTGCCCTGGGGCCCTCAGGAATGACAAACATCACAGATTGCCGGATAATTTTTATGTGCATCGCACTGATTCTAAGACAAAGCACCACATCCAACAAGTGGAGATCCCTCACCTTGTCAGAGGTAGGGTCAGGGTAGAAAGGCGGCACCACAATCTGATGTGGAACTCTGAAACCACCTCCAGGAGAAACTCCTGAAAAGTGCGAAGCACCACCTTGTCCTTGTGAAACACCACATTGGGTGGTCTACAGGACAATGCATGTAACTCCACGACACATGGAAACAATTGCCAGCAGAAAGACCATTTTCCACATGAACAGGTGTAATTGAATAGTAGCCAAGGACAAAGTGAGGGTACTGAAGAATGCCGAAAACCAAGTTAAGATCCCACGGAAGAGTGGGAGTCTTGAAGGAAACACCCTGGAGGAAAACCTCATCAGGAAGGATGGCAATGCACCTCTGAAGAGAGCAGAAGTCTGAACTTTAAGGGAACCAAAAGGGAAGAGCTGAAAACTGAAAGTGCCCTTGGCCGCAGGCAAATCTGAGATACTGGCGACTCTGGATGAAAGGCAATATGAAGGTATGCAACCTGAAGACCTAGAGAGGAAGGGAATTCCCCTGGGGACATAGCAGCAATCACGGTCCTTAGAGACTCCTGGTGATAAGGAGTCCGGATCACAAAGGAATTGAGATCCTTAAAGTCCAAAATGGGACGACCACCACCGTCCTTCTTGGAGACCACAAAGAGGTTTGAGGAGAAAAAAAAAAAAAAAAAAAACCATACCTCTGTCCTAAACTGGAACTGGCTTTAAGACATCCTTGTCCAGAAGGGCCTGGATAGCTCTGCTGAACAGATGGCGTTTGTTCCCTGAGGCGTATGAGAAGGAAAGCAGCGAAAAGGAGGAAGAGACTAAAGGGATCCTGTGCCCTTATGTCACCACCTGTAAAATCCATGGTCCGCTACTGAATCCTCTCAGATGCTGTGGTAGTGATGCAGACAGCCATCCACAGCAGAGTGGGGACCTGGGTTTGGCAAGTCATGCCAAAGGCTTGGAAGCCTTGGGCTTCCACTGCTGTTTGGGCTTGGAGGCACACCAGACATGGTGGAAGCCGTAGCCACCAAACAGATATCAAATAAGGCAGCAGAAACAGTGCTGGGCCTCAGAAATGTTGGCGAGAAATCACAGCATATCCGAAGTAGAAGCACCCTGATGGACAGCTAGGGCGATTCGTTCAGTCCAGACCGCAATGGCCCGGTTAACCCATGCCACAGAACATGGGACGCATGGCAGTACCAAAAGTGGACTTGGGTCTGCCATGAATGGAAGACCCCCTGTAACTGGGATGGAAAGAGTTGCAATGTAGACCTAAGGTCCCTAGTAGCAGCCTTGAACTGTTGCACCCAAACTGGCTCTAATGCATGGCTGGAGGTCCCTGGGAGACTCTCAGGGACATCAGAACATGCTGGGCATTAAGGACCCGAGAATTCTCTAGGTAACCCTGAATGATTGTATCCTGCATTGCTCTTCCCGAGACCCCAGCATCCTTAGTCTTAGGTCTGGCCCCAAGCTCCAACCTTCCAGTATAAGAAATCACCAAAGTACAGTGTGTAGGATTAAAGTTTCACCCCAGAAATTGCTAAAACACTCATCTGGCAGGTGAATGGTTAATCAGCAGAGGAGAGAGATTCCAAGCCCTGTGTAGGATACGCGTTCTGGAAATTGCAGCCACTGTGGGAGCCAATCAGAAACGAGAGCGTGAAGCCAGTGCTTATGGGAAATGTACCCCAAACAGTGCCCGAAGCCCCCTAAGCCCCCCACCACACTAGATACATGAACCTGATAGAGCAAGGGCACACAATAAAAGTGAGCCATCTCTTAAGTCGCTAGGTGGAGCGGTGGCAGAGATGTCCCAAACTGTACCATCCTGTAGGAGTGAATGGAGCAATGGCGCCTATGCGGTAAACGCACGCCTTCAAGGCACGAAACTCAACTTTTAGGAAGTTGAAACAGTAAAATAAAGATACATGAAACCTAACTAGAACATGTTAGGAGACCCAAAAAACAACGAACGAGTAGGGAAAGTAGGACCCCCCCAAAAGAAAAAAATGCAAAGCCAGCTGTTAAAGGGTTAATTACCACATAAACCTGCTCCAAACACCCAGACATACAGATAGACCCAATGAGTGTAGTTGTGCAATAGGAACTCCAATGAAGACACCCCTGTGCGACATGTGGACCTGCAGCACTCAAAGGGTTGCTCACCTTTCCTGCAGATCTTCTGTCTTCAGATCACTGTGTATTAAGAAGCCTCGGCAGGCAACTCCTGAGGAAAGAACTTGAACCAAAGATTTCCCCCCAGAGCTTAAAGTCCACAAAAAACACCTGGATACTAAGCTAGCCATATCTAAGGGCATTATCAGTTATCTGCCTCATGGTGGTATTCCATATCAAACAGAAAAATAAAAAAAACTTCTAACTGTTCTCTTGCCTGTGTCTTCACCAAGGAACAAATCTTACTGGAGCCGATTGGCTAGCTGCAGCCAAGGAGGGAAGGCAGGCTCCACCACTGCAATCATTCTAGAATTGTTCATGGCTAATTAAAGGGGCATATCACCTACCCAAAATTACCAGTAGCCTGCACTGGACGACAGAAATACACTTAAAATTAAGTATTACTCTTTAAAACCGATCTAGGTAGTTGACCTTGATTCACATCTCTAGAAGACAACTCAACAGTCTACAAGAGACCTGAATGAGTGCCTAGCACTGTGTCCAAATCCAAAGGGTTAAAAGTGGACTGACCAACTAGAACACAGACCAAAAGCAGACAGCCAGTTGCAGGGAAGGAGTCGTTCACACTAGGCAAGTCCTTCTAATGAGACTGCGCCGCCCCCCCTCTTTCCTGGAACGCTCCTCAGAAGTATGTACGAGTCCTGTTCATTCAGCCTCCAGATATTGGGTTGGTCTTTTAAGCACAAAGTAGAGTGTCTACAGAGCGCTGTATTAAAAGGAGACCAGGCAGGTTGAACAGCAAAGCTTTGTTTTTTTATATGGGACCAACAAGGGAGGCTAGAGTTTATTTTTGTTAAAGTATTTTACCAAGAAGAATGAGAGTCTAGTTTTCAAGTATGTCCTGGACTCATTTTATCTGCCTCAGAAGGGTAAAGGCCGAGCCGACGCTGCTGGACTAGAACCTGCAGCCTCGCGGTTTGAACAGATTCTACAGCTGGTGCATTAACCAAACAGCCATCTCACCAGCAGAGCCCAATCTGCACCCTGCTGGTACACCAAGGCTCACACTGCTACCCCTATTTCCTGGTATTCCTCTTGAAAGGAGCACAGAGATATTAAGTATTACTATGTAAAACATATTGTGTTTATCTCCCTAAGTAAACCAAGGCAACGCACACTGCAGAGAGGTGTTTTAAGCAAGTTATAGCTCACACTTGAGTTGCAGTAGGACAGTGGCCTGAAATTGTACAGTGGTGCTGTTGCTACACCATCCTATGGACAGCTCTGGTTATTAATGACCATAAATATCTATATGTAGTAGCAATAGCATCACTGTACAGTTTCAGGTCACTGATACAGTAATTACTGTATCTAAAAATTCAAGTTGGCTGTAACATTTTTCAGCCATGAGGGTACACTCATTTTACTTTTTTTCTTTTCTGACATTACTATCCCTTTAAGTTGACCTGCATCCTTGACTTAAAGGGATAGTAACACTTCGTTTTAACTTTATTTTATTTTGTAGGCATTAAAAAAACATGAAGAACGATATAAGTCTCATCTCTCAAACCTTTATGGTTTATGAGATATTCACAAGCAAAGTTTCCCCTCCCGCCCCTTTTACCTAGTGTAAGCCATCTCTTCTCAGATGTGGAATCCAGTCCATAGACCAGACAGATAACAGCAGGGGACAATCTTCTTCCTATGAGAACAATGAAAGCCCTGCCCCCCTTGACAAGATTGTCAGGTTTTTCCCTTATCTTAATTGAAGATTGTCCCTCTCTGCAGTCTACCTGGGCACCTCCCTTCTGATCTGGTTGAACGGGGGGGGGGGGGGGGGGGGGAGGTACTTTGTTTGTAAATATATCTCTTAAACCATAAAGGATTGGGAGATAAGACTTATATCGTCCATGTTTTTTTAATGCCTACAAAATAAAATAAAGTTAAAACGAAGTATTACTATCCCTTTAAGCTCACATTAGAGGGAGAAATATTTTAACTGCAAGAGTCAACTTAAAAGGGATAGTAATGTCAGAAAAGAAAAAAAAAAAAAATGTATTAACTATCTGGTAGATACAGATAAGTGCAAGTACTGTCTTTTAATTGTCTCTCTCAAACAGTTATGGTTTGAGATATAGGAAACTAAAGTTCTGGTCCCTCCCCTTTCTGCTTGATGAGCTATAAAGCTGTCAGAAGCAGATTCTGGTTGCTTGACCAGATGTGGCTCTTCAGCAGTGCCAATATAACGATATCCAAAGATAAATACTTAATTTGGAATGGTCTACAAAGTATGCCTGGCTTGCAAGCACACTTTGTAGACCGTTCCAATGAAATATTTATTTCTAAATAGTGTGATTTCAGCTCTGCTGAAGAGCCTCTGTCTGGTCAAATAACTAGAATCTGCAGCTGTCAGCTAGATGGCAGACTTGAGTAAAACAGCCGGGAAAAGGTAACTTTAGCAAATTATATCTTAAACCATGAAGGTTTGAGAGATAAGGCTTACATTGATGTGGACAAAAAAAAAAAAAAAAAAAAAAAAAAACACAATGTTAAAGCAACTTAAAATTAACCATTACTCTCTTTAACAGTGTTTGTATACATACTGCACCTGCTGGCCTTTTGCTTAACCCCTTCGTGTCCTGTGACATACCGTCACGCTGGTCCGGCACTTAAGGACCAGTGACGGTCCTGGTACGTCACGTACTTTTACTCCCCGCACTCCTGCAGGAGCGCGGTGAGTAATAACAGGGACTGAAATTGATCACTCCAAGACCGGAGCGATCTCTGTCCTTCGTTCGACGTGCCGCCCCACGTGATCAGTCACATGGGACGGCACGTTGAACTTGCCTATCTGGTCCTTAAAGGACCAGACACCCTGGGACTGCTGGTCCTTAAGGGGTTAACCTTCAAATGCATCATGTCGGCAAACTCGGAATATGCCAAATCCAATACAACAATGTTTAGAATCCGTTTACACCACTTCATCTCCCCCCCCCCCCCTTAAGGCAGTCTGTCCAATTTAAAGTGACAATGTAGCCCAAATCTATACTAGCTAAAAATAAGCGCTTGATTGTCAATTGGCCATTATGGGCATAGAGGCAGTACAACTGCAGTTGTACAGAGCGAAGACTTCAGCCGATTAGGGTGGAAGAGCCTTAAAGCAACCCAGCAGGAATCAGGTGAAGGAAGAGTTAACCCCTGAGCCAACAGGGACACATTACTTTGAATACTAAACTGAGGACAAGGTTTCAGTAGTAACAACTCTGAGCTGTGAAAATGCCATCAAGTCAGCACTTGAAGTTTTGTCCATGTTAAGGGCTGGAAATGCAGTGGAAACGTGGAGGGAGGAGATTCTCCTATGTTAACCCTTTGAGTGCCAGAGGGGGTACACAGCACATTGGGTTGTGTACCCGCTGGCGCTCAAAGGGTTAAACAGTTATCTAGAAGCCAACCGGCACACACTTAATATTTCCTGGCCATGTTGCATACATCAGTAAGTTTATAATTCCTACAGACACCTTGTTCCATGCTGCAGCAATATTTGTGCCTTTTTCTGCTTAGCAGCACCCTCTCCATATGACATTGTAGATTATAAATTATTTGTTTTTATTTTTTTTTTTTTTTTGAGACCTGGTGTTCTAAATCGTAGTGTTTAAAGGAATTGTAATGTTGTAAAAAGTCTTAAAGGGATAGTAATACTTAAAATGTAAAAAAATATGTTGTAGGGTTTATCCCCCTGAGTAAAACAAGGGTACTCCCACTGCTGAAAGGTGTTTCATTCAAAAGTTATTAATTTTCAAAGTTGAATTTTTTAGGTGCAATATCACAGTGGCCTGAAATTGTACAGTGGCGCTGTTGCTACACCATCCTATGGAGATTTATGGTCCCGGGACCAGAGCTGTCCATAAGATGGTGTAGCAACAGCGCCACTGTACAATTTCAGGCCAATGTGATATTGCACCTAAAAAATTCAACTTTGAAAGTTAATAACTTTTGCATGAAACACCTTTCAGCAGTGGGAGTACTCTTGTTTTACTCAGGGGGATAAACCCTACAACATATTTTTCACATTTTAAGTATTACTATCCCTTTAATATAAGAAGCCTGTTGCACCATTTCAAACTACTTGTCTGTAGCTCAGACGTTATGAAGTGGAGAAGGATCCTACATGTGTCCTCCACTGAATCCCTAACAGTGTTGTGCGACCCAGCGGATGCAGCGAGGGACAAACTTAAAGGAATAGTAATGCTTCAAAATTACTATCCCTTATATTAAAGCCCTTTAAAAACCCGAATTAAAATGCCACCAGCAGCATCTCTCAAACCTTTATGGTTAGCGAGATAGCCGCTTTTAAACTTCGCTCTCCCCTGACGTCATAGTTCTTGCTGCAGTAGGGAAATTCGGTCCTGGGACCGGCGGAAGCTCTTCAGTAGAGCCGAGATCTCGTTATGGAAGACAAGATCCTTCACTAAAATGGTCTTCTACGTGTGTTTGGTTACCAAGCACACGTAGAAGACAGTTTTAGTGAAAGATTGTTTCTTCTATAATGAGATCTGGCTCTGCTGAAGAGCCTCCACTTGATTCAGTGAACGGATTCCCCTGCTGCAGCAAGAACGCCGACGTCAGGGGAGAGTGAAGTTTAAAAGCGGCTATCTCGTTAACCTTAAAGGTTTGAGAGATGCTGCTGGTGGCATTTAATTCAGTTTTTAAAGGGCTTCAAAATATCCCTTATATTGAAGTATTACTATTCCTTTAAGTCAGCGGTTCTCAACCTTTCTAGTGCCGCGACCCTTTGATAAAATTTCCCAAGTTGTGGGGACCCCTAACAGTAAAATTATTTTTGTTGCGCCTTCAACGCTGTAACTTTGCGACTGAATCGAAATATAAATATCTGATGGTTTTAGGCGACCCCTGGCAAATAGTCATTCGACCTCCGAAGGTGTCCCGACCCACAGGTTGAGAACCACTGCTTTAAGTAAAAGGAAAACCCTGCCCCCCCTTGATGAAGGAGGGTAGGATTTTCCTTACTGAAGATTGTCCCTATCTGCATCTGTCTGGACCAGCACTGAAGAGAGATGTGGCCAGAAGGGGCGGCGGGGGATACTTCTACATTTCTTAATTTGAGCTACAGACAAGTGGTTTGAAATAGCAGAATGGGTTTCTTATATTATAAGAATCTAAAATTCCCCCCCACAACATTAAAATCCCTTTAACCCATTGACCACCATGGGGGGGGGGGGGGGGAAGAACGGAAAACAAAACCAAAGTGTAAAGAAACTGCTGTTTATAAATTTAAAAAGGAAATGCTCACCGCATTAATACAGAGCCCCAAATCACAATTTCATTATAGATATGCATACCTGATCTACATTGTGTAGAGCAATTGCTGCATTAGTGACAGAACTTTAGGCTGGCAGGCAACAGCAGAGATCTTACAGTAAACAATCTGCACTTGCGGTCAGTCCCTTAACCCTGTGTGTGCCAGAGGGGTACGGAATGCATTGCAATGCATTCTGTACCCCTCTGACACTCAAAGTGTTAAGTTAACCAGGCATTCAATCCACCAATCGTGGTGGTTACAGGGGACTGACAACGCAGACTCAGATGCAGTCTCTACGAGATAATTTGGGGCTCAATATTAATGTGACGGAAGTTCTGCTTTAGCCGTTTGGAATTGATACTTACGGTCCAGTCCATTTAGATATCGCATTCTTATTTCACAGTGACCCCAAACAGCACTCACAACTGGATAAAGTTTTTTCCCTTTTAGTCCTCGAAAGGCAATTCCCATGTATTGTCCATCCACAATATAGCTCAGTGTCCCATCATCCATATCTAGTACCACAAGGAAGGAATCTGGCACGATGAAGGTTTCGTCAGGCTCCAGAAAGGCAGGATATGTTCTGCTTGGCTGGTTTTTGCCATCGTGATACAGTTTGTTCCTCCCCAAGTCCCATCCCCATGATTTCCCATTACTTCCTATAAGTGTTGTGTAGCCTACAGAATGAAGAGGGGCATCTCCTGTTGCAACACCAACGACAGCATGCGTGCCCCTCTGTCTCATAACCCAGGTTATCTCCCAAACATGCAGGCCTCGTGTGTAGCCCGTCTTGCCACGAATGGCATCTGTACTCTGTGCCACCGGATGCCGGTGAAAGACAAGTTTGTCATCCTCTTTGACAAATACATTGAGCGACCGATCATTATTATTCCAAGAGTGCTGAAGTTGTACCTCGTGAGACACTGGGGGCATATCCAATAAGAGGTCTAGTCGTGCGGGTTTACAGTAGTCCAGGCCTTGAAGATCTTGCTTCAGTGGCCTGTATGCTGGGTCCCTCATATCCACTGTCTTTATGCCTCCGGTGACTTTCTGACCCATGTTATTCAGATTTCTCTTTATAGATCCAAAGTCAAGCTCATCCAGTTTGGTCAGCCCCCACTGCTCCCAATCTCCAATGAACGTTTATTGGAAGAGTTGATAAAATTGTAATCCAGGCTTTCCTAATGGTCAAACAAAATAAGAGTTAAACATTAGCTAGTAGATTGATAGGAACATGAAATCCAGTACAAAACAGACACACATGGAGAAAGTATTTGCAGGAGGAAAAAAAAAAAAAAAAAAAAAAAAAAAAAAAAAGTTGCATGTATAATAGAAAAGCAATTTCCAAAACAGTGCTCAAGCTTTATAAATGTAAACTTGCATGAACTGGACAGTACCATACAAGAGGCATTTGGAAGGTGAACCAGCAGATATATTATTGTGGGTAAATCTTGTAAAGTAGGTCAGATCTTGCCATTTACCATTCCCTGAACATTGAATCTAGATACCAGACAATCTCTAAAGCAGGGCTAGTGAATTTAAAAGGGAACACAGATTTGAGATAAGAGCTGGAAGTTCAAAGCTGGACGTGTGACCACAATCATCCCCAACCAGCTGTTAAGCATAAACTCAAGACTATGGCTGGCTTATAGTCGGAGATAACTGACCCATAAAAGCCAAAAATCAAAACTGAAGATAATTTGTGAGATGCAGTCTAGAGGGATGGTAAACTGTTGGCAGAAGACTACAACTCTAATCATCCCCAGGCACAACTGGTTAGGGATTATGGGAATTAGTCCATATACTACTAAATACACACCTGAAACTGCAGATTCCATGTAACAATTTACACAGGCATACATCACACACACTTTACTGCTGTATGACACTCCAACCTATGCCAAAGTGCATTAAATTAACCCTTTAATAAACTGGAGTATGCAATGTGTTCAGTCCTTAAAAGTGACACATACAGGGAGGATACCAAAGTTTTTGTACCAGAGGGTGCTAGAAACATCCCAATGTGGTCACAGATAAAGTTCTGCGGATAGAGTAAAACCACATCTCAGATTTAAAGCTAAAGAAATTACTCCCATCAGACATGCATTTGCAGGTTGTATTATGGAGCAAGTCACCATGTTAGAACTCCATCCTTAAAGGGATAGTAATACTTCGTTTTATTTTTATTTTATTTTGTAGGCATTAAAAAAACATGAAGAATGATATAAGTCTTATCTCTCACACCTTTATGGTTTAAGAGATATTCACAAACAAAGTATCCCCCCCCCCGTTCAACCAGATCAGAAGGGAGGTGCCCAGGTAGACTGCAGAGAGGGACAATCTTCAATTAAGATAAGGGAAAAAGCTGAAAAACTTGTCGGGGGGGGGGCTTTCATTGTTTTCATACAAAGAAAATTGTCCCCTTCTGTTATCTGTCTGGTCTTACAACCTGATTCACATCTGAGAAGAGATGGCTTACACTAGGTAAAAGGGGCGGGAGGGGGAACTCTCAATAAAGGATTGAGAGATAAGACTTAAATCATTATTCATGTTTTTTTTTTAATGCCTACAAAATAAAATAAAGTTAAAACGAAGTATTACTATCCCTTTAAGTGTGCTGGAGTCCTACCTTTCAAGGGGTTAAAAGATCAAGTGCATGAGAATTTGTTACTCATGGTATGGGTGGTTTGTCCAGAATGGTGCCACTTTGGTATGGGGCTATAAACTGATCTTGACCTTCAGATACCAGGCCCTGTGTTTCCTATACCCCTGTTCCAGAACAGAGGTACAAACTGTATCACTAGAAGGGGGGGGGGGGGGGGGGGGGGGTAATTTTATAGAATAGAGCCAGGTCACATACATGTGAATTGCATATTCTGGCTTGCAGATAGCATCAGCTGGTACAAAACACATTTGAGACTTTTATGTAAAAGATTGTAATAAGGTTTCATGCACACTGGATTGGATACCTCTGTTTGATACCTATGGCACTAAAAAGGTTAACGAGTATGGTCCCTTATCTGTAGCCAAGTATTAATGACAGTACATACAGCTCAGTTTTATGTACTATGATGACAGTCTGAGTCCATAAAAAGGAGGGACACCCACATTCCACTAGAATCATAATTAAGATCAGGAAAGGTCACTGCACAGCTACAGACTAACTCACAGCTGCTGCAGTTAAAGCAATATACCCGATCAGTGATTCATCTTGAAGTGTTACTAGTATTACTAAAAGACCACCATCTTGGATTTGCAAAGCACTATGGGTCCCGTGTCTAAAAGAAAGGTAGAATAATTCTGGGTAAATCTGTTGCACCTTTAGGTGCCATATATGACATTTTTGATTTGAAACTGGGCCTTTAAAGGGATAGTAAGGTTTCATAATAAAAGCAGCTCTAATCAATCATAGTATTTGGACTTTGGAGAGTGTTATTTCAGTTCTGTCAGAGTTATAGTTCAAGAGTAATTGCATGACAAAGTATCCCCCTCCCGCCCCTTTTCCTGATGTAACACTGCTCAGCCAGATCAAAAGGGAGGTGCCCAGGTAGACTGCAGAGAGGGACAATCTTCAATTAAGAAGAGGGAAAAACCTGAAAAACTTGTCAAGGTGGGAAGGGCTTTCATTGTTCTCATAGGAAGAAGATTGTCCCCTGCTGTTATCTGTCTGGTCTATGGACTGAATTCCACATCTGAGAAGAGATGGCTTACACTAGGTAAGAGGGGCGAGAGGGGAAACTTTGCTTGTGAATATCTCTCAAACCATAAAGGTTTGAGAGATAAGACATATCGTTCGTTTTTTTAATGCCTACAAAATAAAGATAAAATGAAATATTACTATCCCTTTAATACTTTGGGGACAAAAATTATATATTTGGATGTATTGTAAAGCATTTTTAGCACTTCTGGTTGCTTGAGAGCGCACCATGTGCTTTATAGAAGGGAACTCTCCTGTATGTATGTGTGTTTGCCAAGTAAAACATGGTAGGTACCATCAGTGGAAAACATGAAGAGGTTATTACAGAACAAGTCTGGAATCTGTTAGAAGATGGCTGCAGTATATTCATAAACAGCTGTAACGTGTGAAGCCAACATCTCCTACAGCAGAAATACCCTTAACCCCTTTGCATGTCAGGAGTTATGCAACACTGGAGCAGTGCGTTGTATAACCCTTCTGGCACTCAGTTAAACAGAATAAAGAGGCAAAATGAACATATTACCAGGTGTTTGATTAATATCTATGTATTTAGTCATATTGCATGAACCTTGTGCAATCAGACATTAAACCTTCAAGCAAAGGGCCAGGTAGGTATAGACAGTCACTGGACATTTGAGAGCAGTTATCCCCATCCTGCCAATGATTGGTTGGCAATGTTACAAATAGTGCTCAAAAGCTAGGGGAGGACTAAACTGTGCCAGGTGGAGTTCGTCTGTCAGGAATAAGCTTTAGCAAGTTTACTGACATTTGCGCTATATTAAGATGTTTCACAAACCCTAAATTTTATTGTGCAGCCTGCAGTTATTAAGCTGAAGATATGAAGTGATATTTGAGAATACTGTGACTATGTAGCATTAGGTTTATGTGCAGACTCCATTTAAAGTCACAACACCAGACAGACATGGCATCCCTATTACCAGAGGTACAGACTGTTCTGCTTGGGGCCATATTTAAGCTGGGGTGCTGTTCAGCCCCTTGAATGCAGTGCCAAGAATTTTAAGTATTCAAGAGATTGTCATTAATCCCTTGAGTACCAGAAATATATCCCAAAGCATTGTATACCTTTCTGGCACTTAATGGGTATGCATATTGTTGCCCCCCTCCCCCCCCCCCCCATGTATACAACTCATGTGAGTACCTACATACATTTACATCTAGCACAGATGCACACAAGTCATTACTACATTTGCTTGAAATTACACGTCTACCAAGAGAATGCATCATTTAAGCCAAATGTCTGGGTACCAGTTTTCTTTAGATATGGAGAGTTGAAGTAGTTGGGACGGTATGCAGGGATTAGGCCAGTGTTTTAGAAAATCCCAGAAGCCTGAGACCCAGGGCTCCAATCACTCAAGGCTCTGACAATCCCTAGATTTTTGTTCAGGGCCGATTAAGCAATACCATGATTAAATGGACAAATTAAGTGTGTTCCCACCCCTTTAGAGATACCAACTGTAAGTACATCTTATGATGGAGCCTTAGATAACATTTGTCCATCTGTAATTAGCAAATTTACTTTACAGGGCTGTGGTAGCCGTTTGCCAGGTAATCTGTTGGACACGTTGGTGGAAGTAATTATGCTATAGGCCGTGCCTACACAATGGGGACATTCCCAACGTTACAGTGAGGGTTACCTTTAGCCAATCAGAACTTGCAAGCTTTGCACAACATGCCTCAGTATGCAAGCACGGAAGGAGGATTTTTAACATTAGTGTTAGGTCTCCAATGCACTGAAGATGCATTAGACATCTTTCAATGTGTTAATGTTCCCCTTTAAGTTTGTTTACTCCCCTACATTGAATTGTTTTAGCTTGAAGGCTAGAGGTATCCACTGCATTGCACTAATGAGCAGAGGAGTAAAAACCAAACACCATGAAGAGGGGGAACCCACATGATCTCAATACAGATTACAAACTGGCAGGATCAAGACAGAGTGCA
Organism: Rhinophrynus dorsalis; assembly: GCA_037306005.1. NCBI lineage: Eukaryota > Metazoa > Chordata > Amphibia > Anura > Rhinophrynidae > Rhinophrynus > Rhinophrynus dorsalis. Next base: position 388,063,126 of record CM074724.1, read on the forward strand.
AGTTTCTAAAACAGTCTAAGTACCCCTAATAGGGCAGACTCTTCTACGTGTGTGCAGGGGACCATGCAATGATGATGCTGTAAATATTTTACTGCAGTAACAAGTAGTAATCTCTTTAAAGGGATAGTAATACTTAAAATGTGGAAAAAAAAAAAAAAAAAAAAAAAAAAAAAAAAGGGGTTTATCCCCCTGAGTAAAACAAGGGTACTCCCACTGCTGAAAGGTGTTTCATTCAAAAGTTATTAATTTTCAAAGTTGAATTTTTTTTGGTGCAATATCAGTGGCCTGAAATTGTACAGTGGCGCTGTTGCTACATGATCCTATGGACAGCTCTGGTCCCGGGACCATAAATCTCCATAGGATGGTGTAGCAACAGCGCCACTGTACAATTTCAGGCCACTGATATTGCACCAAAAAAAATTCAACTTTGAAAATTAATAACTTTTGAATGAAACACCTTTCAGCAGTGGGAGTACTCTGTTTTACTCAGGGGGATAAACCCTATTTTTTTCACATTTTAAGTATTACTATCCCTTTAACTGTACCTTTGCTGGTCTCTGGGCTAAAGACAGGCAGTTTTTAAATATGCAAACTGGAATTAAAGCAGAACTTTAATGGTACAATAGCTGATCCCCAGTCAATTGGTAGTAGCTTCTTATTCATGGAAGTGCAACATTGCTTACGAGTTGGAATCCTAAAATCGTATGCAACTTACATCAGTGGCACAGAGCAGACACTGTACCACAGAATGATCTTTACAACTGCGCTGTCCATCCCTGCCTGTATCTCAAGGTACTACACAACTCCCCCTTTGGCAAAACACATCTTCATACAGACAGGGACAGAGCAGGCACACAGATCACTCTTTGGCAAAAAATGTCTCCGCTGTCCTGCTGCTGTAAGTTGCATATGATGTCATGCTGGCACTTAAGCATCATTACACTATTTCTGTGAATAAGCAGCTACTAACGATTGGGGATAAATTACTGTATCATTAAAGTTCCGCTAATGTGAAAGATTCACCAAAGATGCCTACATCTTGTTTTAGGCTACAGCACAAATCGTAACAGCAGGATTGTTAATGGGGAGCCATCACCTCTATACAAGTGTGCTTCTGGGTAATGTTCTTATAGCAGTTTTAAAAGAAAGCCAGGGCCTTACTAAAGGGAAGGCTGGGGGGGGGGGGCTACATTTGTACCGCAGCCTGTCAATCTTTATCTGTTTCCCAAAGTATTACTTCTTTCCAACCTCATCCAATTCTGGAGGATTTCTCCATGTAAGCTGCAGCGCTCTTGCCAATGAGCGCTCCAGCTTATGTGAAGTCCTGTCATCGGAGTAGGTTGGAACAAGGCAATACTTGGGGAGGGAACAGACTGATACTGTAGTACAGAGCAGTACCCCCAACTTTCCGTGAAGGCCCTGGCTTTTTTTTTTAAAAGCTGTAAGTTTTGCGATGGCCTATATATACAAAAACCAACACACATGTTATTGCTATAGGAACATTACACAGGCAAATTGGTACAGAGGTGATAGTTGCCCTTTAATGCAAATGGAGGCCCATGACCATGTACACTGCACCCATCTGGTACTTGAAGTGTTAAGGGTATACACCCCCACCACCGATATTTAACCACTCTACAGAAGTAGCAAGGCCAACCAAGAACAATGCATTTAAAGATGGTAAACAAAACCATCCGGAAATATCGTTGAAACAAAATGGTTAAGCTGCAATCAGTGTAATATTGACTTTTGAGTTGTATAGTAAATTAAACTTATCTGCTACAGCTTAGAGTTATAAAGCTATCAGCAAAACAAACAGTTCATATAAAAAAAAAAAAAAAAAAAAAAAAGAAGGAGTTATACGACATGCAGAGTGTGCAATTTAAGTTTGAGGTAAGATCAGTTATAACAGAGGACAATGTAACAAGACAACCTACCATTGGCCTTAACCTTGAATGCTAGGCCTCCAGTGCATTGGGAAGCAAAGTATTTGACAGGACACTAGCATTCAGAGTGTTAAAGTTATTGCAGTTTTAAACTCCATGGTGTAGCTGGCTTACCCCACGCTTCCACTTTTTTGGATTGCAGGCCAATGTACATCTGGTTGAGCATTTCCACTGACAAAGCAGCACAAGAGTGGAGTTTGCTACAACACTAACCTGAGTTAGAGATTTGCAATTCATGGCAAAGCAATGAATTTACAGCTCTGCATTTAAAGGGTTAATGCTTGTGTACCCTGCCATTTATGTTAGTCTTCATAGCATATTCCTTCTCAGAGAAAATCAATTTAATGTTTTTATTGGTTAATCAATTTGTGCCTACTTCTTGGATTCAGAGAGGTGGTTTTGCTTGTCAATTAACAAACCTGGTCAGTTATGGAGATCAAAAACACAGGAATAACTGCTCCTACACAGCATATGCAAGACTAGGTTTTAGAAAGAATTCTAAAAAATATAAGATATGTTTAAAACTGTGCTATTTACACCCCAAATGCATAGTTATGTGAATCTGACCTTGTTAGCATTCAATGTGTTAACCACCACATTTTGTAAATCTACATTTCTCCCCTATGGTGCAATTCACACATTCCAGAACTGCATTGCCAACTTCCTGCTTAACCCTTTGAGAGTCAAAAAGGTGTCCAATGCACTGGATACCCATCATGCACTCAAAGAGATTAAGGTCTGATGTCACAACAAAACCCACATCTGTCTTGCACCATTCACTTAGGAAACCTTCAGCCCATTTGCCAGTGATTTATTTTAAGCAGAAACATACTATATCTATTTTGGCCTTGTGCAAGTGTGGAGCAAAGCCAGTCGGCTTAACAATTAACCCTTTCAGTGCCAGAGGGGTACAGAACATTGTACAATGTTCTGTACCCATCTGGCACTGAAAGGGTTAAGCTTTTAACTCTGAGGCTTGATAGGTCCACACAAACTTCTAGGAATTGAAAGTTAGAATCCCCCAGTCTGTTCCATTTTTAAAGCCAGTTGACAACTTCGTAATGAGCCAAAGAGAAAGATGGAGGGAAAAACAAGGTTCTAGCATGGACACTGGTCCTCAGTGGGAGAGAAATGGAAAGGAACGATCAAAGAAACAAAAACTGGTCTCCAGCTATACAACCAGAGGGATACATACAGCAGCTAATTTGTTCTGTGCTTTTACTATACACAGTATTGAGAGTTTGTAGTACACCACAGCCTTACAAGAGTCACCGCTTATAAAAATGTAATTAGCCACATAATATAACAAGTCACTTTACCTGTTCTTCCTGCTGTCGTACATTTTTATAGGTTAATTTTCCATTGCAAAAGGACTAATACACGTAGGCTACTGCAACAAGGGGCTTTCGTTATATGTAATTTTATTCCCCTGAGAATCAACATTTTGGTCACTATTCTGCAACATATAACTAGCACTATGTTGCCTCTAAACAGGTCTTAGCGCCAGCTCACAGGAAATGGGTCAGGTTTTATTTAACCCTTTGTGTAAAAAAAAAAAAAAAAAATTCATGAGTTAGTGTTCCATAACCCTCTAGAACTCAAAGGGTCAACAATATCCCCAATTAAGACATTTTGATTGGAAAGTCAGTGTGTTCCACCACGCACAACAGTTTTGCTCCACAGTAAGATATGAATAGGAGATTTGAGTCCAGATGTTTTGGTAAGCACAAAAAAAAAAAAAAAAAAAAAGCCTACACATTTAAACTCTGGAGTGCAACCAATTTTGCCCAAAATGGCTAGAAGCAAGTACACATCCAAGTTTGTCACTATTAACCCCTTACTCTGCAGCATTATGCCTGCATATTACTACTCTATTAAAGATGAGGATTTAGTCAGATTATGTGTCCATAGAATGCTAAGCTTGCCATCTTTAATATAGTAGTGATATGCAGGCAATCAGAGTAAAGGGTTAACAGTGATGAAATTTTGGATGTGCACCAATATTTGCGTATTTGCTTTTAGAAGGAAACTGGAGACATTTTTCCTTGCAGACACCTTCCATTAGGTAGCATAGTGGGATATATAGAGGAGGAACATGGATATACAAGAGCCAGACAGCTTTTAGGAGTCCACAGACAGATACACAGCTGCATTTACCATTGACAAAGATTAAGAGCAAGAACTAAATATTTAGGAGTCTGGGCTTATAAGATTCTTCCAGCCCTGACAGTACGATATCATTGGACCATAAGTGAAGCACGACAAACAAAGTCTATGGATGCTAGAGAACAACATCACAAGAAACTGGAGACAATAACAGACTTAGATTTTTCCCAGCAACCACTGCATGCAATATATCCATATATAAACACAGTGCAGTCTGCCCCAGACTTGCTCTATTTTTACAGTTAAGTATGTATGACTTCTACAAGAAGAGCTCTTACATAGTATCAGCCACAACATTGAGAACAACCTGTCCAGCTTCAGATGTTAGGTTACCCCTGAGAGAGCAGAAGATGTATTTAGTCCATTGAGTGCCAGAGGGGTGTCAAACTCATTGCAATGAGATTGGCACACCCCTGCCACTCACAGGGTTAAGACAGTGACTCAAAGTCAGGGTACAAGAACCAAGGGGAAATACTGGTTTCCTCTTAGGCTTCACCATTGATTTCCACAAATCCTTGACAGACATGCAAGTTATTGAGATTCATATATACATTTGTAATTGAGCACTATATTACCCATTTGAGTGCCAGAGAGCTACACAACACATTGCAATGTGTTGCATGCCCTCTGACACTTTCATTACCCCACTGGCAAATAGCAATGTTATATGTGATCATGAAATTCCAGATGGCATATTACGGTTGCACTGAGCAGGTGTTTTAGGGCACAGTGGTCAGACTGCCAATGTTTACATTGATTTAATAGAACCATAACCTTTTGAGAGCCAGGAGTATTGCAATGCGTTGGATACCCCTAACACTCAAATGGTTAATGCCCTTGAATGCTAAACGTCCACACATTGTGAAGACAAGAGCATATATAGCCTAGTTTAGATCAGAGGGGGGTTAGTGTGTTCCCCATGGTGCAGATGGCTCAATTGCCCTTTTCAATTGGTACATGAAAATAAACGGACCGCAAAGCGTTGGAAAGCCCACTTGCCCTTAACCCTCTCAGCACCCAGGTAGGTATCCAGCCTCCTTGGCACCCAAATGGTGAAGATACAGCCCATGAATATATCTTAGCCATTTGGGTGCCAGAGAGGCATCTTATACCTTAATGTGCAATGCGTTGGAAAGCCCACTTGCCCTTAACCCTCTCAGTACCCAGCCTCCTTGGCACCCTAATGGTTAAGATACAACCAAGGACAATACCCAACAATAGTGGAGTGATAATGCCCATGAATATATCTTAGCCATTTGGGTGCCATAGATGCATCCTATACCTTAAAGAGCAATGCGTTGGCTGTCTGGAACGCAAAGGATCAACCCATTGGATGCCTCCAGCATACTGCAGACCTCTATACAGAGAGGGTTAATTGACAGATTTATCCCAGTGGAATTCTCATTTTCTCCCTATCGAGCAGTTGATGTGCTCCACCATCATCCTCAAGGCGGAAGAAAAACCGGCAGAGGACCCGGTACAGGTTACACCAAGCGGGATGCTGACTAACCGATATCCCCAACACACTGAGTAGGCCGTAAAGGTAATGCACAACAGCAGCTGGAGAGGCACGGGTTGCCCATTGGGCCGTTATTATAACCTACCGACCCCTCAGAGAATAACTCCCGGTCTCACCGCTAGATAACTCGGCGTCCTCTCCTCCGTATTAAAGCGCCCCAGTGGAGGGGGGCGTGTGTGCAGCTGCGGGGCCCCTGCGGCCTATACTCCGGTCCCCCTGCGCTGCCTGGCTCCCCTCCCTGCCCCCGGTGTCCGCTCACTGGCCGGGTCTGTCTCACACACAGGAGCCTGAGGAGGAGGCGGGATGAGACTAGAGGACACACTCGCGAGAAAACCCGTCAACACAGCACAGCCCCGCCCACAAACCCTGCCTCCCGCTTCTAATAGCGCTCTATACCAAACCCCGCCCCACAAACCCGACCTCCTGCTTCTAATAGCACTACGTACCAGACCCCGCCCACAAACCCGACCTCCCGCTTCTAATAGCGCTCAGTAACGGGCCACGCCACGCCCTCTATAGGCAGGAGAAGGCTAATACGGACACGCCCATCGAGTCATCAGGTCACGCCCAGTCGTATTGACACACGTGAAAGCGATGGGAGATGCTGGGGGACAGGTGATCGGCAGAACCAGAGATTTATTATTAACCCTTTGCGTGCCAGAGGCGGTACTCAATGCTGCGTTGCGTACCCTTCTGGCACGCAAAGGGTTGAAACCCCTCCCAGGGTACAGCTGGTTTGCCCCCAGAACTGAGCATATCTGCCTTCAATGTAAGGGTTATAGGGGAGCCCTGGAGCAAAGTATGTGCCGCACACATACCTCCCAAGTGTCCCTCTTTCGGAGGGACAGTCTCTATTTTAGACCCAAATCCCTCTGTCCCTCTTTCCCATCCTGGTGTCCCTCTTTTTAGATGATCAGATTGTGTGGTGTGTATATAAATGTACCACATTGCTCTACAGCAGTAAATCTCACATTAATGTTTGTGCAGACATCAGTATATGTGTTTATACATTAGTATGTGTAAATAAAATCATTTGGTCTTGTTATAAGTCATTTATTAGCTTACACATGGAGGTGTCAATAGGTCATGAAACAGCCTAAAAATTCTCTGTAATGCCACGCCCACTGGCCATGCCCCCAGAAACACCCCCTAAAACACAAGTGTCCCTCTTTGGCAATTTGAAATGCTGGGAGGTATGCCCACAGGAGACAGAAAATCCTCACAAAATTCCCATTGATTGCTTCTGGAGACTTTCTAGCGCTCAAGGGGTTAACAAGCTCCATTTACACAAATTCACCTACCGTGGTAAGGTTGGTTTGCTCCAGGCCATTCCTAGGGTGTTATGATAAAATATGAACAATTCTGTGAAAAACAATTACGCTATGGGGTGGGGGGATGCAAATTGCCATTCGTTTAAACAGGGGTAACCCTTTGAGTGCCAGATGCAAGGCAATGCGTTGCATACCCCACTGGCATTCAAATAGTTAACTCTTTTGCCTATTGGAGAAGTCTCCAACTGCCTGCTCCGCAAATGTGTTGGATACTGTTCTAGGACGCAAGGGGTTAAAAAGACGCATTTACATCAATTGGGGGGTTACTCCCCCCGCCTTCCGTGGTACAGTTGGTTTGCTCCAGGCCCTACCTTGGGCTTTAACCCTTTGAGTGCCAAAGGAGAAAGCAAACGGTTAAGGTAAAATAAAATATGGACAATTCTGTTGCAAACCAATTACACCAGATGACGTCCGGGGGATACAAATTAGCATTAACCCTTTGAGTGCAAGAAGGGTACACACCACATTGCAAAGGAATTCAAAGGGTTACTTTAAATAGGGGTAATCTTTGAATGCCAGATGCAAGGCGATGCATTCAAAGGGTTAACCTCTTGCCCATTAGGGAAGTCTTCAGCTGTCTGCTTCTCAAATGTGTTGGAGACCTCGCTCACATTCAAGGGGTTAAAAAAAGCCCTATTTAACAATTTCAGTGCCAGAGGGGTACCCTTGTGGCATTCAAAGGCTTAAATTAATAACAATTTGGGGAATTTGTAGTTGTGCCCAGTGGTGCAGCTCCTGTACCCTAGAATCGAACCCAGTGTATGGCTTGGAATTTTCAGTACCGTGAGGCAGCTACACAAAACAAGTGGAGCAATTAAAGAGAATACCAAGGGCACTCTAACACACACATAAACAATTCTCATTCATTTAAATAGGGCTTTTAACCCTACTAATGCCAGACAGTTCTGAAACCCAGTCAATGGGATTTTGGGGAATTTGTAACTGTTATTTATACTTGAGCATATTGCCAAAATCTTAAAAGCCACATTTAACCCTTTGAGTGCATGAGAGGTATGCAACACCTTGCTTCATTGTTCTGGCACACAAAAAGTTAAAGCCGTTGTATTGTGGGACATTTGTATTTGTTCACTAGGATACACCATGGCTTACCCCATATTTTTTTGTGTTCATATAGTTGCATCTTTGTATTGAAAACGTCACCCAAAACATTGGAGTAGATGTACATAAATGGTTAAAATGTATATTTATCTCTATTTCACATAAAAATTAGCAGCAAGTATGTATAAAGTTGTTTGCGCATAAAAACCCTTCTTTGTGTTAAGTGCACAAATAAACATTGACAACATGATGTGTGGACGTGGCCAAACTTTGAATTTTGTGTAAGAAGTGTCATATTTTGTTTTTAAGATCACTTTTTGTACCTAATTTTTCCACCACTATCTCATTGGCGTAATCACAGACTAGACAGTCTACATCAAATACGTAGAAAATGTCACAATGCTGGAACAAAAGTGTCAATTTTTAGACTCTATCATAAAAACATTTTATTAACCCCTAAATGACCCTTAAAGTACCATTACGCCTGGTCTGGCACTTAAGTTCCAGTGATGGTCCTGGCACGTCATGGAATTTCGGGATCGTAACATGGCTTCACGCCGCTCGGTGACCCCAGAATCCATTGGAGAAAAAAAACACTCCATGTGGTCTTTAACGCCGGCCACGCACTGCTTCGGTCAGTCCTTAAAGGATTTAAGCTTAGTAGGTATGTATAAAACTCATGGAAACATACTTATACATATGATCTAGAGCATCATTTGCCTTACATCATTTTTTTAACCCTTTGAGTGCAGGGAGGTATCCAACACATTGCGTTGAAATGCGTTGCATACCTCCCTGGCACTCAAACGATTAATACATCTTCCCCCAGTGAACCTTATGTATAAAGGCAAATCGATACAATTCTGGGTTAAACCAGCTGCATTCTAGGGTACAAATTAAAATTCTTCCATTTCCCATTTATGGAAAATAAAATTTAACCCCTTGGATGCTAAAGTAGGCTGACCAGATCTCACCTTTAACTGGGGACACATAAGAAATAGCCATTTTTCAATAGTAGTATGTTACAATAAATAGTCTTAGAACCAAGAGGAGAGAGGTCCCTACCCCAAGGAGCTTACAGTCTAAATGGGTAATAGGAGACAGATAACAGGGTATGAAGTGTGAACTGCTGTGAGTTTAACCCGTTGAGTGCCAGAGAGGTAGGCAACGCATGCGTTGCCTACCCCTCTGGCACTCAGAGTGTTAAAATATAAGGTTTATTAGAGTTTACAGGCAATACATAACGGATAACAAAGAATACATGGAACTAGCAGGCAACGCAATTCAAACAACAGATAGCTATGCGAAACCTTGAGGGCCAGAGGGTGAGCAATGAATTGCGGTTCAATGCATTTCATGCCCATCCATTCCTCAAAGGGGTTAAATTCAGAATGTGAATTTCACAATAGTCCCTGCAACCCTGTTGTGTGTGTTTATCATAAGCATCCTGTATTCAACCCTTTGAGTGCCAGAGGGGTACGCAACACATTGCATTTGCAATGTGTTGCGTACCCCTCTGGCACTCAAAGGGTTAAAGGGGTACCTGGTCACCTAATGTAATGTAGTGCTGTAGTGCCATTTCAATGCTGCAGAATGTGTTTAATATTAGCATCCTGCATTAACATGGTAATCTGCCCACATTACTTGCGGTTCAATGGGTGTGCTGCAGAAGGGGTTAAACGCCTCATTTAACTCAATAATAATTTTTTGTAAACCCTGGTGCCGTTGGTGTGGAAATTTTTATTGTTTCCTAAGGTAAGCTGATCTTTAAAGTGATAGTAATGTCAACATATCCATTTACAAGGGATTGCTCAATTTAATTCTATATAATGCAGAGTATCGTTTGCAATGTCCTTATCTTTGCATAGTGCTTGTAAATTAGGGTGACCAGACCTCACCTTTAACCGGGGACACATATGAAAAATTCATACAGCAGGGCTGCTTTGACTTTGGTGCACTCCTGAAATATGCCTATTTCCTGTGTGTGCTCGGTTAAAGGTGAGGTCTGGTCAGCCTATTGTAAATTGATTTAAATGTTTCCCCCTCCCACACCCCCTTTCCATCATGTCATGCAGATTCCCCTGGGATCCGAAAGCCGGTCTCGTGACCAGACGGATCACTGTGAGGGACAATATTCTGTGTTTCAGTATAAGGAAAAAAACCTGCTGTCCTTGTACAGTAGGCTGACCAGACCTCACCTTTAACTGGGGACACATAGGAAATAGGCATATTTCAGTACTTCACTGAAATCAAAGTAGTCCTGCAGTATGCATTATTCCTATGCATCCCTGGTTAAAGGTGAGGTCTGGTCACCCTATTGTACATACACAATATGGTACATCGTTGGGATCCTTTCTGACCGGCTTTCGGATCTCAGTGAACTCTGCGTGATGTGACGGAAAGAGGCGGGACTGGGGTAACGTTTAACTTGATTTACAAGCACAGTACAAAGATAAGGACATTGCAAATTATACTATCCATTACATCAAATTAAATTGAGTAATCCCATGTGAATTTATATGTTGACATTACAATCTCATTAACTGGCAGGGGAGGGCTGGCCTGGGGGGCAGAGGGGCAATTGCCCCCTGGGCTGGTCACATGTCTGGGCCAGTGGGCCACTGCCTCACTCAGTCTCTCAGTTGCTGCTGTAAATGGAGCTACACTAGTGATACCACAGAGCTTACAGCTGAAATGGAACTACATAAATGATACCACAGAGCTACAATCCAAATAGAGCTACACTGACAGCATAACCCATTTCCCTTGTAAGATCTATGGTATCAATCATGTCGCTGTACTTAAATTGTAAGCTCTATGGTATCACTAGAGTAGCCGCATTTCAACTGTAAGCTATGTGGTCTCGTTTACCTTCCTTAACACCATTAATACCAATATTAAAACTAACTAAAGGGGATGGGCTGGAGCGACTGAAGATTGTATTTGCCCCCCAGGCCACAAGTTGCCAGCCCTCCCCTGTTACCTGGTGATGCTTAGTAAAAATGCATATTTCAGGGCTTCGCTGAAATCAAAGCTGCACTGCAGTATGCATTTTACATGTGTCCATTTAACCCTTTGAGTGCCAGAGGGGTATGCAATGCATTGACTGCAATGCGTTGCTTACCCCCTCTGGCACTCAAAGGGTTAAACGTGAGTACAGGTCAGCCGATGCAGTTGGTGTTATCCAGAATCACTCCAGTTTCTTGTATATCGTCCTCGTGATTTCCAAAGAAGGTTTTTTTTTTTACAAAATATAAAATAATTAAAGGGGCATTAGCACCAAAAATGTAAAGGGGACTGAAATCTATTATAATATTAAAGTGTTAGTAATGTCTATATTTTACACAAGGTAATATTTCAGCTATTAGAGAATTGAACTAAACGACCCCAGTTCCATCTCTCAAACCTTTATGGTTTGAGAGATATAGGAGGTTAAAGTTCCCCGCTCTGTCCAGCTGACAACAGGAGATTTGAGTCGTCCGACTCGAGGCTGCTCTTCAGCAGAGCCGAAATAGCGCAATGTAAAAAGAAATACTTAATCGGAACGGTCTACGACAGTGGTTCTCAACCCGTGCCCTCAGTGGCTACTAACAGGCCAGGATCTGAGAATTTCCTTTTAAGAGCACAGGTGAGTTAATCAATACGACTGAGCCTCTGATCACCACACTTGTGTTCTAGCAGGGAAATTCCTAAGTCCTGGCCTGTTAGTGGCCACTGAGGGCATGGGTTGAAAACCCCTGGTCTACAAAGTGCTCCTGGTTTACAGGCACACTTTGTAGACCGTTCCGATGAAATATTTCTTTTTACATTGTGTAATTTCGGCTCTGCTGAAGAGCCACTTGCTCGTCCCGGTACCAGGATATCCTGGCATCAGCTCAGGGAAAGTGAAGGGAGCGGGGAACTTTAGCCTTCTATATCTCTCAAACCATAAAGGTTTGAAAGATGAGACTGGGGTCGTTTAGTTTAGTTCTCTAATAGCTGCAATATTACAGCTTGTAAAATATAGACTTTACTAACATTTTAAAGGGATAGCAATGTTTCATAATAAAAGCAGCTCTAATTAATCATCATAGTATTTGGACTTTGGAGAGTGTTATTTCAATTCTGTCAGAGTTGTAGTTCAAGAGTAATTCAATGACAAAGTATCCCCCTCCCTCCCCTTTTACTGATGTAACACTGCTCAGCCAGATCAGAAGGGAGGTGCCCAGGTAGATTGCAGAGAGGGACAATCTTCAATTAAGATTAGGGAAAAACCTGAGAAACTTGTCAAGGGGGGCAGGGCTTTCATTGTTCTCATAGAAAGAAGATTGCTCCCTTCTGTTATCTGTCTGGTCTATGGACTGGATTCCACATCCATTCCACAGATGGCTTACACTAGGTAAAAGGGGCGGGAGGGGAAACTTTGCTTGTGAATATCTCTCAAACCATAAAGGTTAGAGAGATAAGACTTATATCGTTCTTCATGTTTTTTTAATGCCTACAAAATAAAATAAAAATAAAACAAAGTATTACTATCTCTTTAAGTACTCCTAGACAGCATTTTATTTTATTTTTTTTCCTTTGGTGCAAGCATTCTACAATACTTCAAAATAAATAGTAAACGTGCCTGCTATTCCCCACTTTTTATCAGGTCTGTTAAAAAACAGGTAGAGCAATAAACAGTGATAATTGATTTGAGATTAGAACCCACCCACTTCAATTCACTGAAACGCTTGTCTCTTATTTATCTGTTTGCCTAAATCATGTCATGTATTTCCCTTATCACTTGTACAAACAAAGAGAGGTCAAATGGTCATCACAGCTGCCTTCAGATGAATAGGGAAAGCATGTTTATGACATATTTCAGGGTTTATGCATCTAAGGATTAGTTTTGTTTTGTTTCACTAATGCTGGCCAGTATTACATGATATTTAACTCTTTGAGTGCCAGAGGGGTACACAAACCATTGCTTTTCAATGCCTTGCGTGCCCCTCTGGCACTCAAAGGGTTAACCCTTTGAGACTTATGCAACATATTGCCCACTCCAGTGAAAATCACTGCACTGAGACTCACCGCCATACCTTTTTCTGGTTTGCTGTCCACCCCTCCCCTGTTTGGCAGGGGTGCAGAGATCACCCACAACCAGCAAATCACCACGGGGAAGTGATTTTTCCAGAAGTGGTCAGGGAAGCAACAGGGCCGGATTTACATCTCAGGAGCCTGTAGGCACAGATATCTGAAGCACTCAACCATTGGCTATCTCCACAATGCTCCAAATCTCCATATTGCCCTCACATTGCCCCCATCAGCTCCACATTGCACCCCATCAGCTCCACATTGCCCTCATAGCCCCATCATTTCAACATTGCCCCCATCAACTCCATATTGCCCTCACATTGCCCCCCATCAGCTCCACATCGACCACATCAGCTCCACATTGACCCCATCAGCTCCACATTGCCCTCATATTGCCCCATCATCTTAACATTGCCCCATTCAACTCCATATTGCCCTCACATTGCCCCCTATCAGCTCCACATCGACCACATCAGCTCCACATTGACCCCATCAGCTCCACATTGCCCTCATATTGCCCCATCATCTTAAGATTGCCCCATTCAATTCCATATTGCCCTCACATTGCCCCCCCATCAGCTCCACATTGCCCTCACATTGCCCCATCAGCTCCACATTGCTTGCCCCCCATCACCCCCATATTGACCTCACATTTCCCACATTTTCTCCAAATTAAGCCTCATTCTCTCCCCCACATCCGTTTCCTACCTCCATGGTGGTCCAGTGGCAGGAGAGATCTGTGTTTCTGCACAGACCTGCAGCTGCTGGAGCTCCCGCGCAGTCTTCTCTTTAGTAATGCAGAGCGCTGGGAGATGATGTCATCATGATGTCATCTCCCAGCGCTCTTCATTACTAAAGAGCCGGGAGAGCTCAGCAACTAAAGGCACAGCTTACAATGCGGTGGCGGGCAGCGCGGCATGACACGCCACGTCAAAAAAAAAAAAAAATCAATTGCAATGGCAGGCGCCCCGCTGTAGGGTGCGCCTGTAGGCAGATGCCTACTCTGCCTTATGGAAAATCCTGCCCTGGGAAGCAATGCCCCAGTGGCAACTCCTGGCAAAATCACTGCAAGGAGAGTCACAGGGGTGGTGATTTTCACAGGAGCGGGCAGAAGGGCTGCAAGGAGAGTCACAGGGGCAGTGATTTTCACAGGAGTGGGCAGAAGGGCTGCAAGGAGATTCACAGGGCTTCTCCCCCTGCCCAATCCTGTGAATATCACTGCAGCAAGATTCACAGGGGGGTAGATTTTCATAGGAGTGGGCACAGGGCTTCGCCCCTCTGCCTAACCCTGTGAAAATCACTGCAGCGAGACCATTGCCATTGACATCCAGCACTGCAACAAGACTCATCGACTTCGGTGTCCAATGGCTCCCCAGCGTGCACTAAACGCCCAGTGGAGCGGACAACACCATGCAGCATTCACTGATATATATATAAATCTATATTCATATATAATATTACTCCTATGCATTCCTGCTGTGCTCCCTACAACTCATTTCTCTGGTGGGCTCTACATTCCTTGGACAGACACTGCTCCTTAGAGCATAACCAGGGGAGGCTGTAGAGGTTTTTGGGGGTTCTACGCTGAAACATCTTAGGGTGTCTCACATACAACCGTTCATCATGACACCAGGAACATTCCATATAACTGCAAACTGAACAATTCTGTAGCAAATCGACTGTACCATGAGGGATAAATGACAATTCCTGTTGGTTTAAATGATTGAATGCTAGATAGGTCTCCACATTTGTAGCATTCAAATGGCCCTTTTAAGTCAAGGGGAATAAGGTTTTACCAATGACTGATAAATATATAGAATTATATCCCATCTAGTGCATCTATAACCCTTTATACACACACTTGTATAGAAGCCCGTGTACATGGGCCAAAGTGCCACCCAGCGGCCTCAGCTGCTGCCCCTCAGCTGGGAGTGGAGACAGGCGGTGGGCCGTTCAGAGCGCCCCAACCGTGTCAGCCGTGCCGCCATCTTGTTTCTCGTCTCACACTCGGACTGGAGGCCGGCACGTTTGGCCAGTCTCTACTGCGCATGACTGGATCGTTCTGGCAGTTTCTACTGCGCATGTGCATATTACGCACGCAGGGAGGGACACATCCTAGCAAATTATATTATAGGATGTAAGTAATGGAGAACAGGAGACCAAGGCTAGGGGGCGCCATTAGTGTATACTGAATTCTGTGACTACCAGTGATCAGTGGAGGATTGTAACATTCCATAGCGTGACATCTTGTATCAAGCTTTAAAGGGATAGTAATGTTTCTATTAAAGTGCTGCCCCGAGTCTTCTTTATGTTTCTTATAACACGTAGTGCTATCTTACCATAGCTGGGAACTTGCCGGGTTTCTCGTGGAGACTCCGGATTTAGAGCACTGTCTCCGGGTCTCCTGATGAAACCTTCAAATCTCCAGGTAGGCAGATGTGTAATCACAAATTACAAGGGGCCACCCGCTTAGACCTGAGAAAAGGAGAATTTCATCTACAACAGCGGAAGGGATTCTTTACGGTAAGGACAATAAAGGTATGGAATTCACTGCATGAGGAGGTGGTGCTATTGAATACATTAGATGCCTTTAAAAAGGGCCTGGATACTTATTTAAAAGAGCAGAATATAGAGGGCTATGTACGTTAGTATTGGGATTAATATTTTGTTAGTGCTTGTTGATCCAGGGAGAAATCTGATTGCCATTTGGAATCAAGAAGGAATTTTTCCCCCCATTCAAGGCAGAATTTGAAATTGCTGTATTGAGGGGGTTTTTTGCCTTCTTTTGGACCAACGATGGTAAACAGGAATAGGAAAAGGGTTGAACTAGATGGACGCAAGTCTTTTTTCAACCTAAATTACTATGTTACTATGTAAAATGATCATCTCATGCGGCATGTCAAATTTGCCCCTTAAAATATGTGTTTTCACTACTAATAAATACTACTATTTGTGTCTATACTGCTAATAAATGTAATATTGAGTTTTTACTGGGTCAGTGTGAGTGACTTGCAGAAGTTGCTCTTTGCCCACTTCTAATCCGGTCAACGATCCAGCCAACTGGGAGGATGAGCGACGACAATGTGATGATGTTGGTGTTGCGTAGGGCACAAGGAACAGGAGAAGCAGAGAGTGGAGGCAGACACAGAGATCTCTGCAGCACCACCTCTCCACTGTATGTTAAAGGGATAGTAATACTTAATTATTACTAATCCCTATATTAAAGTCATATTAAAAATAAATGTATTGCCCCCAGTGTCATCTCTCAAACCTTTATGGTTTGAGAGATAATCGCTCCTAAAGTTCCCTCTCCCTCCCCTTTCCCCGAAGTCAGCGTTGTAAGTGACTGAAGGTAAATCCGGTCTTAGATCATCAGGCGGCTCTGCAGCAGAGCCACGATCATGTTAATTAAAAAAAAAAATATTTCACTAAAACGGTCTTCTATATGTGCTTGCAAACCAAGCACACGTAGAAGACCATTTCAGTGAAAGATTTCTTGTTTTATTAACGCGATCGCGGCTCTGCTGCAGAGCCGCCTGACAGTCGTACGACAGGCTTCCCTGCAGTCAGCTAGAACGCCGACTTTGAGGAGGAGGGGGGGGCATCAACTTTAGGAGCTATTATCTCTCAAACCGTAAAGGTTTGATAGATGCCACTGGGGGCGATACATCTCTTTTTAATATGACTTTAATATAGGGATTAGTAATAATTAAGTATTACTATCCCTTTAAATGCAAACATTTTGGGAAGTGTTAATATTTCTAAGATCTCCGGGTCAGCTCATCTTCAAAGTTCCCAGGTATGTATATTTCTTATATATTTGTACTTTAGATTCTATTCAAGCTGAAAGGATCCCCGTCCCACCCCTTCTGGCCTCCTCCCATAAGATCTGGTATCTGGTCATGGAACCCGGACGGATGCAGCGAGGGACAATCTTCACTCAGTAAGTAACAGATAAACTCTGCCCCCCTTGACGAAGGAGGGCAGGATTTTCCTTTCGCTTACTGAAGATTGTCCCTTGCCGCTCTCCATCAGGACCAGAGTGAGAGGATCAGTGACGCAGGGGAAAGGGGCAGGAGGGGTATCTTTTCAGCTTGAAGAGTGTTGGTCTACAGAACTGTAAGTAATTAAATATAGTGCTACATGTTAAAAAAAAGATATAAAGAAGACTCGGAGATGCACCTTAATAGAAACATTGCTATCACTTTAAACTGAAATTTTCAGATATAGTTACCTGATACATCTTAGCCTGTTCATTTAATGTTAACCCGTTGAGCGCCAGAATGGTATTGCAATGCATTGGATATCTCTCTGGTGCTCAAAGGGTTAAATTACTGGTCACAACTACCATTCGAATAAAACTGATTTGGTTCGCAATACGTTTGATTGTGAGGGTTCCAGTGAGACGTGAAACCATAGGTTTCTGCCACAGTCGAAAGTTTGAGAACAACTTAATTAAAATGTCTCCAACCCAAGAGATCTTAAAGGGATAGTAAACCCCCAAAAAACTGTAAGCCAAATGATAGTAATAATAAAAACATACCTAAAGTGTTAGTAATGTCTAAAAAAAACTTTTTTGCATTTAGAAGAGCTTAAAAAGCTGATCTGAATGCAAAAAAACATATCTCTCAAACAGCTATGGTTTAAGAGATACAGGCATTTAAAGTTTGATTTCTCCTACTGACAGCAAGCTCCACCGTGTCGACTGACACGGATCTCCTGCTGACAGCTTTACAGCTGTCAGTAGGAGAAATCAAACTTTAACCGCCCGTATCTCTTATACCATAGCGGTTTGGGAGCTTTTTAAGCTCTTCTAAATGCAAAAAAAGTTTTTTTTTAGACATTACTAACACTTTAACACCCTCATTCCCACCTCTCAAACAGTTATGGTTTGAGAGATATAATAAAATCTAATGGTTTGAGAGATATAATAAAATAAAGGTCTCCGCTCCCTCCTCTTTCTGCCTGACGAGCTGTAAAGCTGTCAGAGGCAGAATCCGGTCGCCCGACTTTAGGCGGCTCTTCAGGAGTGCTGACATTGGGATATCTAACTAGAATTACTTCATTGGTATGGTCTGTGTGTGCCTGGCTTGCAAGCACACGTTGTAGACCATTCCGATGAAGTAATCATACTTAGATATCTAGATGACAGCACTCCTGAAGAGCCGCCGTCTGGTCCCGGAAGCAGGATCTCATGACGTCCGCTGTACAGCGGACACATGAGAAGGGGGAGGGAGCAGAGACCTTTATTTCCTTACATCTCTCAAACCATAACAGTTTGAGAGATGGGAATGAGGGCAGTAAGTATGTTTTTATTATTCCTATCATTTGGCTTACAGTTTTTTGGGGGGGTTTACTATCCCTTTAACCCTTTGAGTGCAGAGTGCTTCTCAATGCATTCCATACCACTCTGGTACTCAAAGGGTTAATGCACAGATTGCACAGAATAACAGTCGAAAGAGAGTTTATTTAACCTTAGTACATCCCCCCCAATCTTTTTTGTTCCCTTCTTCCTGGATTCATCTTTCTAAGTCCCCTCTGTTTTATTTTTCCAGTCTATTTTTGCTACTTATTCCTCAGTTTCTCTAGTGATGTTATCTGCACGGACAACACCCAACTATAACTTGTCGTGCTGTTATTATTAATGATTATAGTCGTAGTGACTTTCATTGCTCCCCACTGCTCCCTCCGTACAGGGGACCCTAGAACAGGTGGGGACCCAATAAAAAAACCATTAAATAGTTGAGCTGGCTACGTTCATTACCCCTGTGAGTGCCAGAGGGATATGCAACGCCTTGCAAAGCAAGGCGTTGCGTACCCCTCTGGCACACAAAGGGTTGCACTATGATTAAAAGCAGTCACAGTAACAACAGGATGGGATGTGAGTGTTTGCCAAATATAAGAAATGGATGATTCACAGCAGCCTTTGCACCTGTGATGTATTTTAGAAAACCAAATGTTTGGCTTTATAAAATGACTCAGCTAATTGCGACAGGGTACCTCCTGGGTAGTTTTCCCTTTAAAGGGGAACTATGCCACAGGAAAAAAATGGCCCTTCATTTTTTAACCAAAGAATTACCTGTGTAGGTGCCCTTCAAAGGACTTTCAAATTTATATAGATAGGTCAAAAACAACAGAAATAATCTATCTTGTACACTGCTAATTGCTTGTTTAAAGGAATAGTAATACTTCATTTTATCTTTATTTTATTTTGTAGGCATTAAAAAAGCATGAAGAACGATATAAGTCTTATCTCTCAAACCTTTATAGTTTGAGAGATATTCACAAGCAAAGTTTCCCCTCCCGCCCCTTTTACCTAGTGTAAGCCATCTCTTCTCAGATGTGGAATGCAGTCCATAGACCAGACAGATAACAGAAGGGGACAATCTTCTTCCTATGAGAATAATGAAGGCCCTGCCCCCCTTGACAAGTTTTTCAGGTTTTTCCCTTATCTTAATTGAAGATTGCCCCACTCTTCAGTCTACCTGGGCACCTCCCTTCTGATCTGGCTGAACAGTGTTACATCAGTAAAAGGGGCAGAAGGGGGATACTTTATCATTGAATTACTCTTGTACTACAACTCTGACAGAATTGAAATAACACTCTCCAGAGTCCAAATACTATGATGATTAATTAGAGCTGCTTTTATTATGAAACATTACTATCACTTTAAAATCTAAGAACAACTTGTGGTTGTGCACCGGGGTGGATTGTAGGGGAATACCAGCCTGGGCAATTTTTTTTTTAAAGTAGCCCACTAGCTGGTGTTTATATAATTCTGGATACATTTCTGGCACTTATAGGGTTAAATACAACCCTGGCAACTCCCACCCCCTTTCCCCCACTCTCTCTTCCCCGGCCATTTTCTACACTCTCATTCCCAGCCTGTTATCTCCTTTAGTTTCTACCTACCGGCTCTTTTGCTGATTCCTCTCTCCCCTTCTCCTCCAGTCTATTTCATTCCCTCTTTTCTCTGTCCCCCCTCCACTCTCTCCCATTACTTCCCCCCTTTCCTAATATTGCTCAGTCAGACCCCCTCAGTCCCCTGCTTTTCTCCTATCCACCTACCTCTCCATCTAGTCTTTTTTTGTCTTCTTTTCCCCTGCCTCTCAACATATCTTCTTGCCATATGTTTCTTCCTCCTCTCTTGCATTCCCTGGTGGTCCAGTGTGGGGAGTGAGAGGTCCGTGCAGCACCGACCTCCATATCAACGCCCCCTTGTGGTCCCTGTGCGGCATGGGAGAGCAGGCACCAGGATATTATGTCATATCCTGTTTCTCTGCGTTAACAAGGAACGCGAGGACTGCCACAGAGAGGGCCTGTGCCGGTGGCAGCACACACCTCTCCTTCAATATATTGTGGGACGGCGAGATCCTCTGATCTCCCCAACCGGCCCGTGATCTAGCGGTCCACCGGGGGATGCCTGATCCCCCGATAGGGCAATCCACCCATGTTGTGCACTACGGTGTGATAAAGAGGAGAGCACATATCCAGTGTTATAAACTCTCCAGTTCCTATGTTATTTTATGAAGTCTATGCAGTAAGGTATCTCAAGATGTAGAAAGCATAGTGCATTGACGCCATAGTATAACATAGGAACTGGAGAGTTTATCACATTAGAAGAGTCATCCCAACTTTATCATCTCTTTATCACACCTTAGTGCATATCTTCTCTTGTGTCCTATAGGCCCCTTCCACCCGCATGACACAACTGTTGTTGTAGCCCCCTGTAATCGTTCTGTTGTCTGTGTATCTCAACTCACCTCTCTCCTACGTTTCACCTCTGACTGGAATGCAAGGGCGATGTGTCTGATGGCCCGGCACACGGGACTACAAGCCAGTATTTCTGGTCATTGATTGGAAGTTGAGATGACACTTGCAACCTGTAATACTTCTACGGGGAGATTCATTAAACGGTGATAAAGTGGAGATTAAGTGCAGATGACTTCTCCAGTGATATCGCTTCTCCAGTTCCTATGTAATTCTATGGAGCCTACTCACTAAGATTTCCAAAGCTGAAGAAATCTTAGTGCATTAGCTCCATAGAATAACACAGGAACTGGAGAAGTGATATCACTGGAGAAGTCATCACTCGGGCGATTGTCACCTGTATGAAAGACGTCAAAGGTGAGAATAAAGGAAAAATAAATAGGGGGCGCCCTTGTGTATAAACTTTTACAGAGAACGAGCAGTAAGAAAATCAGCCAAATGGCTACTCATGTTTGTGTTGGTCATATATGTTAATAACGTACAGAAGCGCTTGCGAAGGGTCCTTCTGCCTTCATTCAGCCCTTTTTAACTACGTCCAGTTGACTGATTTTGTGGCAGCAACTTGTTAACTTGCAAAATGCCTCATAGTAAATGGTACACAATCAGGCGCACACTGTCCCAGACTGTGTTCAAATATTATATACTAGTGTAAAAGCCCATGTACACGGGCCAAAGTGAGTAGAACCGCAGAACTACACCTCCCAGCATTCTGTGCGTTTGGGCAGTGTCTACTGTGCATGACTGCATCGGACAAACATCCGCGTTCAGGCAGTCTCTACTGCTCATGACTGCATCGGACAAACATCCGCGTTCAGGCAGTCTCTACTGCTCATGACTAGTGATGAGCAAGCATGCTCAGCCGAAGCTCGGTTCGGCTCGAGCATCGCTCTGCTCGGCACATGGCGGTACTCGTACGAGTACCGCATGTGCTCGCCCGCCATGTTCGGGTCTCCTCCCCGCACATTTCGCGGCTGCTGCGCAGCCAATAAACGTGCAGGGAGGCTCTGACATCAGTGTAATGCCAGCAGCCATGTTGGCTGCTGGCATTACACTGATTGGCTGGCCAGAACCCGTGATCGGGTGCTGTATAGCACCTGACCAGCGAGTTCGGCTCAGTCTTAGCCAGGGAGAGATGAGGATAGGAAGCGAAAGTCAGTGTAGGGAGAAGAAAAGCGAGTTTGAAAAAAAAAAAAGACCCAAAAGTCCTTTTTAGGACTACTGTGTGTGGGGGCAGCAGATATATTTTGTTTTGGGGGGCAGAGTTTAAAAAAAAAACGTCACATATTCCGTTCACTGTGCCTAGCCGCAGATTAGCAGCACATTCTGTTTATTGTGCAAAGTTTCAGATTAGGAGAACATTCTGTTTAGTGTGCAAAGTTGGAGATTAGCAGCACATTCATTTTAGTGTGCAAAGTTGCAGATTAGCAGCACATTCTGTTTAGTGTGCAAAGTTGCAGATTAGCAGCACATTCTGTTTAGTGTGCAAAGTGTAAAATATCAAAGTCACATATTCCATTCACTG
The DNA here is from genome assembly GCA_037306005.1 of Rhinophrynus dorsalis. Classification (NCBI taxonomy): domain Eukaryota; kingdom Metazoa; phylum Chordata; class Amphibia; order Anura; family Rhinophrynidae; genus Rhinophrynus; species Rhinophrynus dorsalis. Next base: position 388,085,494 of record CM074724.1, read on the forward strand.
TGCCTAGCCGCAGATAAGCAGCATATTCTGTTTAGTGTGCAAAGTTGCAGATTAGGAGAACATTCTGTTTAGTGTGCAAAGTGTAAAATATCAAAGTCACATATTCCATTCACTGTGCCTAGCCGCAGATAAGCAGCACATTCTGTTTAGTGTGCAAAGTTGCAGATTAGGAGAACATTCTGTTTAGTGTGCAAAGTGTAAAATATCAAAGTCACATATTCCATTCACTGTGCCTAGCCGCAGATAAGCAGCATATTCTGTTTAGTGTGCAAAGTTGCAGATTAGGAGAACATTCTGTTTAGTGTGCAAAGTGTAAAATATCAAAGTCACATATTCCATTCACTGTGCCTAGCCGCAGATAAGCAGCACATTCTGTTTAGTGTGCAAAGTTGCAGATTAGGAGAACATTCTGTTTAGTGTGCAAAGTGTAAAATATCAAAGTCACATATTCCATTCACTGTGCGTAGCCGCAGATAAGCAGCACATTCTGTTTAGTGTGCAAAGTTGCAGATTAGGAGAACATTCTGTTTAGTGTGCAAAGTGTAAAATATCAAAGTCACATATTCCATTCACTGTGCGTAGCCGCAGATAAGCAGCACATTCTGTTTAGTGTGCAAAGTTGCAGATTAGGAGAACATTGTGTTTAGTGTGCAAAGTGTAAAAAATCATAGTCACATATTCCATTCACTGTGCCTAGCCGCAGATAAGCAGCATATTCTGTTTAGTGTGCAAAGTTGCAGATTAGCAGAACATTCTGTTTAGTGTGCAAAGTGTAAAATATCAAAGTCACATATTCCATTCACTGTGTCTAGCCGCAGATAAGCAGCACATTCTGTTTAGTGTGCAAAGTTGCAGATTAGGAGAACATTCTGTTTAGTGTGCAAAGTGTAAAATATCAAAGTCACATATTCCATTCACTGTGCGTAGCCGCAGATAAGCAGCACATTCTGTTTAGTGTGCAAAGTTGCAGATTAGGAGAACATTCTGTTTAGTGTGCAAAGTGTAAAATATCAAAGTCACATATTCCATTCACTGTGCGTAGCCGCAGATAAGCAGCACATTCTGTTTAGTGTGCAAAGTTGCAGATTAGGAGAACATTCTGTTTAGTGTGCAAAGTGTAAAATATCAAAGTACATATTCCATTCACTGTGCCTAGCCGCAGATAAGCAGCATATTCTGTTTAGTGTGCAAAGTTGCAGATTAGCAGAACATTCTGTTTAGTGTGCAAAGTGTAAAATATCAAAGTCACATATTCCATTCACTGTGCGTAGCCGCAGATAAGCAGCACATTCTGTTTAGTGTGCAAAGTTGCAGATTAGGAGAACATTCTGTTTAGTGTGCAAAGTGTAAAATATCAAAGTCACATATTCCATTCACTGTGCGTAGCCGCACATAAGCAGCACATTCTGTTTAGTGTGCAAAGTTGCAGATTAGGAGAACATTCTGTTTAGTGTGCAAAGTGTAAAATATCAAAGTCACATATTCCATTCACTGTGCCTAGCCGCAGATAAGCAGCATATTCTGTTTAGTGTGCAAAGTTGCAGATTAGGAGAACATTCTGTTTAGTGTGCAAAGTGTAAAATATCAAAGTCACATATTCCATTCACTGTGCCTAGCCGCAGATAAGCAGCATATTCTGTTTAGTGTGCAAAGTTGCAGATTAGCAGAACATTCTGTTTAGTGTGCAAAGTGTAAAATATCAAAGTCACATATTCCATTCACTGTGCGTAGCCGCAGATAAGCAGCACATTCTGTTTAGTGTGCAAAGTTGCAGATTTGCAGCACATATTCCGTGTAATATGAAGAAGGCGGGTAAAAAGGGACGGGGAAGTGGACGTGATCCTGATAGTTCAGGGCGCGGGTCAGGACTCGTAGAAACTGTGCCTGGTGCCAGAGCACAAGACAGAAAGACATCCACCATACCTAGCTTCATGTCTCAGTTTACAGGGCGTCGCAGGACATCACTCTCGAGGTCAGACCACTGCGAACAGGTGGTCGGTTGGATTTCAGTTGATACTGCTTCCAGTCGGTTAAGCACCACCCTGTCTTCCACCAAGTCCACTCTCAGTAGCCAAGAGTCTGGTCAACATAATCCTCACCCTGATCATCCTTCCTCCCACCATAGAGGGTCTGGTCAAAGAAGTGATCCCACACTGGGATATAGTGAGGAGCTCGTCTCATCACCAATCCTTCATTTGAACCTCTCTCCAAGCACGCTTGCAGAGGAACATGAAATCTTGTGCCCTGATTCACAACCTCTAGAGGGTACCCAATCACAAGAAGATGACAGAGGGGAACGGCATTTAAGGTCAAAGGAAGTGGATGATGATGATGATGAGACACAGTTGCCATCAAATCAACCACTTTAACTGTCTCAAGACCTTGATGAGGAGGATGATATACAGTTGTCAATGACTGAGTATGTGGTGGGATCAAGACATGAGGAGGATGATCAGAGTGAGGAAGTGGAGGAGGACTTGGTGGATGATGAGGTGACTGACCCCACCTGGGAAGGTGGAGAGCCGAGCGATGACAGCAGTCCTGAGGGTGAGCCATCTGCAGCACCGCAACAGGCTGGAAGAGGCAGTGGTGTGGCTACAGAAAGAAGGCGGACCGCACCAAACCGGCCCGCAAATGTTCCACGGAGCACCCCCTTGCGTAAATCTCCCTTGCCAAGGGGTAGGTGTTCCGCGGTATGGCGTTTTTTTAAGGAAAGTGCGGACGACGAAAGAATTGTAGTTTGCAACCTGTGCCACACCAGAATGAGCCGAGGCATGAACACTAGAAACCTCACCACCACCAGCATGATCCGACACATGGCATCCAAGCACCGTAATAAGTGGGAGGAACGCCCCGGATCGCCAATCTGTGTCTGCAGGCCACACCACTGCCTCCTCTTCCCCTGTTTTCGGTGCCGGCCAATCGCCTGTCGAAGGCGCAGGCCCGCATACCTCCCGCCCTGCACCTGTACCATCTGAAGCACCATCAGCGACCACATCCACTTCCCTGTCCCAGCGCAGCGTCCAAATGTCGTTACCCCAGGCATTTGAGCGCAAGCGAAAATACCCAGCCACCCACCCACAGGCCATAGCACTAACCTCACACCTTTCCAAATTACTGGCCATCGAAATGCTGCCATTTAGGCTTGTGGAGACTGAGTCCTTCCGCAGCCTGATGGCAGCAGCTGTCCCTCGGTACGCAGTCCCCAGCCGCCACTACTTTTCCCGGTGTGCCGTCCCCGCCTTACACCACCATGTGTCCCGTAACATCACCCGTGCCCTGACCAACGCAGTTACTGGGAAGGTCCACTTAACGACTGACACATGGACAAGTGCTTGTGGCCAGGGACGCTACATTTCCCTGACGGCACACTGGGTGAATGTCGTGGAGGCTGGGAGCGACTCGGACCCTGGGATGGCACAGGTGCTACCCACGCCGAGGATTGCGGGCCCTACCTCCATCAGGGTTTCCGCCAGCACCTACGTTATTGGCTCCTCCTCCTCCGTTTCCACCTCCGAATTCTCTGCGCGCAGCGCCACTCACCCATCAGCCGGTAGCTGGAAGCAGTGTAGCACTGCAGTGGGGAAGCGTCAACAGGCCGTGCTGAAGCTGATCTGCCTTGGGGACAAACAGCACACGGCCTCAGAGCTGTTGCAGGGGATTAGTCACCAGACCGAGCAGTGGCTCTCGCCACTCAACCTGCAACCAGGCATGGTTGTGTGTGATAATGGGCGTAACTTGGTGGCGGCTTTGGAGCTCGGCAAGCTCACACACGTACCATGCCTAGCGCATGTATTTAATTTAGTGGTTCAGCGATTTCTAAAAACCTACCCCAATTTGCATGATCTCTTGACCAAGGTGCGCCGCGTGTGTGCACATTTCCGTAAGTCATCTACAGCTTCAGCCGGCCTGTTGAAGCTGCAGCAGCGCTTACAATTGCCAGCTCACCGACTGCTGTGTGACGTGAGCACGAGCTGGAACTCCACCTTCCACATGTTGGCCCGGCTTTGTGAGCAGCAGAGGGCAGTAGTGGAGTACCAGCTGTTACACGGTCGTCGCCTCTCTGTTCAACTTCCTGTAATCAGAAGTGAGGAGTGGGAATGGATGTCAGACCTCTGTGAGGTTTTACGCAATTTTGAGGAATCGACACAGATGGTGAGCGGCGATAACGCTATTATCAGTGTAACCATCCCACTTCTGTGTCTACTGAAACGCTCGCTGCTCACAATTAAAACCGACGCTTTGCATGTGGAAGAGGTGGAAATGCGGGAGGAAGAGCTTACACAAGGTGATAGCCAGAGCACCCTCACTTCGTCTTCTCAGCGACAATTGGAGGAGGAGGAGGAGGAGGAAGACACGGTTGCCTCCGCTACAGAGGGTAGCCATGGAACTTTAGTTCCATCTCTTCAGCGTGGGTGGGCAGAAGAGGAGGAAGAGGATGAGGAGATTGAGAGTCATCCTCCTGTTGAGGACAGCGAAATCTTGCCTGTTGGTACTCTGGCACACATGGCTGACTTTATGTTAGGCTGCCTTTCCCGTGACCCACGCGTTACACGCATTTTAGACAACACGGATTACTGGGTGTTCACCCTTCTGGACCCCCGCTACAAAGAGAATTTCTCATCTCTCATTCCTCCGGTGGAGAGGACAAGCAAAATGGTGCAATACCAGAAGGTTCTTGTTGAAAAATTGCTCCAAAATTTTCCATCTGACAACGCTGGCGGCAGAGTACGTGCTACCTTGGCCAACCGAGAAGGGGAGAAAAGGGGAGCACACAGCAGTTCCGACAAAGGCAGGGCAACACTCTCCAAGGCGTGGGACACCTTCATGACACCCCGCCAGCACCCTCACCCTGATGCGCAGCCTAGTGTCACAAGGAGGGAAAAGTTTTGGAAGATGGTGAAGGAGTACGTAGCAGACCGTGTCAGCGTCCTCAATGATCCCTCTGTGCCTTACAACTACTGGGTGTCCAAGCTGGACACGTGGTATGAACTGGCACTCTACGCCTTGGAGGTGCTGGCCTGCCCTGCCGCCAGCGTTCTGTCTGAGCGGGTATTTAGTGCTGCTGGTGGCATCATAACAGATAAGCGTATCCGCCTTTCCACCGAAAATGCTGATAGGTTGACACTTATAAAAATGAACAAGGCCTGGATTTCCCCTGACTTCTCCACTCCACTGGAGGAAAGCCCCGGGGGAACATAAAGTCACTTTATATATGTTATTTACAATGATGGGAATACTCTGTATTCCCATTCACCCCTTCCACCCAAAAAACGGGTATATGGTTGACTCTCTTCCATATGCCCTGTGATATAATTTTTATATAGGGCCAGCTCACCAGCGGGCCCAGTGATATAATTTTTATATAGGGACAGCTCTCCAGCGGGCCCTGTGATATAATTTTTATAAAGGGCCAGCTCACCAGCGGGCGCTGTTTGACAATTTTTGTATAGGTCAGCTCACCAGCGGGCCTTCTCATATAATGTTTTATTGGGTCAGCTCTCTAGCGGGCCCTCTCATATAATGTTTTATAGCGTCAGCTCACTAGCGGGCCTTCGCATATAATGTTTAGGATGGTCAGCTCCGCAGCAGACCCTCACCCATAATGTTTTAGATGGTCGGCTCAGCGCACGTTTCCCTCTTAATCATGGCCCCAGTTCAGAAAAATCGAGGAAATTTTTGGGAGAATTTGCCTCTGCGCACGTTTCCCTCTTAATCATGGCCCCAGTTCAGAAAAATCTAGGAAATTTTTGGGAGAATTTGCCTCTGCGCACGTTTCCCTCTTAATCATGGCCCCAGTTCTGAAAAATCGATGAAATTTTTGGCAGAATTTGCAGATGATATACAAGTAAATATACAGCAAATACTGTTTGGTAACAATTTTTCACCTGAAGTCGTTTTTATCTTCCTTTTTGTGTGTTTTACGGTCAGTCTGTAAAAATGGCGTACTACGGGCGAAAGATCGTTCCCAGCAGCGATGTTGGAGTCCAAGATGCATCCAGACATCCTCCCTATGCTGTCCCTGAACCATTTCTGTGGTGTTTCCATCATTTTCTGCCCTTTTCCTATGGACCAGGCACCCTCCCCTCATCAGAGCAGGGGGTGCCTGGTGTAATGCTCGAGTCCTCCCATTGACTTCAATGGGGCTCGGGTGCTCGGCCGAGCACTCGAGCCTCCGGGGGCGCTCGGTCAGAGCACCCGAACACCCGAGCATTGGGGTGCTCGATCATCACTACTCGTGACTGCATCGGACAAACATCTGTGTTCAGGCAGTCTCTACTGTTCATGACTGCTTCGGCCTGTGTTCAGGAAGTCTCTACTGCGCATGACTGCATCGGACAAACATACATCTGGCCTTTTATATTATGGGATGGAACCGTTTGTCTTCTCCAACTCACCTGTAAACTTCCCTGGTGTACCAAACAATGGTGAACATCGGCTTTAGCTTGCAGGAAAATGTTTTAATAAATAGAAGAGTATAATACTCAAGAAAAAAATCTCGCTGATTCATATAAAAATCGCTTTATTCGTTCAAAACAAAAATAGGATTAAAATGCTGGACAACCCCAATACATTTTCCAGCCAAGAAAACAAAAAATGCTTCCTCAGGAGAATTTTAACTGTAAGACAAGTGTCAGACCCAACAGAGCATCACTGCATTGATGTCGCCCATGTGAAAAGGTGCATTCAAATGGATGACTTTTGTAGCAAAACCTTTCTGTAGTGCAACTTTTTTACAGCAACTAAATATGAAGTCTTGTAAGATGAAAAGCATTCTGAGAGATTTTCATAGGAGCACCTTCCTCAGTAGATCAGCTGATGTCCACATTCAGAGTCTCTAACAACTAGGAGCATGAAGATGACTAAGAGAATTAGTCCAGAAAATAAAATAACTCAGAAACATGGACGTGAGAAGCTGTGGTACATTGGAGAGGAGTAGGGGGGAAGGCACGCCGACCTAAGAGGACAGACAGCAGATTCCAAATGTGTGAACAGCAGATTGAGTGACTCTGAAAGTCAGAGAAAGAGAAATGTATAGGAGAACGCAATAAAAATTCACTTGGCGACTTTCCAACATTACACGCTACACCGTCCTAACAATCTATTGCTGTGCATGTCTAATCTAACAATTCCTTGCTAAGACTTTAGTCTGCCTTCATACTGTGCTATACATAACTCCCCTTCCATTCCATAACCTTAACCACCTTTGTTATAAGTCTCCAAAGAAGACTAAACAGTTTGTATGTATTGTACATTAATGGTGGAGGATTTTTTTTATTTTTGGAAGCATGCCTGATGCTTACATTTTTTAGACTTTTATAGATTCTTAATTTTGGTTGTCTATGATTGGCCAGTCGAATTACAGTACATTAAATTAGTTTTATTATATTGCCACTCCTATTTTTGTTGCTTTTTTCTTTGGGGATTAGGGTGACCACACGTTCCGGAATGTGCGGGACTGTCAATTATTGGGGGTCTGTGTCCCGGGTCACCCCCCAGCGGGACAACAAAGAGTCCCGGAATGGAGCAACACGCACCAGTCCAGCCAGCCAATGAAATGTATTTGCTATATGGTCCTCATTGGCTGGCTGAGCCAGCCAATGAGGACCATATAGCAAATACATTTCATTGGCTGGCTCAACTGGTGCGTGCGAGACAGCTGGGGTGGAGCAGGTATGCTGGTGCTGCAAGTGAGACCCGCGGCTGAGGCTCCCGCTGGCGCTGACCATCTTTCTGAGGCTGTTCCCACTGGGAACTCTTGCACTGTCAGCCTCAGAAAGATGGTCAGCGCCGTCAGGAGCCTCAGCCGCGGGTCTCACTTGCAGCACCAGCATACCTGCTCCACCCCAGCTGTCTCGCACGCACCAGTTGAGCCAGCTAATGTGCTAGTTAACCTGTGCTTCCTTCCTCTGTGGTGTGTCGGCCGGCATCCTTGCGGCTACCTCTGCATTACTATGTCTGTTACAAGCACTGGCTCGGGTGCCTGTTTATGGGCCTATTCTGGGTGGCCTAATTGGGTCCCGCCTCCTTCTGCTCCTTTATAATCCTCCTTGGGGCTAGGAGTCATTGCCCTTATGTGGTGTTCCTGCTCATTACCCTTTGCTCTCCGTTGTGACCCTTGTTTGCCTGAGAGTCTCGCTCTGTGTATGACCCCAGCTTGTCTGACTACCCACATCGGTTCTGACCTGTGGGTCTGGCTGACTACTCGCTCTGTGTATTACCCTGGCTTGCCTGACCAGTGGTCCTGGCTACTACCCGCTCAGTGTAGCCTCCAGTTGCCTTTCCTGAGGGCCAGGTTACTTTTGCTCCTTGTAGTCCTCGGTTTACCTGACCAGTGGCCCTGGCTCCTACTCGCTCAGCATAGTCTCCAGTTGACTGACCAGTGGCCTGATTACTCTCACTCTGTGTAGTCGCCGGCTTGTCTAACCTGTGACTCTGGCTGCCTACTCAGTCCCTACACTACGTGCTTGCCTGACCTGTAATCTTGGTGCCTCCTGTCTCTGGTCTGCTCTCACTCTCAAGTGTTGTCCCACTTGAGCCGCTTCCCTAGTCGTGAGATCTTGAGTAGTGCAGTGCACAGCACAGTGTTCAGCTCTGGAGGGACCTTGGATCCTATTTACATATGTTTGGGGTTCTGTGTGGGCTCTACCATTATTGATGTTATAATAAATAAAGGTGGTTATATTTTATCTTTGTGTCTGTCCTTATTTGCCTGATTACCGTGACACCCTTATTTCTTTGTACCTCCGTAGGTAGCTACTAACCCTACGTAATCACCCTGGGTGTGGGCCAGCTCCTCCGGTCAGCACTGAACTCATCTTATGACCACCATCTTTAGTCCGGCTTCGGCCACAGCAAGACTGTCTGGGGTAGTCCCAGCTGGCCAGCCACGGTCCCTATTCTTCACTCCACAGAATCTTGCCTACTGGGGGTCACCCCTTAAGCTCCAGGAGATTTGTCTGTAGCTATTTGGCTTTCGATTAACCTGTTTAATTTCAGATATTGTTCTATACCAGCATTACACTTGCCCTGGGTCCCTCTTTCACATCAATAGCTGACTACTTATTCTCTGTGGAATTGCTCCTCCAGAGATCCGGGTTACAGCCAGCTTACAATAACCCCAGTTCATTTTTGGTGTTAATGTTCCTTTAAAGTGGAACTATCACTGAAATTAGTGCCCCCCATTTTTCTTATAGCGGTAAGCATTGAAATCCTTTTATAATCCTTATTAAGAGACGGAATTATTTAGAACTCTAAGTTCATAGGAGACTCGCCACCAGACAACACTGCAGACATCTTGCCGAAGAGGCATCTGTGCATCTGCGCTGTCCATCCCTGTCTGTTCCGTGCAGTACAGTGCAACTCCCCCTTAGGTTACTTGCCAATCAGTGAGGAGACAGAGATAGACAGCAAAGGTGGACAGATGTCTCTTTGGCAAGGTGACTGCACTGGAGTCTGGTGGTGAGTCTCCTAAGAGCTTAGATTTCTAAATCCTTAATAACAGTGGTGTAACAATAGGGGTCGCAGGGGTCGTACCTGCGACCGGGCCCGTCACTCTCAGAGGCCTGGCCACCCCCTGCTACCCCCTCGCCACACACCCGCAGCAACTTATGAAACAGGGCAGCACAGCTGATCTTCCTGCGGCCGGCGCTCTAGTAATGCAGAGAGATGACATAATCTCCCAGCGCTCTGCATTACTAAGAAATGCGCGGGAGCTTGAGTTCCAGTCAGAGGTCTGTGCCGAATGAGGCACAGATCTGTCATGTCACATACTGCTAGAGCACCAGGGACTCAAGGCAGGAGGACGGGGGGTCAATAGGGGCATTGTGGAAGGGACAATGTGGAGATGGGGGCATTGTGATGGGGGCATTGTGGAGATTGAGGGTCAATGTGGAGAATCAGGGGCAATGTGATGGGGGCATTGTGGAGATTGAGGGTCAATGTGGAGAATCAGGGGCAATGTGATGGGGGCATTGTGGAAGGGGCAATGTGGAGAATGAGGGGCATTGTGAAGGGGCATTGTGGAAGGGGGCATTGTGGAGAATGAGGGGCATTGTGAAAGGGGCACTGTGGAGATTGAGGGGCAATGTGGAAGGGGCATTTCGATGGGGCATTGTTGAAGGGGCAATGTGGAGAATGAGGGGCGATGTGGAAGGGGCAATGTGGAGATGGGAGCATTATAGAAGGGTGGAAGGGGCAATGTGGAGATTGAGGGGAAATGTGAAAGGGGCATTGTGATGGGGGCATTGTGGAAGGGGCATTGTGATGGGGCATTGTTGGAGGGGCAATGTGGAGAATGAGGGGCATTGTGGAAGGGGCAATGTGGAGGTGGCCAATGTGGTTGAGGGGGGCCAATGTGGTCGGGTGGGGCCCATGGCAATTCTTGCACCAGGGCCCGGTGGCTTCTAGTTACGCCTCTGCTTAATAAGGATTATAAAAGGATTTCAGTTACCACTATAGGAAAAATGAATTGGGGGGAACTTATATATCAGTGATAGTTCCACTTTAAAGATGGAGGAAGCCTACTTCATCATGCAGAGAAGATCTGTAAATTATGTGACTGCCAAGCTGACTAATGGCTTCCTGGAAGTAAATACATTATAAAGGTAATTATTTAAAGGGGAACTACCACCCCGCAAAAACTTTATATTAATTAAGTCTTCACCTGGCGACTAGCTGCTTAGTAGCGCTAGTCGCCAGAAATATTACCTGGTTTCAAAGATTTTCGAGTTTTTCGGAGGCAGAGGCGAAACTAGAAGCCACGGGGCCCTGGTGCAATAATTGCCACGGGGCCCCTCCGACCACATTGGCCCCCCTCAACCACATTGGCCACCTCCACATTGCCCCTTCCACAATGCCCCCATCACAATGCCCCTCATGCTCCACATTTCCTCCCAATCTCCACAATGCCCCCATCACAATGCCCCTCATGCTCCACATTTCCTCCCAATCTCCACAATGCCCTCATCACAATGCCCCTCATGCTCCACATTTCCCCCCAATCTCCACAATGCCCCCATTGCCACATTGCCCCTACTGACCCCCGTCCTCCTACCTCCTGGTGGTCTAGTGGTGTGTGTGACATGCTCCCGCGCGGTCCTTAGTAATGCAGAGCGCTGGGAGATCATGTCATCTCCCAGCACTCTGCATTACTCGACCGCTGGCCGCCGGGACGTCAGCTGTGCTGCGGGCAGGTGGCGAGGGGGTCGCAGGGGGTGGCTGGGCCCCTGAGAGTGACAGGCCCGGTCGCAGGTGCGACCCCTGCAACCCCTATTGTTACGCCACTGTTCGGAGGCTGACAGTAGCAGGAAGCATGTACATCTTGTCATAGTGACGTCCGTGCGCCTGTGCTGTCAGTCCCTTTTGGAGCCGGCCACCTCCTAGCAACGTCTCCTAGACCCAGCTGGGACTGACAGCGCAGGCGCACGAACGTCACTATGACAAGATGTCCGTGCTTCCTGCTACTGTCAGCCTCCGAAAAACTCAAAAATCTTTGAAACCAGGTAATATTTCTGGCGACTAGCGCTACTAAGCAGCTAGTCGCCAGATGAAGACTTAATTAATGTAAAGTTTTTGCGGGGTGGTAGTTCCCCTTTAAACGCAGTTTGATTGACAAATAAACAGCCTTGCATGTTCCTGCTGCTTGTCACATTTCTCATCATGGTTTGCTCCTGGGTGGTATTTAAAGCATTCAGAGCATGAGACTGTTTACGTTACTGTGATGAAAAGGAAACGTCACTCAAATTACATGGAAGAAACTTCATTATATTAACCCGTTGTGTGCCAGAGAGTAAGCCAACACATTGTGCCTAGAAGTACTAGTCATTTGTTTGCAGTATAAATTGTTTTTGAGAATTGAATCTTTATTTGATGGCACAGTCTGATATTTTACTTTGATTAGTTCCTGTGCTGGACCAATATTTCCACTCTCTGTCCAATGAATGAATCCAGGCAGAACCCACTCGCAGGGGGGAGTTTCTAATAGCACAGGGAGTGATATGTTTGGCTTAGAACAGGACCAGTTAGCATATTGTGCACGGAATTAGCATAAAATGCCACACTGTGCCCACGAGACATAAAGGTTAATCCCTCAAAAAACTATTTATTTTACTGAAAAATGGGTACTACAACATAAAAGCAGATTTTAATTTTCTGTAAAACAGACTGAAATGATTTTAAGCCACTGAATGCAATAGGGGTACGCAATACATTACCTTGCAATGCATTATGTGTCCCACTGGCACTCAAAGGGTTAAGGTTCACATGAAAAAGCAAAACAACAGTAATGGTTCACAAAAACAGCAGCTCCAATTAATCTTCATTTTATTTGGGCCATAGAGAGTGTTATTTCAATTCTGTCAGAGCTGTGGTTCAAGAGTAATTGAATGACAAAGTATCCCCCTCCTTCCCCTTTTACCTAGTGTAAGTCACCTCCCCTCAGATGTGGAATCTGGTCTCTTGACCGGACAGATCACAGCAAGGGACAATCTTCTTACTGTGATCATAAGGAAAACCCTGCCCCCCTTGACAGGTTATTCAGGTTTTTCCTTATGATCACTGAAGATTGTCCCTCTCTATGATCCATCCGGACTGCTCTGAGGTGAGCAGTGTTTCATCAGTAAAAGGGACGGGAGGGGGATACTTTATCATTCAATTACTCTTGAACTACAACTCTGACAGAAATGAAATAACACACTCCACGGCCCAAATACTATGATGATTAATTAGAGCTGATTTTATTGTGAACATCCATTTTAAAACGCTCAGAAAAATCATGGAAGTTCACAGCTGCAGCACAATGAAGATTAACTCTGTGTCCCCTTCTGTGCTTTCCTGATTACGGGTACGTCATACATAACCAGACAATTAACCCTTTGAGTGCCAGAAGGGTACACAATGGATTGCAAAGCAATGCGTTGTGTACCCCTCTGGCACTCATAGGGTTAAAATAATGGAACCGAAGCTGGGGATGGGGCAACTGACAGATTTTTCCTGTTTGATTTTCTTGGGTGGGAAGGAACAGGTGGTAAGGAGGGGAAGAGGGAGGAACAGGGTGGGAAGGAGGAGAAGTGTGTGGGAAGTAGGAGGAACAGGGTGGGAAGCAGGAGAAGTGTGTGGGAGTGGGAGGAACAGGGTGGGAAGGAGGAGAAGTGGGAGAAACAGGGTAGGAAGGAGGAGAAGTGGGTGGGAGTGGGAGGAACAGGATGGGAAGGAGGAGAAGTGGGTGGGAGTGGGAGGAACAGGATGGGAAGGAGGAGAAGTGGGTGGGAGTGGGAGGAACAGTGTGGGAAGGAGGAGAAGTGGGAGGGGAGTGGGAGGAACAGGATGGGAAGGAGGAGAAGTGGGTGGGAGTGGGAGGAACAGGATGGGAAGGAGGAGAAGTAGGCACGAAGTGGGAGGAACAGGATGGGAAGGAGGAGAAGTGGGTGGGAGTGGGAGGAACAGGATGGGAAGGAGGAGAAGTGGGTGGGAGTGGGAGGAACAGGATGGGAAGGAGGAGAAGTAGGCACGAAGTGGGAGGAACAGGATGGGAAGGAGGAGAAGTGGGCACGAAGTGGGAGGAACAGGATGGGAAGGTGGAGAAGTGGGCAGGAAGTGGGAGGAACAGGGTGAGAAGGAGGAGAAACAGGTGGGAAGTGGGAGGAACAGGGTGGGGAGGAGGAGAAGTGGGCGGAAAGTGGGAAGGAGCAGGGTGGGAAGGAGAAGAATTGGGCAGAAAGTAGGAAGGACAGGGTGGGAAGGAGGAGAAGTGTGTGGAAAGTGGGAGGTAAAGGGTGGGAAGGAGGAGAAGTGGGCAGGAAGTGGCAGGAATAGGGTGGGAAGAAGGAGAAGTGGGCAGGAAGTGGCAGGAACAGGGTGGGAAGGAGGAGAAGTGGACAGGAAGTGGCAGGAACAGGGTGGGAAGGAGAAGAAGTGGGCAGGAAGTAGGAGGAACAGGGTGGGATGGAGGAGAAGTGGGCAGGAAGTAGGAGGAACAGGGTGGGAAGGAGGAGAAGTGGGCAGGAAGTGGCAGGAACAGGGTGGGAAGGAGAAGAAGTGGGCAGGAAGTAGGAAGAACAGGGTGGGATGGAGGAGAAGTGGGCAGGAAGTGGCAGGAACAGGGTGGGAAGGAGAAGAAGTGGGCAGGAAGTAGGAGGAACAGGGTGGGATGGAGGAGAAGTGGGCAGGAAGTAGGAGGAACAGGGTGGGATGGAGGAGAAACTCACCACAGCCTGAGAATCAGCCTCTGTCCCCAGAGACCCGGTAATTCAGTCTGAAAACTAGAATCTTCTGGGCACATCTGAAGAGCTCCCACGTATCAACATGGGATCTACTTTCTTCATCCTAATAACATGACGTACTACCTTACAGACCAGAATCAGCTGTCACCATGTAAGGGCACTCTGGGATTTGTAGTCCTGATTTTGTAACGTCTTCTTTATTTTATGGCAGCTCCTGAACTTAGCACAAATGAAAGAGAATTTCTGTCATTTGTAACAATATTTGTTTGTATTATTTGTATCTGATCATTCAACTTGACAGAGTTCCCACTCTTTATAGAACATATGCTGCTATAATGAGCATGAGATTAAAGCTGGGATGGGACCATGTGACATATCAGCTGTTAGACTTCAACTCCCATCATCTTCAGACAAAGAAAGCCACACAGAGAAAAAGACACATAGAAAGAGATACACTACAGACAGAGAGACATCCACAGACCAAGAGAGGCACATCCAAAGTTAAAGAGAGGCGCCAAAGTCAGAAAGAGGTGTTCACAGACAGAGAGAGGAGTCCACAGACAGATGTCTACAACATGAGATGTCCCAGACAGTGTTATAGCTTACCTTGTTTTCAGCTTCATCTGCAGGCGCGAGGCTTCAAGCATGCAGCAGGCCTCTGTTTTATGTGCCATGCTTCCTGTAGTCTCCTCCTACCTACTTCCTTCCTCTGAGCTGATCCTCCTCCTACTTCCTGAGGAGGGGTTTAAAGGGCAGTCTGAGTCCTGACTCAGTTCCCCTTGCGTTGTTGTTCATAGCAGTTCTGTTACCTTGGGCTCTGTGTATGACCTGGCTAGTCTTCCATCCAACCTGGTGCTGACCTGTGGCTCTGGCTGACTATTATTTTGTCTTATCCCTATAGAGGAAACCCAACCTGGTGCAGACCTGTGGCTCTGGCTGACTACCTGAACTGTATATGACCTGGCTTGTCTGACTACCCCCTCTGGTGCTGACTTGTGGGTCTGTCTGACTATTCTTACGTTTGTTTCTTGTACCTAGCAGGCACCCAATCTAGTGAGGACCTGGGGCTCTGGTAGACTAGCTCCAATACTGACTGCAGGTGTGAGTCAGGTAACCCTTTCATTATCCTGACTGCAGACGTGAGTTAGATATCGCTCCCTACTGACTGTAGGCGTGAGTCAGTACTCTCACTTCGTCGGATCAAGATCCAGTGTTCCTGTTCCTACTCCTGGTTCCTGCAGAGACTACCAGTGGCTGAGGCCTAGTCTCCATCAGCGTGGTCAAGCTTGGCAGCCTACTATTCCTGATAGCAGTGCTCGCTGGCTTGTAACCCTCTGCTTCCTACTTGTGTATATAGTGTGCTCTACTTTTCTATTATTAATAAATTTTACATTTAACTATACCGTACTGATTCCTGAACATTATTGGTAACCGTGACAGTCAGTGAGAGAGATGTCCACTGAGAAAGAGACTGACAGATGCAGTCTAAAAGAGAGAAGGGACGGTAAGGGCAGTTGGACAAAGAAAAGGGACAGTAGGAAAGAGAGAAAGGGAAGAGAGTTACTGAAATAGTGATAGACAGACAGAGAAAGACAGACTGTAGACTTATACTGTGTGATGTCTGTTAAAATGATTTTTATTTTAAATAATAATTGTGTCCTTCAAATTCTGCTTTCGTCAAAGAATCCTCCATTTTCAGAAAATGTAGATATCCCGTTAAAAAATCAGCCATTTCCAGATACAATAATCATTTACAACATTAGCAATGTCTACACTGTATTTCTGATCAATTTCATGCTATTTTAATGGACAAGATTTGTTTTTCTTTCAAAAACAAGGACATTTCTAGGTGACCCCAAATTTTTGAACGGTAGTGTATATAATAAAAGGTTAGCCCTTTTTTGTGTGCCTCAGAAAGGGTTTCTGGACTGGTGGCAGACACATTCCGATGAAGGAAGCTGTCTGTAAGCTGGAGCGCTCTCATTGGTTAGAAATCAATCTCTGCCAATGAGAGAGCTCCAGCTTACAGCTAGACAGCCTCCGTCATTGGAGGAGGCTGGATAGAGAGAGGCAGAGCTGCAGGCTGCGGCAAGTATAAGGTAACCACAGTCTGCCCTTTAACAAACTTTATTAGCCTATTTTCCTGGTTACATGTATACTAACAATGGATTGGTGGTGGCTTCTACTGACATGATAGTCCCGCTTTAACATATAAACATGCCCACATGAATATGACAGTGGCTCATTAACCCGCATTTCCATATACAAATGAGCCATTGTTGATTTAGTGGGTACAAAACTGGAGCCAAGGCAGATTCATGGCGATGTGTGCAGATTGTGGTGGATTTTTGGGGAATTCACAGGGATATGATGGTGTAGACATCTCCGTCCATACTGTTGATGTGCCATTGACACAAATTCAACACTATATTGCCACCCTGGTCATTATCGCCCTGTAGTGCATCTCTTCTGGAGCAAACCAGCTGTACCCCAGGGCACAAGTAAAACATCTAACGGATGTAAATGGAACTTTTAACCCCTTGATTTCTGTAGGGGGTTTCTCAAAGCATTGAGGACCTCCATAGCACTTAAGGGGTTTATAAAATCCCACTTAAATCGATAAAATTTATGGGATGTTTATTTGTCCCCTATGGTTAGGCTGACCATACGTACCGTTTTAAACAGGACAGTACCGTTTTTTTCATATATCCAGACCGTCCCTTCTTTTTAATATAAATGTCAATTTTGTCTCGTTTTTAATATAACTTAAATATAGTTTTTAACTTTTTGTATAAAACTGAATGCAGATGGTTTATTTCTCATAAGATTAAGTAAATAGGAACTTCGGTGTCTTCCTGAGTTAACGCGAGGCGTGAGGACGAAGGTACCGATTTTACATATAATACAATTAATAAATATGTTTAACGGACTATGACACTTCTATCTGTTGTGTGTTTTTGTGTCCTCCGACTCCTCTACTATCTATATATCCACTAACTATTCTTTTTCACCCTTTAACGACTACAGGGTTGCGCAGTGCATTCCATTGCACACTCACCTTGCCCTTAAAAGGTTAACCACATACAATTGCTCACTCCTTCAACCTTTTACTTTCACTGAGGACTTCAAATCATTGCAAATAAATGATTGGCAAGTGGTAGTCAAAGGGTTAAATATAACTGTAAATTGGTATTGTCTAATATATTTATTATAATGTCACATTATCTGTATCTTTACTTTAGGAATGTCAAATAAAAGTTACATTATACTTATTAAACATAAACCTAACTTATGCCATGTCTTATCTATCCCACACACAAATACACACCCACACACCACCATATACATCCAGACAGACACACCACCATATACACCCATGCACACACATACCACATATACATCCAAATACACCCATGCACACACATAAACAACCCTATTCATCCATACACATTCATGCGCACATACATACACATCTCCATATACATCCACACATACATATATCTCCTTATATATCCATACACACAGAGATATTGCCAAAGGTCAACATTTAAATTACTAACTACAAGGATAAAAAAAATGACGGGCAACGCCGTCCAAAACTGCTAGTGACATATAAAATGTTAGCAGGGCCCGAAAGAAACTAGAGTACCCTGAGCAATTAATGTTTTCCCAATTATTTATAAAACCATCGCTTCCCCATTGTACAGTGTTATGAAATTAATAAAGTGGTACTTTTTAACCCCTTAATGACCGCCCTATCCACTGGAGGGTGGCCGTCAAGGATCACAGCACTTTTTTTTTACTTTGCAATGAATTCTGGGGTTGCAGAGTGATGTATAGCCGCCCTGCCATCCCAGAATTCTGTGCTGTACCAGGACAGTCATCGGTCCTTACCGCCGTGATGGTCCTGGACTTCATTGGTGCTTGAGGGGTTAACCTTTTGAGTGGCAGAGGGGTACTGGCACTTAAAAGGGTTAAATAAATGATTGTTATATTATTATCACCATGATTATAGCAATAAGTACTGAAAATGAAATATTTTACATGTACGGAGTACAGAGTGATAACTAGATCATGCTCAAAAGTGACAATCTTATTAGCAGATGGCTACTTTGCTGTCTGTATCTTCATTGATACAGTATTAATCGTATTTTGTTGGATGTCAATTATAATGGTCTATTTTGGTTTAATGCTAAATGGCAACGTAACAAAAATAACATTTATATAACATTTTTAGTCTTTATGTTGCACGTCTGGATTAGCAGGTTGTTTCATCAAATAGTTATGCTTATCTTGACAATGCTGTCAAGGTTTGCTGACGACAATGCAACAACCACACCTATACCTGCATATAGATTATAACAGTGCTAAAGGTCAATCAGATGTATCAGTGCTTCCAGTAACCTCTGGTACGTTGGCCTGATGCCATAGTTATCTGTTGTGGTTCCTTTCCATTGTACTCTCACTGTCCCAGCTTCTGACAGATTCTCTACCGTGTCCTTGATTGTTATCTGCTGTCTTTTCTTTCTCAGTCTGTACCTTGCCCCATTTACTTTCATTTATTGTGAGGCTTATGTAATAAAAGAATTAGGACAAAATGTGAAATAAAATAGCTGGACCATAAGGGGCATATGCCTTTGGCCTTTCATGGGAATAGTCTTTGTAGTAAAGCTGGGGCTTCATTGTGAGTCCCTGCAGAGCAACAGGGAAATAAAACAGGGGTCTGGAAAGAGACCCCATGGGTTCGTTTGAGAGAGACTGCAATTCAGTCTCTTTGGGCTGTGCATGCAGTCCCCATAGACCATAGTGAAGAACTTTTATATAGAACATAGTGAAGAACTTTCATATACCCTACTGAAGGGATTTCAAAGACCATAGTGAAGGGCTTTCATATAGACCCTAGTGAAGAGCATCCCTATAGACCCTAATGAAGGGCTTTCATGGAGACCCTAGTGAGGGGCTTTCATTTAGACCCTAATGAAGGGCTTTCATGTATACCTAGTGAAGGGCTTTCATGTAGATCCTAATAAAGGGCTTTCATGTAGTCCATTGAGAAGGGCTTTCACATAGACCATAGTGCAATGCTTTCATAGGCCATAGCAAAGAACTTTCATATAGACCTTAGTGAACGGCATTCATAGATCATAGTGAAGAGCTTTCATATAGGCCGTATTGAAGAGATTTCACATAGACCATAGTTAAGGGCTATCATGGAGACCACACTGAAGAGCTTTCATAGACCGTAGTGAGGAACTTTCATATGGACCACAGTGAAAGGCTTTCATAGACCACAGGTAAAAGTTTTCATAGAGACAATAGTGAAGGTGTTTCAAAGTGAAAGGCTTTCCTAGGCCATAGTAAGAAAGGCTTTCCTAGATCATAGTGAAATGCTTTCCTAGACTACAGTGAGAAAGGTTTTCCTAGATAATAGTGAAATGCTTTCCTAGGTCATAGTGAGAAAGGCTTTCCTAGACCACAGTGAGAAAGGCTTTCCTAGACCATAGTGACAGGCTTTCCTAGATCATAGTGAGAAAGGCTTTCCTAGATCATAGTGAAATGCTTTCCTAGGTCATAGTGACAGGCTTTCCTAGGCCATATTGAGAAAGGCTTTCCTATATCATAGTGAAATGCTTTCCTAGGTCATAGTAAGAAAGGCTTTACTAGATCATATTGAGAAAGGCTTTCCTAGATCATAGTGAAAGGCTTTCCTAGACCATAGTAAAAGGTTTTCCTAGACCATAGTAAGAAAGGCTTTCCTAGATCATAGTGAAATGCTTTCCTAGATCATAGTGAAATGCTTTCCTAGATCATAGTGAAATGCTTTCCTAGATCATAGTGAAATGCTTTTCTAGATCATAGTGAAATGCTTTCCTAGATCAAAGTGAAAGGCTTTCCTAGATCATAGTGAGAAAGGTTTTCCTAGATAATAGTGAAATGCTTTCCTAGACCACAGTGAGAAAGGCTTTCCTAGACCATAGTGACAGGCTTTCCTAGACCATAGTGACAGGCTTTCCTAGACCATAGTGACAGGCTTTCCTAGATCATAGTGAGAAAGGCTTTCCTAGATCATAGTGAAATGCTTTCCTAGGTCATAGTGACAGGCTTTCCTAGGCCATATTGAGAAAGGCTTTCCTATATCATAGTGAAATGCTTTCCTAGGTCATAGTAAGAAAGGCTTTACTAGATCATATTGAGAAAGGCTTTCCTAGATCATAGTGAAATGCTTTCCTAGGTCATAGCGAGAAAGGCTTTACTAGATCATATTGAGAAAGGCTTTCCTAGGCCATAATGAAATGCTTTCCTAGACCATAGTGACAGGCTTTCCTAGACCATAGTAGGAAAGGCTTTCCTAGATCATAGTGAAAGGCTTTCCTAGACCATAGTAAAAGGTTTTCCTAGACCATAGTGAGAAAGGCTTTCCTAGATCATAGTGAAAGGCTTTCCTAGACCATAGTAAAAGGTTTTCCTAGACCATAGTGAGAAAGGCTTTTCTAGATCATAGTGAAATGCTTTCCTAGATCAAAGTGAAAGGCTTTTCTAGATCATAGTGAAATGCTTTCCTAGATCAAAGTGAAAGGCTTTCCTAGGCCATAGTGAGAAAGGCTTTCCTAGATCATAGTGAAATGCTTTCCTAGATCAAAGTGAAAGGGTTTCCTAGGCCATAGTGAGAAAGGCTTTCCTAGACCATAGTGACAGGCTTTCCTAGACCACAGTAAAGGTCTTTCGCATAGACCATAGTTTGAGGCTTTCATATAAACCATAGTGACGGGATTTCTGCAATGTGTTGCATAACCCTCTGCCACGCAAACGACTAACTGCTTGAATGTTAAAGAGATGTTCATTTGTTTGTAATATAAATTGTTTTTTAAGAAATTAACCTTTATTTGTTTTTGACATAGTCTGGCACTTTATGCTAATTAGTTTGTGCTGGACCAATATTTCCAATCCAGGTGCCATGAGTGAATCTAGGCAGAGCTCACGCATGGCAGGGAGTATCTAATAGTACAGGGAGTGATACGTTTGGCCTTGAATGTAATTAATTAGCATACTGTGCAGGAAATTAACATAAAGCCCTATTATCAATCATTACCTAACAAGTTACTCAATCAGGAGGGACAGACACATATCACATGATGACCTAAATTAAAGGAACACTAACAGCTAAATAAACTGGGTTATATACACTTAATTACTCTGTCTGTATTTCATACATAGCATCTATAAAATTATTTATTTGTTTTCCGAGGCCTAAAATTTAATTTTACATATGATCGGAAGGAGAAGCCATTACAACCCTCTGCAGGGCTCCAAGTACCACCGCAGATTGTCCCATCCCAGATTATCTTTGATGTTAGTTAACAGCATTTATGAATACAAATTCAATGGGCATTGATTACGAATTAACTGACTGTAGCTCTTATTTATTATCACAAACAGGACTTGTACAAGGATTTTTGCCACCCTAGGCAAAACCTAATTTTGCCGCACACTTGGCAGCGTCTCTCCCTCTCTCTACTCAGCAGAAGCCGCTGAGGCTCTGCACCCCCCCAAATAGATTTGTGCCCTAGGCCGGTGCCTTCCACACCTATGGGTGGCAATGGGCCTGATTACAAACAACACAAACAAGATTATATTAATGCTTTCTGAATAGAAGAGTATACAGGTGTTAAAAAGCAAATTTAGGATTATGTTTTATGGAAATTAAAGTATGAGTGATTTTTTTACATATGATTGCTGTCAGTACATAGTATTTAATCCTCTGAGTGCCAGAGAGGTGGCCAACGCATTGCAACTCAATGGGTTGGATACCTCTCTGACACTCAAAGGATTAAAGTTTTATCAGCTAATTTCGTGTTTCACTGTTAGTGTTCCTTTAAATGCCACCATAAAAACGGGAAAGCAAAATAAAATTTAAAAGAGCAAAAACGTTTCGCTGTTACATGATGGTTTACAGTATGGTGTCTTGGTATGATAACTGATACAGTTTTATTCTCCCCACATATTTGTGCTTCATCCTATATAATATTGCCAAAATACTCTCTTTTCTCTGCTATTTCACAACTAAAAACTAATATGCAACATGCACTCCTTCTTTCCTGAATGGACTACTGTAACCTTCTCTTTTGGCCATACTGTCGCTCAGTGTCATACATGTCAATCCATACAGAAGCATTTGTTTCCTTCTTAAATCACTAGTAATTGCCCATCAAGCTCATTATTTCATATGAAATCATTATTTATTTATAGAATTTATTTGGCATACTCATGCAATCACATCTGTAGAAGGAGAGACTGAGATCTACAAATTCAGCTTTAGTACTGCTAAAGCTGTTGGAAAGAGGGGGGTACTATCCCCATGTACAGCACATTAGAGACATGAGTCTTAAAGGGATAGTAATGTTTCATAATAAAAGCAGCTCTAATTAATCATCATAGTATTTGGACTTTGGAGAGTGTTATTTCAATTCTGTCAGAGTTGTAGTACAAGAGTAATTCAATGACAAAGTATCCCTCTCCCGTCCCTTTTACTGATGTAACACTGCTCAGCCAGATCAGAAGGGAGGTACCCAGGCAGACTGCAGAGAGGGACAATCTTCAATTAAGATAAGGGAAAAAGCTGAAAAACTTGTCCAGGGGGGCAGGACTTTCATTGTTCTCATAGGAAGAAGATTGTCCCCTGCTGTTATCTGTCTGGTCTATGGACTGGATTTCACATCTGAGAAGAGATGACTTACACTAGGTAAAACGGGCGGGAGGTGAAACTTTGCTTGTGAATATCTCTCAAACCATAAAGGTTTGAGAGATAAGACTTACATCGTTCTTCATGTTTTTTTAATGCCTACAAAATAAAATATAGATAAAACGAAGTGTTACTATCCCTTTAAGAGCGCCTTCCACTTTATTCAGAATCAGGGAGGTGATTAAGGTTTCCCATTTCCCAATTCCGTGGCTTCTGGACTGGTCTCAGTATTTGTTCAAAGGGGAGAAGAGTCTTGGAATAAGTTTGGAATCTGGACTTACAAGGGTCCTACAAGAACATTCTCTCTCTTTCAAAGAGAGAAGCAAATTGATATTAGTTCTTCCATCAGCTGGGTACATGACATACATTAACCAGTCTGTCAGAGAGCTCTCTCCAAAAAGTGCTTTTAGAGCCTTTTTAGAGGACTTTCGCTCCAGTCTCATGGTGAGGATCCTAAATTTAACAACATATTGATACAAAGGTCTTGATTCAATTAAGGCCGGTAAACAGGCGTTAGGGCAAAATTGTCTAATGGCCCTTTAGCAGAAAGAAGTAATGAAGCTATTCAATTGCTCTACCAACTGAAACCACAACGGACATTGGGCCAAAAAATATGAAAATATCTGTTGTGTGTTTTTAGTTCCCAAAACCTCGCACTAAATAGCTTGAGTAATGGGAAAATCAAAGGACAAGAGCTAATGATCTGTGCTTGACACACTGTCAATCACCGGCTGTTAGCTAAAACACACAGTCACCCTCCCAAACACTAACTAAACTACCTCAAACGTTAAAGTGCAACCATACTGGCTCCCATTAGCATACAGAATTAAATTCAAAATTCTGGTACTAACTTATAGAGCCCTCACTAACACCGCACCCCCTATATTTCATCTCTCATTTCCAAATGCACTCCCACCAGCCATCTTCGTTCTGCACACGACCTTCTGCTCTCCACAGCTATTATTACATCCTCCCTCTCCCACCTACAGGACTCCTCCCACTACCGCCTACAGGACTTCTCCCACCTACAGGACTCCTCCCACAACCGCCTACAGGACTTCTCCCACCTACAGGACTTCTCCCGTACTGCACCTGAACTCTGGAATTCACTGCCCTGCCCCATCAGACTCTCCCTAGCCTTCAAATCTTCAGACGCTCGCTGAATACTCATCTCTTCAGGGAAGCCTATCAACTGCCTCCATAAACATTATCACCAAGAACCACCCCTTCCCTGGACCACTCCACTCACCAGCACTTCTCTCTCCCTCCCACTGACCGGCAGTTCATGTGGCAGGAGACACTTAGACCCAATAGCACTTACTCCTTCTGTGTCACACCTACCTTCCTCTAGACTGTAAGCTCTCACCAGCAGGGGGCCCTCTGATCCTTCTGTTCTCCACATATGATTGTACTATTTAATATCTCTGTATGTCTATTTCCAATTGTACAGCGCTGCAGAATTAGTTGGCGCTATATAAATAAAGAATTATAATAATAATAAAATACTAGACCTAACACTAGCCTAACACTTACCTGTCATCCATGGGCGTCCGCAGAAATTTTTCCAGGGGGGGGCATAATTTTAATGACATCCATACTCTGTCCTTTTTTCACAATGTCATGAAGGGGAGGGGAATAGTCATCACATAAAGCTCAGGCATGCAAAGGGTTGAATGGAGGATGTTCGCGGTACTTTCATGCTGCACCTTCATACAACTTTTTAATGCCTGGGATGCTAGGTCTACACAGCATGCAAGAGAATAGTATATCAATATCAAATATAGTTGGTACCATCTGTAGGCACAGAAATCTGAAGTGCCCCCCCCCATTGGCCAGTTCCACTGGACACCTACACAATGCTCCAAATCTCTGCATTACCCCCCACATAACCATAATGCCCTCACGTTTCCCCGCATCAGCTCCATATTGCCCCATCAGCTCCAACTTGCCCCCATCAGCTTCAACTTGCTCCAACTTGCCCCCATCAGCTCCAACTTGCCCCCATCAGCTTCAGCTTGCTCCAACTTGCCCCCATCAGCTCCAGCTTGCTCTCACATTGCCCCCATCAGCTTATAACTTGCCCCATCAGCTTCTAATTTGCCCTCACGTGGCCCTCATAAGCTTCACAATTGCCCCCCCCCGTGGACGCCCATGACACCATGACCTTCCTTTACCTCCTTGGCTCAGCCTCAGATGATGTGCACCCAGCCTTACCTTGAATGCAGTCCACCAGGTCTCCTCCTGAGCGGGGTCTGTAGCTCTCACTCGCTCTCTGCAGCACCGCTCCTTCAGCTGCCCGCGGCGATCACCTCTCCCCTCCGCGACGCCTTCAGCTGCCCGCGGCAATCACCTCTCCTCTCCCCCTCCACGACGCGACGCCCGTCACGCACAGTTGGCAGCCAATGAGAGAGGGGTATCCAACCCTCCTCTCTCATTGGCTGCAGTGCAGACCGCACTGCAAGAGATAGACAGTGAAGCTTTTGATGGAGTGGTACAGAATGCAGCATAAGAGTAGTGGATACCTAGATGCTCACACCAGCAGTGGGTGGTTAGGATACAGTCAGGTCTGGACAGGCAGCAGGCAATAACATGAAGAAAACAGGCCAAGTCTGGATAGGCGGCTGGCAATAGTGAATAAACAGACTGGCCAGAAGAGGAGGCTGGTAAATGGTGGATAATCAGAAAACAGGGCAAGTGGCTGGCAGTAGCAGATAGTTAGAGTCAGGAAAAAAGGCTGGGAACAACTGAACAGGGTTCTGGACCTTGTAGTCTGACAGTAGAAGTGTGCACTGGGCTTCATGCACAACTCCTTGAAATAGGCCCAGTGGGCGTGTCCACTTGATTACAGGTGTGCACAGATTCTGATAGGGATTGCCTGGGCAGGACCTCTGCAGGTGTACACAGGTAACTTCAGGCTTGGATGGACAGGAACTGGATTGGAATGCTGCAGGTGAGCACAGGTAATGACAGGTAGGGATTGTCTACACCGGGTCCTTACAGTAAGGTGATATAACCCTCCATTTAAGATATTTCTCAGCATGTTAGACATGAGCGATGCTGTGCGCCATTTTTGTTCACACATAATTTGAAGTTGCTTTTCTACAGATTACAGTGATACAATAATAGAAATATAGTCCAGCTGTAGGAAATTTGTAGAATTTAAAGGGGAACGCTCACCTGTATTAAAGTTGCCTTCACCTGAATGCTACTGTGGACTGAATCTGTAATTTATTTTTTTAATATAATGCTGTATTCTTCGAGATATTGGCTTTTAAAGTTAGTTCGGTAACGTCATTTCAGTTGACCCGCAGCCTGTCCTGAAGTGAAGCCTCCACCAGTCCTGGGATCGGATTCCCCTGCAGTCAGCTAGAGCACTGACATTAGGGTAAGGGGAGGGAGGGGCGAACTTTAAATACAATTATCTCTCAAACCATACAGGTTTGAGAGATTACATTGGGGGCATTTAATTTCTTTTTTAAGGGCTACAATATGCAGCCCTGTAAAATGTAAGTATTTTTATGCCGTTAACAAAATGTCGTTAGATGTTTATACATATACTTATGTAGCGTTGAGACAATTTTGCAGACACGTTCTTTATAACGCCAGTTTTATAAATCTCCCCCACTGTACTTATGCTGGATAATACTACTATGTCTATGCTTATCGCTATATGAATAATTTTTTTGGGGTGGACTTTTTATTTGGGGTAATAGTTCCTCTTTAAAATTTCCCTGCTTCTGAGGCTGAGCTGGGCAAACTGCATCCCACCAGTTGATGTTTTACTAGAAATTCCATCATGGAAGCTATAGTCCAACAACAGCTGCATGTCTACAGACAATCCACCCTTGTCCTAAAATAAGGTAATCTATACAGACATTTGCTTCAATTTTTTAGGCATTTTTGAGATTCCGTTTGATGTCCCAAAGTCCAAGAATTTCGTATATTCCTAGAAAGATGTCATGTTTGAATTAGAGATCTGTTTAACTTGCAATCACTTGCATTGTTTAGAGACTATTTTTTATTAGGAAATACACCAAAATATGTGCTTTTCCATCCAGAAATGAGGGTGTGTGCCTGATAAGTGAATAGAATTGGCCAATATACGTCATCAACAGTAATTCATTAGTTTACGAAACATTGTTTTACGGAACATTTAACACTTTATTTGGTTTGAGTATTTAAATCGGTAGCAGGCAACCAGATTCACTCCAAAGGCCACATATGTAACCCTCAAGTAACAGAGTTGATAAGGCTGAAAAAAGACATGCGTCAAAATCACATACAGCCTCTGCCATATCACCCCTGTTGATCCAGTGGAAGGCAAAAAAAAAACCCAAAAAAGCCATTTCCAATCAAGCCACAAGCGGGTTAAAAAAATTCCTTCCTGACTCCAAATGGCAGTCAGATATTCCCTGGGTCAACATTCTATCTACATTGAAGCCATCTGTCATAATTCTCAATATTGTTCCGTACCAGATAGGTATCCATTACTTTTTTTGAAATCAGTTACAGTATCAGCAAACACAGCATCCCAAGGCAAACTTTACTACCCTTACTGTAAAAAATCCTTGCCTTTGTTTTAGTCAAAAGCACCTTTCCTCTAATCTTGATGGATGACCTCTTGTTCTTAGCTTAGCTCTTTGAGTAGATAGTTAATTGGAGAGTTATTTTTATTGACCTTGAATATATTTGCAAATGGTGATCATATCACCCCTTAGATGTCTCGGCCTCGATTCAATTGAGGCCGGTAAAACAGCCGGTAGGACAATACTGGCTTACGGCCTGTTAGCAAAAAGTGCATTTCAGATACCTGTCAGCTCCGTCCTCGGAGATTACCGCCATTCACAAGTGCCGACAGGTATCTGATATTGTTATATCTTTTGATGGAACAGGGATTAGACATGGAACAATCATATATGTCTGTCCCGTATACACTTCCCACCAGACTCAGTTGCCGAAGCATAATTATGGTCTGATATCTACACACCTTCATTACTATCATATTGTCATCTTCATCTCCATCTCTGACAAATGACAAAGGTTCATATTAGATCATGTGGATTCACCTTTCATCCCTGGTTGAAGTGTGACTGATACATTTATATATATAAGCTTGGGTGTTTCATTTGGCATCTACAGGGCTGGAATCACTAGTGTCGATATGAACTGATGGAATCATCGTTGTCATCTCATCACGTTTTTCATTTTTTCATCTTTTTTCATCCTCGTACACTGGCGCCAGTGTTTATATGCTTTTAAAGCAGAACTACCACCCCTTCTAAACTTGGCCCCAAATAATTGCCTATCTGGTGACTAGTTGATCAGTAGTGCTAGTTTCCAGAATTATTTATTACCTCGTTATTGAGAATTCTACACTGTTCCCGGACTGACAGCCAGGAAACAGCGCAGACATCTTTGCATAGCGACATCTGTGTGCCTGCGCTGTCAGTCCCTTCCAGGTACCATATGGCACCTAGCAACGCCTCTTAGAGCAGTCTGAGATTTACAGCTCAGGTGCACAGATATCACTATGGAAAGATGTCTGCGCTGTTTCCTGGCTGTCAGGGAGCTGTCTGGGAGCAGTAGGAATTCTCAATAACTAGGTAATAATTCTGGCGACTAGCGCTATGGAGCAGCTAGTCACCAGAGGGGTAATTATTTGGGGGCAAGTTTAGAAGGGTTGGTAGTTCCGCTTTAAGTGAGTGGGATAGGTAGATTTATATTGGGATCTGTCTGTCTGGTGCAGATTATATATCACGTTTATGGGATTCTGTGAGGTTACTGTTTCTGTACAGATGTGATTTATTTGATGTTATTAATGAATATTTTGCAATTTTTCAACTGATGGTATAATTTTATGAATTAAGGTTGAGTGCCTTTTTAGGTCCCGTTCTTTTCTTCTCTGTATCTTTTTTGGTATTGTAATTCATAGGACTATGTCACCCTATACATGATATGCATGGTTGTACCTTGAAATCATGAATACATGAGAGTAGTGCTCCTATTTATACTAACTGGCCTCCCTGCTACTCATCTTTCACCTATGCAATCTGTTTTAAACTCAGCTGCACAAATCACCACACTCTCCCCTAAAACTGAACCTGCCCACATAATTCTCAGACATCTGTCATGGCTCCCAATTCAGCACCGTATCACTTACAAAGTCCTTCTTCTCACCTTTAATGCTCTCCACACTGCTACCCCTCCTTACATCTCTTCCCTCATCTCCTCTTATGTTCCTGGTCGCCTCCTTCGCTCAGCACACAACGCCCTTCTTGTTGCACCATCCACACCCTCTGCCCTCTCCCGTCTCAAACCTTTCTCACTTTCTGCTCCATACCTATGGAACTCCATACCCCTCTCCCTACATCTAGAACAATCCCCCTGTGTCTTTAAGTCTACCTTGAAGTCTTATCTTCTGGAGCACTAGGACCATGCACTACCTTTGGCCAAACTCAACACTTTTAATCTCAGCACTTGACACCCTTTTACCCCATTGTCTGTCTCCTTTTACCCATTTAGACTGTAAGGTCCTTGGGGCAGGGACCTCTCTCCCATTGTTTCTATGAATGTTGCACTTATTTCATCCCCTCTTATTTATTGTAACATATGTCTAATGTAAGGCGCTGCGTACACTGTGTGGCGCCATATAAATAAAGATATACATACATATTTATATGATGTTCCTGTGCAAGTCCCTGCAGCCTTTCAAACCTTGGGGCTCTACTCCTGCAGCAGACCGTGCCCTGCAGCAGACCGGGCAGTGGGTGAATCTTTGCAGTACAAGCTACTGGATTCCTTTCCCTGAAGCAGAGCCTACGATACCCTGGGTATTTTCTCTTTTGCTATCTCTATTTTCCACCAGTTATCCGTCTTCAGCATTTTTCTGTCCTGTCCAAATATCCTGTCTCTAGTCTTCTTTCTCACATACATGGCTGTCTCCTCTCAATTTTCTTGTTCTTCCGGTCTGCTCTCAGTTCTACACTTGTTTTACCAGATCCCTTACAATTCCTTCTCTTACCCAGGGTTTCATACTAACGCCTCCTTTCCAATTTGTCCCCTAGTTCATATTCAAAGTCTCATGCCCCTCCAGTGCTCTGTTCCCCCAGGTTTCTTTCTTCCCAATTTCTCAGTCACTTTCACTTCATTTCTCTTTAAAGGGATAGTAATGTTTAATAATAAAAGCAGCTCTAATTATATTAGCCATTATATCTTGAGTGTACAAAAATATTTTGCAAATTGGATATGTGAAAGATCATATGCCAAGATGTAAATAGATGCCAAGGCTCTTGTACACAAAATGGGATAATTAGAAGTATATTTTCAACTTAAAGGGATAGTAATGTTTCATAATAAAAGCAGCTCTAATTAATCATGATAGCATTTGGACCTTGGAGAGTGTTATTTCAGTTCTGTCAGAGTTGTAGTTCAAGAGTAATTCAATGACAAAGTATCCCCCTCCCGCCCCTTTTACTGATGTAACACTGCTCAGCCAGATCAGAAGGGAGGTGCCCAGGTAGACTGCAGAGAGGGACAATCTTCAATTAAGATGAGGGAAAAACCTGAAAAACTTGTCAAGGGGGGCAGGGCTTTCATTGTTCTCATAGAAAGAAGATTGTCCCCTGCTGTTATCTGTCTGGTCTATGGACTGCATTCCACATCTGAGAAGAGATGGCTTACAGTAGGTAAAAGGGGCGGGAGGGGAAACTTTGCTTGTGAATATCTCTCAAACCATAAAGGTTTGAGAGATAAGACTTATATCGTTCTTCATGTTTTTTTAATGCCTACAAAATAAAATAAAAATAAAACGAAATATTACTATCCCTTTAACAGTCCTCTATAACCCTCTTTTCACTTCTCCTAGATTATATATTATCACAGGGGCAAACACTGAGGCACAGGACAAGGCTTAGTAAGCAATATGTGTCTCATGAGTCACAGGTTCAGGCCACACACTTAATGCCTTGGGTCAATAGAATCGGTGTCAATCATCTTTGTGAATTAGCTGATTAGTCTTTGGCAGATTGACAATATCTATGGACCGTATTCCACTGAAGGTGAGTTAAATATTTTTATTGCCCATGGACGTGCTTTATTGCAGTGTAAAGTGTACCAATGCTAATCATTACATCTGAACTCCAGTGAACTCTATTGTATACTAAGGGTAAGGATTTCTTCTTTGGATAGGCTTTGAATAATTTAAAGGGACACTATCGCATTTTGAAAGAACTTTCAAAATTGCCTCTATTTTGTAGTAGATGCTTTTGATTAAAATAAAAAAAACTGGTTTATTAGATATTTAGATTTATAGGTTATGCAAATTAAGGCATGTTATGCAGGCAGTTCCTATCTTAGCCCTACATTATCTCCCCTACTCACTTCTAAGAAATGCATTGGGCACCTCCCCAGCACTGAAAGGGGTTACTGCAGGGCTAAGATAGGAAGTGCCCATGCATGACATGCCTTAAAGGGATAGTAATACTTCGTTTTATCTTTATTTTATTTTGTAGGCATTAAAAAAACATGAAGAATGACATAAGGCTTATCTCTCATACCTTTATGGTTTGAGAGATATTCATAAGCAATGTTTCCCCTCCCGCCCCTTTTACCTAGTGTAAGCCATCTCTTCTCAGATGTGGAATGCAGTCCATAGACCAGACAGATAACAGCAGGGGACAATCTTCTTCCTATGAGAACAATGAAAGCCCTGCCCCCCTTGACAAGTTTTTCAGGTTTTTCCCTTATCTTAATTGAAGATTGTCCCTCTTTGCAATCTACCCGGGCACCTCCCTTCTGCTCTAGCTGAGCAGTGTTACATTAGTAAAAGGGGCGGGAGGCGGATACTTTGTCATTGAATTACTCTTGAACTACAACTCTGACAGAATTGAAAATATACTCTCCAAAGTCCAAATACTATGATGATTAATTAGAGCTGCTTTATTATGAAACATTACTATCCTTTTAACCCTTTGAGTTATGCTCTGAATACCCCTGGCACTCAAAGAGTAAATTACCATAATCTACAATTCTAGATAACTGAAAAACAAGTTTTTTAAATAAAACATTTCTAATACATCATATAGGTCAAACTTCTTTTTAGGAGATGATGTCCCTGTAAGAGCTTAAAGTAATTTTAAACTACTATAATTCTGTTAAAAGGATAGTGATACTTAATTTTGTCAAATGTTCATCTTGTAAATATTAAAAAAATAATTTAAATGCCCCCAGTCCCACCTCTCAAACCTTTATGCTTTGAGAGATATTCTCTGTGAAAGTTCCCTCCTTTCTCCCCTTTCCCTGACGTCAGCGTTCTAGCTGACTGCAGAGGAATCCGGTCTCTGGACAAACAGAGGCTCTTCAGCAGAGCCGAGATCGCGATCTTGAAAAAGAAATACTTAATTGGAACGGTTTACAAAGCGTGCTTGGTTTGCAAGCACACTTAGAAGACCGTTCCAGTGAATGATTTCTTTTTCAATAACACGATCTCGGCTCTGCTGAAGAGCCTCCGCTTGTCCAGGGACCGGATTCCCCTGCAGTCAGATAGAGCGCTGACGTCAGGGAAAGGAGAGGGAGGAGGGAACCTTCACAGCGAATATCTCTCGTACCATAAAGGTTTGAGAGGTGGGACTGGGGGCATTTAAATTATTTTTTTAATACTTACAAGATGAACATTTGACAAAATTAAGTATCACTATCCCTTTAAAGGGAACTATGGTGTTTATAATCACAAATAGTTTATCTACCTTTAACCTCTTAACATCCGGCGGTCCTGGGGTAGGTGTATCGTTCAGAATCTCATTTCAGTCATTCGGAGAGCCGACACACATGAGCAATCACGTAAGGCGACTTGCTAAAAGAGAGGCTGAAACTTACATGTCAGGTCTTGGAACAGTCAGTGTCAGCCTCACTTATTGAGCACAGCGTGACCGCAGGAGCACTGTGATCACAAAAGCCATGACGTGCCTTAAAGCGATAGTAATTTCTGACATAAAGTAGATCTCCGAGCCTTCTCTACTGTAAACCTAACACATTGCGCTATGTTTAATAACTTACTTTTATGTAGTTCAGAAGATATTAAATGCAGAGAGACCCCCCTCTTGCCCCTTTTGGCCACGTCATACTTCATGTAACTGTGGTCCAGATGGAGAGCAGCTAGGGACAAACTTCAGTATGCAAAGGAAAATCCTGTCCTCCTTCGTCAAGGGGGCAGAGTTTTCCTTCTACTTACTGACTTAAAGGGATAGTAATGTTTCATAATAAAAGCAGCTCTAATTAATCTTCATAGTATTTGGACTTTGGAGAGTGTTCTTTCAATTCTGTCAGAGTTGTAGTACAAGAGTAATTCAATGATAACGTGTCCCCCTCCCACCCCTTTTACTGATGTAACACTGCTCAGCCAGATCAGAAGGGAGGTGCCCAGGTAGACTGCAGAGAGGGACAATCTTCTATTAAGATAAGGGAAAAAGCTGAAAAACTTGTCAAGGGGGGCAGGGCTTTCATTGTTCTCATAGGAAGAAGATTGTCCCCTTCTGTTATCTGTCTGGGCTATGGACTGCATTCCACATCTGAGAAGAGATGGCTTACACTAAGTAAAAGGAGCAGGAGGGGGAAACGTTGCTTGTGGATATCTCTCAAACCATAAAGGTTTGAGAGATAAGACTTATATCATTCTTCATGTTTTTTTAATGCCTACAAAATAAAAGAAAGTTAAAACAAAGTATTACTATCCCTTTAAAGCGATAGTAATTTCTGACATAAAGTAGATCTCCGAGTCTTCTCTACTCTAAACCTAACACATTGCGCTATGTTTAATAACTTACTTTTATGTAGTTCCGAAGATATTAAATGCAGAAAGACCCCCTCTCGCCCCTTCTGGTCACGTCATACTTCCTGTAACTGTGGTCCAGATGGAGAGAGGCGAGGGACAAACTTCAGTATGCAAAGAAAAATCCTGTCCTCCTTCGTCAAGGGGGCAGGGTTTTCCTTCTGCTTACTGACTTAAAGGGATAGTAATGTTTCATAATAAAACCAGCTCTAATTAATCATCATAGTATTTGGACTTTGGAGAGTGTTATTTCAATTCTGTCAGAGTTGTAGTACAAGAGTAATTCAATGATAACGTGTCCCCCTCCCACCCCTTTTACTGATGTAACACTGCTCAGCCAGATCAGAAAGGAGGTGCCCAGGTAGACTGCAGAGAGGGACAATCTTCTATTAAGATAAGGGAAAAAGCTGAAAAACTTGTCAAGGGGGGCAGGGCTTTCATTGTTCTCATAGGAAGAAGATTGTCCCCTTCTGTTATCTGTCTGGTCTATGGACTGGATTCCACATCTGAGAAGAGATGGCTTACACTAGGTAAAAGGGGCGGGAGGGGAAACTTTGCTTGTGAATATCTCTTAAACTATAAAGGTTTGAGAGATAAGACTTATATCGTTCTTTTATGTGTTTTTAATGCCTACAAAAAAAATAAAGATAAAACGAAGTATTACTATCCCTTTAAGTTTGTCCCTCGCTACATCCGTCCGGCCCCGGGACCAGATTGCATCTCTAAGGGGAGGAGGCCAGAAGGGGCGGGAGGGGGATCTTTCTACATTAAATATCTTTTGAACTACATAAAAGTAAGTGATTAAACATAGTGCAATGTGTTAGGTTTACAGTAGAGACGACTCGGAGATCTACTTTATTGCAGACATTACTATCCCTTTAAGGCATAGACACCAGTGATGGTCCTGGCCCGTCAACGGTCCTTAAGGAGTTAACTGTTAAAAGGTCTCCAGGGCATTACAACTAGAGCTCTCCATGGACAGCTACAGCGCCCCCATAAGATGAAATGGCCACAAGAATTGTATTTGTTTAGAAAGTGTTTTACCAAAAAGAATACATTGAGATTTCATTAATATACGAGTATGTACTGAGTTATGAAAACGTTTAATAACCCTCTGAGTGCCAGAGAGGTATCCTGCACATTGCGTTGCAACTCTTTGGATACCTCTTTGGCACTCAGTGGGTTAAAGGAAGCATCTCCCACCAGCAGGCGTTTACTTGTTTTACTTAGCTGAAAAAAAGTCTTACCGCCTCTATATTTTCCATGAGATTATACGGTTGCTTTAAAGTTAACCCTTTGAGTGCCGGAGGGTGTGCGCAACTCATTGCTTTGCAATGCGTTGTATAACCCTTCGGCACGCAAAGGGTTCATATTTTACTGCGCAACTTTAAGTCTCAATAAAGATATCGTTTGAATCGCCTATAAAGTGTGCTTTTGTTTTGCAGTCAAAGTAGGATGAAGGGGGTTTGGGAGAGAGATGGTTCAGCGCCCGATGGGCGAATCTTTGTGAATAGATTCCACTTTGTCTTTGGAGTGTTCAGCAAAAGCTTGTGGTGAATGTAAATGTATATTTTAGACAAAACACTATTATTTTTATTTTAATAGTCCTAGTTATTTTTCAGCACAGCTTTAAGTTGACATCTGAAAATGATCATTGCTGTGTAATGATTTGTACACTTCTCTGATCCTCAAGAGGTTAATTAACCCCTTAAGGACCATCGGTCCTGGGGCGTTCCGTCCCTTAAGGACCACATAGGAAACTTTGACGTGCCGTCCCACGTGACTGATCACGTGGGGCGGCACTTCAAACGGGGCTCTGGAAGAGATCGCTATGGTCTTGGAGCGATCAACTTCAGTGCCCCGTATTACTCACCGCGCTCTTACAGGAGCACGGTGAGTAAAAGTACGTGACATGCCAGGACCGTCACTGGTCCTTACGTGCTGGACCAGCGTGACGGTCCTGCCACGTCAATGGTCCTTAAGGGGTTAAAGGGTTAGTAATGTCTTCTTTCAATAAAATGTAATATCGTAGATATTAAAAATAAATAAATTAACTGGTGCAAGTTCCGTCTCTCAAACCTTTATGGTTTGAGAGATATCTCATGATAAAGTTTGCCGCTCCCTCCCCTTTCACAGACGTCAGCTGTAAAGCTGACAGAAGGAGATTCGAGTCGTGCGGCCCGATGACGACTCTTCAGCAGAGCCGAAAATAGAGCTATCTAAAAAGAAATACATAATTGGAATGGTCTACAAAGCATGCCTGGTTTGCAAGCACACTCTGTAGACCGTTCCAATAAAGTATTTCTTTGTAGATAGTGCTATTTCAGCTCTGCTGAAGAGCCGCCGGCCGGTTCCGGGACCAGGATCTCCTTCTGTCAGCCAGATGTTGTCAGTGCGAGGGAAGGGGGGGGCTTTATCATCGTATATCTCTCAAACTATAAAGGTTTCTGAGACTGGGCTTGAATCAGTTAATTAGATATTCAGTCAGTTAGATATTTTTTAATATCTGCAATTTTACATTTTATTGAAAAAAGACATTACTAACCCTTTAATTAACCTTTCGAGGATCAGAGAAGTGTACAAATCATTACACAGCAATGATAATTTTCAAATGTCAACTTTAAAACTGTGCTGAAAAATAACTAGGATTATTAAATAAAAATGATAGTTTCTGTCTAAAATATACATTTACATTCACCACAAGCTTTTGCTGAACACTTCAAAGACAAAGTGGAATCTATTCACAAACATTCGTCCATTGGGATCTGAACTATCTCTCCTCCAAACCCCCTTCATCCTACTTTGACTATTTTTTTTCAGTAACAGAGGGAGAATTTTTTCTGCTTCTCCTATCCACCCACCTCACCCCCTGCTCCTTGGACCCTCCCACTTATTTAAAGGGATAGAAATGTCAGAAAAAAAGTATTAAGTATATGGTATATACAATTAAAAGAGAGTACTTGCACTTATTTGTAACTCTCAAACCGTTATGGTTTGAGAGATATAGGAAAATAAAGTTCTCCTGTCCCTCCCCTTTCTGCTTGACGAGCTGTAAAGATGTCAGAAGCAGATTCTGGTCGCTTGACCAGATGTGGCTCTTCAGCAGCACCGATATAACGATATCTAAAGATAAATACTTAATTTGGAACGTCTACAAAGTGTGCCTGGCTTGCAAGCACACTTTGTAGACTGTTGCAGTGAAGTATTTATTTCTAAATAGCATGATTTCAGCACTGCTGAAGAGCCTCTGTCTGGTCAAATGACTGGAATCTGCAGCTGTCAGCTAGATGGCAGACTCGAGTAAAACAGCCAGGAAGAGGTAACTTTAGCAAGTTATATCTCTCAAATCATAAAGATTTGAGAGATAAGACTTACATTGATGTTAATTTTTTTTAATGTCTACAATATTAAATCAACTTAAAATTAACCATTACTATCCCTTTAAACCACTTGCACCACTCATTACACCTTTATTTATACACATTTTCAACACTTCACTCTCCACGGGCACCAGGGACGTGCACAGACCTTTTGGGGGGCAGGGTCTCAAATGAAAAAAAGGGCACTTCTCATAATTATTTATTCAGAATAAATATTTAAAAAAAAGAAAATTATTTACATCTCAGGAGCCTATAGGCACAGAAATCTGAACACCCCATTGGCCATCTCCACTGGACACCTCCACAATGCTCCTAATCTCCATATTGCCCTTACATTGTCCCCTGTCAGCTCCATATTGCCCCCATCATCTCTATATTGCCCCCATCATCACCATATTGCCCCCATCAGCTCCAACTTACCTTCACATTGCCCCCATCATTTCCATATTGCCCCATCATCTCCATATTGCCCCATCAGCTCCAACTTACCCTCACATTGCCCCATCATCTCCATATTGCCCCATCAGCTCCTTCTTGTCCCATCAGCTCCAACTTACCCTCACATTGCCCTTTCATCTCCATATTGCCCCCCGTCAGCTCCATATTGCCATCAGCTCCAACTTATCCTCACATACCTTGCCCCATCATCTCCATCTTGCCCCCCATCAGATCCATATTGCCCCATCATTTCCACATTGCCCCCCAGTGTCCGTTTCCTACCTCTTCCCTGGTGGTCCAGCGGCAGGAGAGGTCTGTATGTGCCTCCTTTGGCACAGACCTGTAGCTGCTGGAGCTCCCACGCGGCCTTCTCTTCAAGCAGAGCGCTGGAAGATGATGTCATCTCCCATACTCTGTAATACTAGAGAGCCGACGAGGGAGCGCAGCATCTACAGGTCTGTCCTGAAGGAGACACAGACCTGACTGGGCGGTAGGAGGGTTAGTGCAGACGGCGAGGCAACTTTTTTTTTTTGTTGTTAAAAGGGCACTAGGGCACTTTGGACAAAAAGGGCAGGTGCTCAAGCCCCCCTTGGTGTCTATGTGTGCACATGCCTGACGGACACGTTCCCTTCTTCATTTAAACAGTCATAAGTTAAACCCTCTACTCGAGAAGGCTAACCTTGACCCCTACTGTCTCTCTGTTGATTTGTCTCCTCCTAAACCTTACTTCAAAACTCTTAGAATGCTGGGGGAGATGCACTAAGGTGTGATAAAGAGGTGATAAAGTGGATATGACTTCTCCATTGATATCACTTCTCCAGTTCCCATGTTATTCTATAGAGCCTATGTACTAAGACCACCAAGGTTGAAGAAATCTTAGTGCATTGGCTGCATAGAATAACATAGGACTTGGAGAAGAGATATCACTGGAGAAGTCATCTACTATTTATCACTTCGTTATATCACCTAAGTGCATCACCCCCGTTGTCTTCTTCAAATGACCAAATTCCTTGACTCTAACAATCATTCAGATCCTTTGGAATCTGGATTCCAGTGTGGACATTCAGCTGAGACAGCCCTCTGTAGAGTGGTTAATGATCTCCAGACTTCAAAATCCAAACATCACTTATCTATCCTCATACTACTTGACATATCATCTGCCTTTGACACAGTTGTCCACTCTCTTTATGTTCAGATTCTCCACAATCTTGGCTTCCGCAAAACGTTCCTTTTGGCAAAAATGTCTCCTCTACAGTCTTCTCTCTATGAGGGTGCCTCAAGGCTTCATTCTGGGTCCTCTACTTTTCTTCCAGTACAACCTTTCACTGGGTAAGCTTATTAATTAATTTGGCTTCATCTATATGCTGATGACACCCACATTTATATGTCCAATCCTGATCTTTCACCTCAAAATCAGTTACAAACTTCAGATTGCCTCTTGACCATCTTCTCAGATGTCTCGACATGATTTTAAGATAAACATATACAAACCTAACTTCTCATTTTCCCTCCAAGAAATCACCCAGCTTCACCATTAAAGGGATAGTCATGTTTCACAAAAACAGCAGCTCCAATTAATCTTCATAATATTTGAGCCATAGATAGTGTTATTTCAATGCTGTCAGAGTTGTAGTTCAAGAGTAATTGAATGATAAAGTATCCCCCTCCCACCCCTTTTACTGGATTGCAGAGAGGGACAATCTTCAATTAACATAATGGAAAAACCTAAAAAAAACTGTCAATGGGAGCAGGGCTTTCATTGTTCTCACAGTAAGAAGATTGTCCCTTGCTGTGAGCTGTCTGGTCCCGGGACCAGATTCCACATCTGAGGGGAGGTGACTTACACTAGCTAAGATGGGCAGGAAGGGGAAACTTTATCATTCAATTACTCTTGAACTACAACTCTGACAGTAATGAAATAACACTCTCCATGGCTCAAATACTTTAAAGGGATAGTAATACTTCGTTTTAACTTTATTTTATTTTGTAGGCATTAAAATAACATGAAGAATGATATAAGTCTTATCCCTCAAACCTTTATGGTTTATGAGATATTCACAAGCAAAGTTTCCCCCTCCCGCCCCTTTTACCTAGTGTAAGCCACCTCCCCTCAGATGTGGAATGCAGTCCATAGACCAGATAGATAACAGCAGGGGACAGTCTTCTTCCTATAAGAACAATGAAAGCCCTGCCCCCCTTGGCAAGTTTTTCAGGTTTTTCCCTTATCTTAATTGAAGATTGTCCCTCTCTGCAGTCTACCTGGGCACCTCCCTTCTGATCTGGCTGAACAGTGTGACATCAGTAAAAGGGGCGGGAGGGGGATACTTTGTCATTGAATTACTCTTGAACTACAACTCTGACAGAATTGAAATAACACTCTCCAAAGTCCAAATACTATGATGATTAATTAGAGCTGCTTTTATTATGAAACATTACTATCCCTTTAAGATTAATTGGAGCTGCTGTTTTTGTGACACATTACTATTCCTTTAAAGTTGATGGAATTGACATTCATCCAGTAAACTCAGAATGCTGCCTAGGGGCCATGTTTGATTCTTCCCTTTCCTTCTCCCCTCACTCCCTGGCTAGAACCTGTGTCTTCTTCCTCTGTAACATTGCTTCCTCGCCCGTTCCAGTACCAAAAACTACTAAAACTCTTGTACATGTCCTCATTCTGTCCCACTTAGACTATTGCAGTATACTTATATCTGGCTACCCATCTTTCACCTATGTAATCTGTCCTAAGCTCAGCAGCACGAATCATCACACTGTCTCCAAAAAACTATGTGCTCACAATCATTCTTAGACATCTGACATGGGTCCTTATTCAGCACCGTATCACTTACAAAGTCTTCCGTCTTAATTTTCAAGCTTTCCACAATGCTTACATCTCTTCCCTTATCTCTGTGTTTATGTTCCCGGTCACCTCCTTCACTCAGCACAAAACGTCTTTCTTGTTACTCCATCTACACTTTCTGCCCTCTCCTGTCTCAACCCTTTTTTCACTTTCCGCTCCTTCACTCTGAAACTCCATACCTCTCTAAGTCTAGAACCATCATCTTCTGTTTTTAAATCTACCCTCCCTGAAATACTGTCTTCTGGAGTACTACCACTGTGCACTACCTTCTTGGCAAAATCAGCACTTTAACTCACAGCACTTGTCACTGTCATACCCTGCTGTCTGTCTAGTATTACCCATTTAGACTGTAAGCTCCTTGGGACAAGGACCTCTCTCCTATTGTTTCTATGATTATGATACTTATTTTATCCCCATTTATTTACTGTAACATACTGCTGTGTAAGGCGTTGCGTACAGTGTGTGGCGCCATATAAATAAAGATATGTAGTACTATGCAAAAGTCTTAGGCAGGTGTGAAAAAATGCTGTAAAGTAAGAATGCTTTCAAAAATAGACGTGTGAATAGTTTATTTTTATCAATTAACAAAATTATAGTGAGTGAACAGAAAACAAATCTAAATCAAATCAATATTTGGTGTGACACCCCTTTGCCTTCAAAACAACATCAGTTCTTCTAGATACACTTGCACACAGTGTGTTTAGGAATTGGCAGGTAGGTTGTTCCAAACATCTTGGAGAACTAACCACAGTTCTTCTGTGGATTTCGACACCTCAGTTGCTTCTCTCTCTTCATGTGATCCCAGACAGACTTGATGATGTTGAGATCCGGGCTCTGTGGGGGACATACCATCACTTCCAAGACTCAAGATAGTTCTTAATGACTTAATGGCTGTATGTTTGGGTCGTTTTCACGCTGAAGAATACTTTTGGGGCCAATCAGATGCCTCCCTGATGGTGTTGCTTTATGGATAAGTATTTGCCTGTACTTCTCAGCAATGAGGAGACCATTAATCCTGACCAAATTCCCAACTCCATTTGCAGAAATGCAGCCCCAAACTTGCAAGGAAGCTGCAGACACTCATTCTTATACCGCTCTCCAGCCCTTCGGCAAACAAACTGCTTTCTGCTACAGCCAAATATTAAAAATTTTAAATCAGCGTTCCAGAGCACCTGCTGCCATTTTTCTTCTCCCCATTTCCTGTGTTTTCGTGCATAGTTGAGTTGCGTGGCCTTGTTTCCACGTCAGAGGTATGGCTTTTTGGCAGCAAGTCCCATGAAGACCACTTCTGACCAAACTTCTCCGGACAGTATATGGGTGTACGAGGGTCCCACTGTTTTCTGCCAATTCTGAGCTGATGGCACTGTTGGACATGTTCTGATTGCGAATGGAAGTAAGCTCGATGTGTCTTTCATCTGCTGCACTGTTTCCTTGGCAACCACTATGCCTGCGGTCCTCAAGGTTGCCCGTTTCTTTGTGCTTCTTCAAACGAATTTGTACTGCACATCTGACAACTCCTGTCTGCCTTGAAATGACGTTTGACATTAAACTGTCTTCAGCAACCTCACCTTGCTAGCTGAGATTTCTGTTCCTCACCCAGTTTTATTCCTCCTACATATTAAATTGATGATCATTAGCACCTGTTTGGTATAATTGTTTGATCATACACCTGACTATATGCCTTCAAAATCCCTGTGCAAGTGTACCTAGAAGAATTAATGCTGTTTTGAAGGCAAAGAGTGTTCACACCAAATATTGATTTGATTTAGATTTTTCTTCTGTTCACTCACTATCATTTTGTTAACTGATAAAAATAAACCATTAACACGTCTATTTTTTAAAGCATTCTTACTTACAGCATGTTTTCACACTTGTCTAAGACTTTTGCACAGTACTGCACATACATACAGAAGTCAGAAAACTCAGTCAAGCTATTCCTTATAATTACACTGCCTTTAACCCGTTCAGTACCAGAGAGGTAATGGTATCCAATACACTGAGACGCAATGCGTTGGATACCTCTCGGGCATTGAATTGGTTAATTCTTGCAATGATAGGGATCCTAGCACACTGCAAAGCAATGTGCTTGCCATCTCTTTAGACTGAAATAAGTTAACCCTTTGAGTGCCAGAAGTACTCCTCTGGCACTCAAAGGGTTAATACAATGTTGGACTCAAAGGTGATGTGGAGTGGGGCTGAATGTTTTTATATAGACGTTACCTACTTGTGTCAGAAGCTGATGAAAGAATGGATCATTCCTTGATAAATTATTTTAGACTATGTTTATTAAAATATTAATCCTTCAGTCTAATAGATAAATCACTTTTTTCTCTGGGAACGGGGCCAAGAAAAGGAGAAAGAGCGTTAACAGGCAAACAAGCAGATATTCAAAGGAAAACGTCTAACTTCATTATCCCTCTGGAATTTGAAGGCTTTGGGAACTGACTTGTAAAAACAATATATTAAAATAAATTTACCATTACAGCATTAATCCTGTTCAGAGACACAGCCAGGTACATTCTAAAAATGCTGTTAGACTGGGGGCATGATTACAGGGATTGGGTGGTATGTGTAAAGGAAGAGTAGAGCAATTCTGGGGCATACCAACTTCACCTGAAATGTAGAGGACGAATACAAATTCCCATCGGTTTTTGTGGGGCTTTTAAACACTTGAATGCTCGAGAGACAGGACTGGTGCAAGGATTTTTGCCACCCTAGGCAAAACCTAATTTTGCCACCCATTGGCTCCACCCCTTGTGCCTTACCCATTTATGCCCCGCCTCTGTATGTGTTTAAGTGTCAGTGTGTTCCCGATATGTGTCAGTTTGTGTATGTGTTCTCTATATGTGTATGTGTCCCCTGTATGGATATGTGTGTCAATGTGTGTTCCCTATATGTATATAAGTATGTCAGTGCGTGTGTCTCTGTAAGGATATCAGTGTGTAAGTATGTGTGTGTGCTTCTCTATATGTGTATCAGTGTGACAGAGTGTATGTCCTCTATATGTGACTCTCCCCCCCTTTGACTCTCTCCCCCTCTTGACTGTTGATCCCCCCTTTGACTCTCTCTCTCTCCCTGTCTCACTGTTTATCCCCTCTTGACCCCTGTTCCACTTACTGTTCCCGGTGCACGTCTCTCTCTCCCCCAAAGAGACTGAGTAGTTACTGTGCTCTCCCTTGGCTGGCTATTTTTTTAACCTTTTCAGTGCCAGAGGGGTATACAACTCATAGAAAAGCTATGCGTTGCGTACCCCTCTGGCACTGAAAGGGTTAATGCAGCACAGCAATGCCCGTTTCTCTCTCCCCCTCCGCTTCTTCAATCCTGGTCCAGGATTGAAGGAGCGGAAGGGGAGAGAGAAACAGGTATCGCTGTGCTACATTAAAAAAATAGCCAGCTGAGGGAGGGCACTGAAACTACGTGTTTTTTTGGGGTTTTTTTTGCTTCCGCAGTGGTGAGCGGCAGCGGGGGCTGATGTGCCCTCAGACAATGTGCGCCCTAGGCCGGCGCCTACCTCGCCTATAGGTGGCGCCGGCCCTGTTGAGAGATCTCAACACAATGCCCCACTTTGCCTTCCTATATAAGCCAACATTTTATTAACTAGCTAGAACCATCTGGCATTCAAAGAGTTAACAAGCCAATATACTCTAGAGACGTCAGTCCCAAGCAGGA
Source organism: Rhinophrynus dorsalis (assembly GCA_037306005.1). Lineage (NCBI taxonomy): Eukaryota > Metazoa > Chordata > Amphibia > Anura > Rhinophrynidae > Rhinophrynus > Rhinophrynus dorsalis. The sequence continues at coordinate 388,129,625 of CM074724.1, forward strand.
AGGGGGTTAGAAGGTAGGGGCTCATAGTTAGAATATTCTCCTAATAAATCACACTTCTAAGTCTGACAGTCTCACCTTCCTTCCTTCCTGTGTTTAGATATAGTCCTTTCTTATTCATCAAGCTAAAATGTGCACATTTACAGCAAAACAACTGCAGAATAAGAGATAAATGAACATTCCTATCAATGCATTGGAGACCTTGCTAGTATTCAAAGGGTTAAACAAAAACCCATAGAAATCAGTTGGAATTTAGTCAATTTTTATATGCCCCCACCCCCGTCTGTCTAAATAATTAATTTTGCTTAGTCTTAAAGGGATAGTAATACTTCATTTTATCTTTATTTTATTTTGTAGGCATTAAAAAAACATGAAGAACGATATAAGTCTTATCTCTCACACCTTTATGGTTTGAGAGATATTCACAAGCAAAGTTTCCCCTCCTGCCGCTTTTACCTAGTGTAAGCCATCTCTTCTCAGATGTGGAATCCAGTCCATAGACCAGACAGATAACAGCAGGGGACAATCTTCTTCCTATGAGAACAATGAAAGCCCTGCCCACCTTGACAAGTTTTTCAGTTTTTTCCCTTATCTTAATTGAAGATTGTCCCTCTCTGCAGTCTACCTGGGCACCTCCCTTCTGATCTGGCTGAGCAGTGTTACATCAGTAAAAGGGGCAGGAGGGGGACACTTTGTCATTGAATTACTCTTGAACTACAACTATGACAGAATTGAAATAACACTCTCCAAAGTCCAAATACTATGATGATTAATTAGAGCTGCTTTTATTATGAAACATTACTATCCCTTTAAAGAAGATTGTGAAGAAGGAGACCCACCATTAAGGAGGAGAACTTCAATTGCTGAACCAGTGGACACTTGCCTGTTTACAGAGAACGAGGTGTTGCTGATGTTAACTCTTAGAGTGCCAGAGGGGTACGCAATGCATACCCTTCTGGTACGCAAAAGGGTTAATGTGAATAAACCATTTGGTCCAGATGAGATTCAACTAAGAGGCACCTCTTGCTGAGCTTTCTAACTAATCTCTGTTGAAGGGAGTGGTTCCTGATGATTTGCCAGTGTAGTACCACTACACAAAAACAGTAGTAGGGAAGACTCTGGCAATTACAGACCTGTCAGTCTGACATCAGTAGTTAGAGAAATTTATGAAAATGCTAATGAAAGGAACAATTGTTTTGTATCTGAAATATAATGACACGCAATATCCATGGCAACTTGGCTTTACAATAGGAAGATCTTGATAAACAAATCTGGTTTAATTTTTTATTATGTAACTCAAGCGACAGGCAAGGATGGAGCAATAGTTGTAGCATATTTCTGATTTAGTATAGCTGTTGATACTACATCAATTAGAAGTCTGATTCACAAGATGCATAGTTTAGGACTGGACCCGAAAGTAGTTGAATGGATAAATAATTGTTTGAAAGACAGGAAACAGTATGTCATATTCGCTGGTGTTTATTCAGAGGAAGGATGGATTACTGCTGGAGTACCAGAGAGGTCAGTGCTAGGGCCTTTAGGACACAGAAACCAGCAGGTGGAATACTGGCTTAAAAGTACTGTGCTGACAAAAACATCAGAGGAAAGGGACTTGGGAGCTACCAGTTTGGCAGGGACGTGCACAGACATTTTGGGGGGCAGGGGCTCAAATGAAAAAAGGGCACTTCTCTCACCAGCCCTGTCACATCCAAAGGCAGCATCTCCGCGGAGCGCAAGGCGTAAACGGAGAGGATCCGACACGGGAGAAGAGAAGACCCAGCGGCATGTAAAAAGGACCCGGGCCGGCCGGCATGTTAAACGGACCTTACACTTAAAAAGGACCTGGACGTAAGAGGAGAGCAGCCCCACCCCAGTAATAAAAGTTGAAAAACGGACTGGGATAAGAGAAAATCGGACTGATTAAATTTTTTTTTTTTTTTTTTTGTTAAAAGGGCACGAGTGCACTTTGGACAAAAAGGGCAGGTGCTCAAGCCCCCCTTGGTGTCTATGTGTGCACGTGCCTGCGTTTTGGATAACCTGAAGGTAGGCAAGCAGTTGTAAAGCAGTGGGGAAAGCAAATCTCATTCTTGGTTGTACAGAAGACGTATTATCAGCAGCAAGAGAGAAGTACTAATACCACTCTATCACTGGTAAGATCTCACTTGTGGTACTGTGCACAGACTGTCTCCAGGGTACCAAGAGATAACAATGTCCCTCTATAGATGAATGTCATGACCTCACCTGATGTACAGTGTAGAATTCTACTTACTATATCTGCAAGGTACAGAGAGGTACTAATATCACTATATAGATCACTGGTAAGATCTCACTTGGCGTACTCTGTAGAGTTCTAGAGACCATGGACTAGATTCACTAAAAGTCTATTATGTGGCGATTTGAGTTTGCCGATGTGTTCGAAACACTAACATTTCAATGTACACACACATCAACACATTCACTAAAATGTTCAGATACAAGGGGAGGGGTGGAGAAGGTCCCTATTAGCATACATGAAGTGCTCCCTTCACACATTACCAACGCTATGACAAATCTGAAGTTTAAAAGCATTCTCTCTGTATCCCTACTTGGCCAATAGGGGAGTGAACAGCATGTTTCCAACACCATGGACAACATCATTCCCTTATACCTTTACTACCACTACACAATTATCCCCTTAGTTATGTAACATATATAATATGCGTAGTGCACTCCCAGGGTAACAAGGGGTCAGACAGCATCCTTGTTCCCGTGCCCAGTGGTAGCCATAGAACCCTTGCCTTTATTTGTGTAAAAAAATGCTTATTTATTAAAAAGATACATCAGACCTTGCGGGGGCATTGAGACCCCTCTTGATGCCCCCTGGCATTGATCACCTATCCAGTAGGAGAGGTGATCACTCCGGGCGACAAGGAAAGCAATTGCTGCCTTCCTTTTCTCCCTATTCGAGCTGGCTATTAAGCTTGCTTGAGTAGGACTCCCAATAGTCAACCCATTCATTGGGTTCATTCATTCATGAAAAACACTATGCTTTTCGTGAATGAATCAATCACCCAGTGATTCACAAAGAAAAAAAGTTAGAACTCCTATCTTAACACCGGGCATATTTATACTTAAAAACCTCCTCCCCTAAATGCCCCTTTACCTGGGGAACTCCCCCAGGTTTTCCCACCGGACAATGACCAGCCCACTTCCTTTGTCCAGGGACTGACCACTGCTGCACGGGGAAGACACTGTGGGGGTGGGGTCGGGGCACCTTATGTGGCTTTGGGTGCACTAGCCACCTGCCGCCATTATATCTTGAGTGTCCAAAAATATGTTGTAAATTGGATATGTGAAAGATCATATGCCAAGATGTAAATAAATAGTTGCCAAGGCTCTTGTACACAAAATGGGATAATTAGAAGTATATTTTCAATGTAAACGGATAGTAATGTTTCATAATAAAAGCAGCTCTAATTAATCATCATAGTATTTGGACTTTGGAGAGTGTTATTTCAATTCTGTCAGAGTTGTAGTACAAGAGTAATTCAATGACAAAGTATCCCCCTCCCGCCCCTTTTACTGATGTAACACTGCTCAGCCAGATCAGAAGGGAGGTGCCCAGGTAGATTGCAGAGAGAGACAATCTTCAATTAAGATAAGGGAAAAACCTGAAAAACTTGTCAAGGGGGGGGGCTTTCATTGTTCTCATAGGAAGATTGTCCCCTTCTGTTATCTGTCTGGTCTATGGACTGGATTCCACATCTGAGAAAAGATGGCTTACACTAGGTAAAAGGGGCGGGAGGGGGAAACTTTGCTTGTGAATATCTCTTAAACCATAAAGGTTTGAGAGATAAGACTTATATCATTCTTCATGTTTTTTTAATGCCTACAAAATAAAATAAAGTTAAAAAGAAGAATTACTATGCCTTTAAAAATTAACTTACCTCATTTTAAGATGACAATTCCACTTTAATACATTAGCCTGTGCATGTCCCTTTTATCACCCTGGTGTCCCTGTGTTTAGGAGATCAGACTGTGTGGTGTGTATATAAGTGTATCACCCTGGTGTCCCTGTGTTTAGGAGATCAGACTGTGTGATGTGTATATAAGTGTATCACACTGGTGTCCCTGTGTTTAGGAGATCAGACTGTGTGGTGTGTATATAAGTGTATCACCCTGGTGTGCCTGTGTTTAGGAGATCAGACTGTGTGGTGTGTATAGAAGTGTATCGCCCTGGTGTGCCTGTGTTTAGGAGATCAGACTGTGTGGTGTGTATAGAAGTGTATCGCCCTGGTGTCCCTGTGTTTAGGAGATCAGACTGTGTGGTGTGTATATAAGTGTATCACCCTGGTGTCCCTGTGTTTAGGAGATCAGACTGTGTGGTGTATATAAGTGTATCACCCTGGTGTCCCTGTGTTTAGGAGATCAGACTGTGTGGTGTGTATAGAAGTGTATCGCCCTGGTGTCCCTGTGTTTAGGAGATCAGACTGTGTGGTGTGTATATAAGTGTATCACCCCGGTGTCCCTGTATTTAGGAGATCAGACTGTGTGGTGTATATAAGTGTATCACCCTGGTGTCCCTGTGTTTAGGAGATCAGACTGTGTGGTGTGTATAGAAGTGTATCACCCTGGTGTCCCTGTGTTTAGGAGATTAGACTGTGTGGTGTGTATAGTAGTGTATCACCCTGGTGTCCCTGTGTTTAGGAGATCAGACTGTGTGGGGTGTATAGAAGTGTATCACCCTGGTGTCCCTGTGTTTAGGAGATCAGACTGTGTGGTGTATATAGAAGTGTATCACCCTGGTGTCCCTGTGTTTAGGAGATCAGACTGTGTGGTGTGTATATAAGTGTATCACCCTGGTGTCCCTGTGTTTAGGAGATCAGACTGTGAGGTGTGTATATAAGTGTATCACCCTGGTGTCCCTGTGTTTAGGAGATCAGACTGTGTGGTGTGTATATAAGTGTATCACCCTGGTGTCCCTGTGTTTAGGAGATCAGACTGTGTGGTGTATATATAAGTGTATCATCCTGGTGTCCCTGTGTTTAGGAGATCAAACTGTGTGGTGTGTATAGAAGTGTATCACCCTGGTGTCCCTGTGTTTAGGAGATCAGACTGTGTGGTGTGTATAGAAGTGTATCATCCTGGTGTCCCTGTGTTTAGGAGATCAGACTGTGTGGTGTGTATATAAGTGTATCACCCTGGTGTCCCTGTGTTTAGGAGATCAGACTGTGAGGTGTGTATATAAGTGTATCACCCTGGTGTCCCTGTGTTTAGGAGATCAGACTGTGTGGTGTGTGTATATAAGTGTATCATCCTGGTGTCCCTGTGTTTAGGAGATCAGACTGTGTGGTGTGTATAAAAGTGTATCACCCTGGTGTCCCTGTGTTTGGGAGCTTTTTAAGCTCTTCTAAATGCAAAAAAGTTTTTTTCAGACATTACTAACACTTTAAAAGGATACTAATACTTAAAATGTAAAAAAAAAATAAATTATGTTGTAGGGTTTATCCCCCTGATTAAAATAAGGGAACTCCCACTGCTGAGAGGTGTTTTATTCTAAAGTTATTACTGCTGAAACTTGAGTGCAGTATCACAGTGGCCCTGTTGCTATACCATCCTATGGACAGATCTGGTCAGTTGACCATAAACTTCCATAGGATGCTGTAGCAACAGCGCCACTGCACAATTTCAGATCACTCTGATACTGCACCTAAAAATTTCAAGTTTGAGCTGCAATGTCTTTTAGATCTCTCTAGCATTCTTGGGTTTAAAAGTTCAGTCTTCATTGGACCATGGCCCTCTCAAATAAAGACACTTTGGGTGCACGCTTCATACGACTGTGGACTGTGCCCTTCATTGTCACTCTACCCACCTCTCAACAGATGTAATTCTACAGTTGTCTTAGGTACACCAGCTGGATGGAGGAGAGGATGCCGGATGATGACAGATTGACAGCCCTCTTGGAGAATGCCCCCCCAAGCAACATCTCAGTCACTATGCATATCTCTTACCCGGTGTGGGTGGCAGGCCTGGCATCGGTACACCCAACTAGGTAATGTCACAGTATTTACCCTCATGCACCTATCATCCTTTCTCCAAGTCCTCTTTCCTTTTTTTTTTCCTTAGTTTTCAGTTGTACATTTTGATTTCTTATTCTGGGTTTGTTGGCCATAGGTAATCCTCACCCCACACTCTGTGGGTATCCTATTGAAACGTCGCCCTCTATTTGGTGACCATCAAAACGGCGAGATCACAATGTCACCTACACCACGCGGCATCAAAAGTCTGACATTCTGAAGTTGCACACTTAAGTGTCACCACGAAAATAGCATAATGCATACCCTACATCTGTGCCTTAATATAAATAACGTCCCATCTCCTCCTCGACCCCCCAAATAAATAATGTTCCATCTTCTACTCACCCCCTCCCAAATAAAGAAAATAGTGTAATGCATAACCTCCATCTGTCCCGTAAGCCTTTGAGTGCCAGAGGGGTCCACTTTACAATGCCACCCTTTCCCCCCCACTTCCTGCCCACTTCTCCTCCTTCCCACCCTGTTCCTCCCACCTCCCACCCACTTTTCCTCTTTCCCAATCAGTTCCTCCCACTTCTCCTCCTTCCCACCCCGTTCTGCCCACTTCTTCTCCTTCCCACACTGTTCCTCCCACTTCCTACCCACTTCTCCTCCTTCCCACACTGTTCCTCCCACTTCCTACCCACTTCTCTTCCTTTCCCACCCTGTTCCTCCCACATCTCCTTCTTCCCACCCTGTTCCTCCCACTTTCCCTCCTTCCCACCCTGTTCCTCCCACATCTCCTCCTTCCCACCCTGTTCCTTCCACTTCTCGTCCTTCCCACCCTGTTCCTCCCACTTCTCCTCCTTCCCACCCTGTTCCTCCCACTTCTCCTCCTTCCCACCCTGTTCCTTCCACTTCTCCTCCTTCCCACCCTGTTCCTCCAATTCCCACCCACTTCTCCTCCTTCCCACCATGTTCCTCCCACTTCCCTCCCACTTCTCCTTCTTCCCACCCTGTTCCTTCCACTTCTCCTCCTTCCCACCCTGTTCCTCCAATTCCCACCCACTTCTCCTCCTTCCCACCATGTTCCTCCCACTTCTCCTTCTTCACACCCTGTTCCTCCCATTTCTCCTCTTTCCCACCCTGTTCCTCCCACTTCTCCTCCTTCCCACCCTGTTCCTCCCACTTCCTGCCCACTTCTCCTCCTTGTCACCCTGTTCCTCCAACTTCTCCTCCTTCCCACCCTGTTCTGTCCAATTCCCTCCCACTTCTCCTCCTTCTTACCCACTTTATGACACAAATACGATTAAGCCCACAGCATTTATCCACGAACCGCGTCACTGACATACCTTGGTCAGCAGCACATGATCCCTCTCCATGTGCTCAAGATGATCAAGTTCCCAGGTATGTATATTGATCCCAATTTACAGCTGTATAACTCAGCTCACCCATTCATGTAAGGGTTAACTTCCATTGGCTTTTACAGGACTAAGCACTGAACCAGCCACATTAACTCATAACCCTTGTGCGCTGGAGACATCACCAACACATCCAAGTGGTTAGCAGAGTGGGATGAATCACTCCTGTCCCGCAGTCTAAACACAGACACTGGAATAATCTAGAATATTATCTATATATACAGAGTTCTGCACAAGCACGCATCACACCTCTGTTTAACCCTGTGAGTGCCAGAGGGGTATGCAGTGCGTTGCGTACCTCTCTGGCACTCAAGGTTTAAAGGAAAAATATTGCCTTTTAAGAAACCTATATAATAATTTGCTAAGTTGTGTGTAACGCCCGACATGCGCAGTAGACACTCCTGTGCGTGCGGCAGTCTCTGCTGCGCGTGACTGCCCCGCAACCGGCTGCCAGAGGCACTGTGGCCCGTGTATCGGGCTGTTCAACTAGTAATAGTAATAATAAACCCCCCTACATACCTCACTAAGGCCAGAGAATTCTAATGGCCTCTATGAATTTTACACTTGTGTTTTCAGTCCTGGTTGTCATGTACATGGTTGCCAACAGTCATTTTCAGTATGAACCTGGCTGAGTGCATGAGCTTCTTAAAGGGATAGTACTGTTTCCAAAAAAAAAAAGCAGGTCCAATTAATCTTCATAGTATTTGGCCCATGGAGAGTGTTATTTCACTACTGTCAGAGTTGTAGTACAAGAGTAATTGAATGATAAAGTATCCCCCTCCCTCCCCTTTTACCTAGTGTAACCACCTCCCCTCAGATGTGGAATCTGGTCTCTTGACCGGACAGATCACAGCAAGGGACAATCTTCTTACTGTGATCATAAGGAAAACCCTGCCCCCTTGACAGGTTTTTCAGGTTTTCCCTTATGATCACTGAAGACTGTCCCTCTATGTGATCCATCTGGACAGTCTTGCTACTCTGAGGTGAGCAGTGTTACATCAGTAAAAGGGGCGGGAGGGGGATACTTAATCATTCAATTACTCTTGAACTACAGCTCTGACAGTATTGAAATAACACTCTTCATGGCCCGGGCTTTGTAACTAGTATGTTTAATAATTCAAGGGCGACTTATTAGTAACTGAAAGTTCAGCTTTAATTTTTCCCCTATAACTCAGTTAGTTTGCCCCGGACTTCCGTCACTATTCTGTTGTACATAAGGTGTCACCCACGTGAACTTAGCTTAATGTTGGCAGTTTACATTTCCTCTTTCATAACCAGGACTGGACGGGAACACAGTGCAGCTGTGCCACTGAGCTCCACCACACCCCGTATCATTTCAGGCTGCATTGTGCAATAACAATAGCACCACAATATTAAGCCGCGGACTCTGAAGAGTTACACGACCTAAAGACAAACCATTGTGCAAAAACTAGAAAAGATGATGAAATGTGCATTTAATATCCAACTCTTTCACAGTCAGATGGGTGTAATCATTACATTGCGAAACAATGCGTTGCGCACACACCCCTGGGAGTCAGTGGCTTAAGCCCCTAAAAAAACGTGATATCAATTAAAGCTTTTGAATAGTTTAGTTTTGGGACTGTATGCAAAAAGACAGGAGCAGAGCAATTCTGGGGCAAGTCATCCGCACTACATAAAATTCCCAAAGGGGCTTATGACTTCTTAAAGGGGAGCGCTCCCCCTTACATGCAGAAATCATCCGTCATTGGAGGAGACTGAATCGAGGGAGGGGAGTAGAGGCAGAGTGACAGACTGTGGTTACAGAGTTGTACCCGCAGTCTGTCCGGAATAGGGCGCAGAGCAATATTCACTTGATTAAATTCAGCAAAATACAGATTTTATTAAAAAAAAAATGAAAATGTTATACCAGCTAGTCGCTATATAAACTATTGAGACCAACAGGTATAGGGGTGATAGATCCCCTTTAAATGCTATAAAGGTATCCAATGCTTTTCTCCACATTCAAGTGGTTAAATGCACCATTTAAAGGAGAACTAACACCAAAAAATGTAATAGGTTGATATAAATTTAAATATCAGCGATTTACAAATAACATATGGAAACATCTTGAGGATTATGCACTAAGTGGTGATAAAGAGGTCATAAAGTGGAGATAACTTCTCTGGTGATATCACTTCTCCAATTCCTATGTTATTCTATGGATCCTATGCAATAAGATTTCTCCAACTGTGTCCATCTTAGTGCATTGGCTCCATAGAATAACATAGGAACTGAACAAGTGATATCACTGGAGAAGTCATCTCTGCTTTATCACCGCTTTGTCACCCCTTAGGGCATACCCCCCCTTTAAACCTAATCTTGCTGCCGCACAGGCTGTCTGCAACTATTCCATGTATTTGAGGTGCAGTTCTTCTCCTGCCCACTGGGTTTGGGGACGAAGTGTGGGTTTCAACAAAGAAACTCAAACTGGTTAGCAATACTTAATATTTAAAATAAAAAATAAGTTGTAGCATTTATCCTCTTAAGTAAAACAAGGGGTCTCCCACGACTGAGAGGTGCTTTATTCAAAAGTTATTACAGCTCAAATTTGATTTTTTTTTAGGTGCAATATCACAGTGGCACTGTTGCTACACCATCTTATGGACAGCTCTGGTCAGTTGACTATACAGCTCCATAGGATGATGTAGCAACAGCGCCACTATACAATTGCAGGCCACTGTGATACTGCTCCTAAAAATTCAAGTTTGAGCTACGATAACTTGTAAATAAAACATGTCTTAGTAGTGGAAGTTCCCTTGTTTTACTCGGGAGAGTAAACCCTACAATATTGTTTTTCTACATTTTAAGTATTACTATCCCTTTAAAGGAAAACGAAGTCTAAAAAGAGAAATTGGTTGATATCACTTTAAATATCACATACTTGCTTATGTAAAAATGACTCCTGTTATATCACTAAAATATAATCCTAAAATTGCATTGAACACCCCTCTGGCACTCAAAGTGTTATGTGGGGGCTTTAACCCAACTGAATGATTGAGATGTCTCCAGCCCATTTCTTTGCCATGAGTTGGAGACCATTGGAGCATTCATAGGGTTAATAGTCCCATTTAAATCAATAAGCATGTTTTAAAGGGATAGTAATACTTAAGTATTACTAATCCCTATATTAAAGCCCTAGTAAAAATAAATGTATTGCCCCCAGTGTCATCTCTCAAACCTTTATGGTTTGAGAGATAATCGTTCTTAAAGTTGCCCTCCCCCTCCCCCTTCCCCGTAGTCAGCGTTCTAGCTGACTGCAGGGAAGCAAGTCGTACGACCGTCAGGCAGCTCTCCAGCACAGCCGGATCGCGTTACTAAAAAAGAAAACTTTCACTGAAATGGTCTTCTACGTGTGCTTGGTTTGCAATCACACGTAGAAGACTGTTTTAATTAAAGTTTTTTTTTGTTAACGCGATCGTGGCTCTGCTGCAGAGCCGCCTGATGATCTATGAACGATTTTCCCTTTAGTCAGCTACAAAGCTGACTACGGGGAAGGGGGAGGGAGAGGGCAACTTTAGAAGTGATTATCTCTCAAACCATAAAGGTTTGAGAGATGACACTGGAGGCAATACATTTATTTTTAGTAGGGCTTTACTATAGGGATTAGTAATACTTGAGTATTAAGTTCCATGTGGTGTATTTGGTCTGCCGCAGGATGTCTCCATTTTGTACCTCTCATTGTTTTGCTAGGAGTTGGGTCCCATGGGTCATATACCTGCAGCCATCTTCCATGCCAATTTGATGTAGCTGCAACATCTTGCTGTAATGAACCTGTTCATGTGCATGTTAACACCACTGATAAAGCACAAGCAAAAGGAATAGTAATGCTGTTTTTTTTTACTAATTTTAATGTTGTAGACATTAAAAATATTAATACATTTAGGTATGTCCCATCTTTCAAACATGTACAGTTTGAGAGATCGAAGCATCTAAAGTCCCCCACCCCCACCCCTTTCATAGATGTCAGAGCTCTAACTGACAGAAACAGATCGTGGTCCCAGGACTGGCCGGCGGCTCTTCAGCAGAGCCAAAATAGCGCAGTCTACAAAGTGTGCTTGCAAACCAGACAAACATTGTAGACTGTTCCAATTAAGCATTTATTTCTATATAGCGCTATTTCTTGTTCTGCTGAAGACACGCCGTCCGGCCGCTAGACCACTGACGTCCATGAAAGGGGCGGGAGGGGGAACTTTAGATGCCAGAGACATAACTAGACGCCTCCGGGCCCTGGTGCAAGAAGTGCCATGGGCGACCACATTGACCCCCCTTGACCACATTGTCCTCCTCCAAATTGCCTCCACAATGCCCCTCAATCTCCAATCTCCTACCTCCCTGGAGCTCCCGCGCGGTCCTGTTCAGTAAGGCAGCGCGCTGGGAAACGATGTCATCTCCCAGCGCTCTGCATTACTAGAGTGCCAGAAGGAGATTTTGGGCATCAGGCGGAGGGGTCACAGGAGGCGGCCGGGCCCCTGGAGTTAGATGCTTTGTTAGATGCTTTGATCTCTCAAACTGTACATGTTTGAGAGATGGGACATACCTCATTGTATTAATATTTTTAATGTCTACAACAGTGGTTCTCAACCCGTGCCCTCAGTGGCCACTAACAGGCCAGGATTTGAGAATTTCCCTTTAAGAGCACAGGTGAGTTAATCAATATGACTGAGCCTCTGATCACCACACTTGTGTTCTAGCAGGGGAATTCCTAAGTCCTGGCCTGTTAGTGGCCACTGAGGGCATGGGCTGAGAACCACTGGTCTACAATATTAACATTTGTTAAAAACAACCATTACTATCCCTTGAAGTCTTTTGTGCTGTAGAAGGGTAAAGGGATAAGGACAGCTGATTCTATTGAATGCCTCTCTGCCATTCAAAGATAGAAGGTGTAACAGAAGCAAAGGCCATGTAGTCCTTGGCCGTCGTGTCGGGTTTCTGTATCCTAGATGCGGCTACAGAAGGGTGGCCGTGCTGGTCCTGAAAATCAGAGTTCCTGGGATGGGAGTCAAAAGGGACTCTTTAAACCATAGAGAAGAAACATAAAGGGACAAAGAAACTCAATCAATTCAATCTTGCTGCTCCGATCTCGAGCCAATGAGGAGTGACAAGGGACAATAGTGTTGCAACGAATCCGGGCCCAGCTGCCATTGTATAATCTTGGGATGAAATTACCTGGGCCCAACAAACTAATTCAAGTCTGGTCTCACCAATCTCCCAACCAATAGGGACCAGAGAGACAAGATGGGACAAGCAGTGACCAATCAGGTAACCATCTACCTGTCAAAGCAATGTCGCCCACTGCATTGTACTACTCGACAAGCGGCGATCAATCTGTGAGCCTCCTCATTGTCAAGCAACATTCAACACATTTAACATAGGACTGCAGGCAGCCAATCAGGTAGCCGCCTATTTTTTAAAACAGGGTAGGGAAAATCAGGCTATCCGGCTTCAGCAGTATATGGAGGCTGGGCAGTTCACACCAAGGGACCTTAGCTTAGTCTTGACCTGTAGTAACGACTGCAGGTCCATTACAGAGTGTTTATGGGCTCACATAGTAGGTTCATGCATCTACTTGTATAGCCATGAGCATGGAGAAAGGAAGTGAAGCCCACCTGCTCAAGTCTAATGATTCTAGGGAAGTAATCTAGTTGTCGATATTTAAAAAAAATATTTTTAAACCTAAGTTTAGCAAAGAAATAACATTAGAAGGGTAAAATATCTCACCAAATAAAATATTGTTAAATAATGCAGTAAGAGAGGAAGAGGGAACATTTTGTAATCCATTTTGGTGAAGCCGTCAGGACCGGGAGCCTTGTGTGGTTTTAGGTATTTGATAACATCCAACAACTTTTCTTCAGCAATTTCCGTGTCCAGAATCTCATTTTAAAGGGATAATAATGTTTCACAAAAACAGCAGCTTCAATTAATCTTCATAGTATTTGAGCCATAGAGAGTGTTATTTCAATACTGTCAGAGTTGTAGTACAAGAGTAATTGAATGATAAAGTTTCCCCCTCCTGCCCCTTTTACCTAGTGTAAGCCACCTCCCCTCAGATGTGGAATCTGGTCCACAGACCAGACAGCTCACAGCAAGGGACAATCTTCTTACTGTGAGAACAATAAAAACCCTGTCCCCTTCACAGGTTTTTCATGTTTTTTCCCTTACGTTAAATTAAGATCTTCCCTCTCTGCAATCCACTTGGACACCACAATGCTGCTCTGAGCTGACCAGTGTTACATCAGTAAAAGGGGTGGGAGGGGGATACTTTATCATTCAATTACTCTTGTACTACAACTCTGACAGAATTGAAATAACACTCTCCATGGCCCAAATACTATGATGATTAATTGCAGCTGCTGTTTTTTGGGAACATTACTCTCACTTTAAGAACTATAGATTTTTTGTATGCTGTACTTAGCTAAACAGCCCTCAATAGGAGAAATTAACATATCATTTTCATGTGACATATCTACACAATCTTTTTTGGTTCAGAAGGGACGGAGTCATCATTAGTCTATAGATGAGATTGTCGATTTTTACTTTACAGTTATGGCCGGCATTATTGGCACCATTGAATATTTTGTATATCATGCACAATATCTCCTGAAAAAAGTGTGTAGCAAAACAGCTTTGGTCTATATACCCACACGTTTGATACAGAACAGCACAGGATAAAACAATAACAATTAAGAAAAGAAATGGTAGGAAAAAGTCTAAAAATTGATACATTGCCATGACCACTGGCACCCTCATGAAGAATTCAAACCAGTTTGAAAAAAGAATTAGAAAGTCATTGCTGTGAAATTAGACTCACCTATGATAACTTGCCAGTACTCACATGGCTTAAATTAACCAATTAATGATGCTTTTAATGCTTAAAAGGCTCCCTTTCATTCCCTGTTCTTTTTTCACAATGGTGAAGGCAAGAGAGTTGTCTGAGAGCATCAGAAATGCTATTATCACTAAACGAGAATTCTAAAGGTTACAAGGCTATCTCCAAAGACCTTGGCATCCAAATTTCAACAGTTCACAATGTTATTAAGAAGTTTGATGCTCATTGAACTGTCAAGAACCTCCCAGGACATGGTGTCAAGAGGAAAACTGATCAGAGAAGTTGTCAAAGGTTGGGGCGAAATGTGGAAAAAACACCACGTAAGACATCCACACAGCTTAAAGGGATAGTAATGTTTCATAATAAAAGCAGCCCTAATTGATCATCATAGTATTTGGACTTTGGAGAGTCTTATTTCAATTCTGTCAGAGTTGTAGTTCAAGAATAATTGAATGGCAAAGTATCCCCCTCCCTCCACTTTTACTGATGTAACACGGCTCAGCCAGATCAGTAGGGAGGTGCCCAGGTAGACTGTAGAGAGGGACAATCTTCAATTAAGATAAGGGAAAAACCTGAAAAACTTGTCAAGGGGGGCAGGGCTTTCATTGTTCTCAAAGGAAGAAGATTGTCCCCTGCTGTTATCTGTCTGGTCTATGGACTGGATTCCTCATCTGATAAGAGATGGCTTACACTAGGTAAAAGGGGCGGGAGGGGAAACTTTGCATGTGAATATCTCTCAAACCATAAAGGCTTGAGAGATAATACTTATATCATTATTCATGTTTTTTTAATGCCTACAAAATAAAATAAAGATAAAATGAAGTATTACTATCCCTTTAAAAGGGTCCCTTTCATTCCCTGTTCCTTTTTCACAATGGTGAAGGCAAAAGAGTTGTCTGAGAGCATCAGAAATGTTATTATCACCAAACAAGAATTCTAAAGGTTACAAGGCTATCTCCAAAGACCATGGCATCCCAATTTCAACAGTTCACAATTAGTGATGAGCGAGCACCCCAATGCTCGGGTGTTCGGGTGCTCTGACCGAGCACCCCCTGAGGCTCGAGTGCTCGGCCGAGCACCCGAGCCCCATTGAAGTCAATGGGAGGACTCGAGCATTACACCAGGCACCCCCTGCTCTGATGAGGGGAGGGTGCCTGGTCCATAGGAAAAGGGCAGAAAAGGATGGAAACACCACAGAAATGGTTCAGGGACAGCATAGGGAGGATGTCTGGATGCATCTTGGACTCCAACATCGCTGCTGGGAACGATCTTTCGCCCGTAGTACGCCATTTTTACAGACGGACCATAAAACACACAAAAAGGAAAATAAAAACGACTTTAGGCGAAAAATTGTTACCAAACAATATTTGCTGTATATTTACTTGTATATCATCTGCAAATTCTCCCAAAAATTTCCTTGATTTTCTGAAGTGAGGCCATGATTAAGAGGGAAACGTGCGCAGAGGCAAATTCTCCCAAAAATTTCCTTGATTTTCAGAACTGAGGCCATGATTAAGAGGGAAACGTGCGCTGAGCTGACCATCTAAAACATTATGGGTGAGGGTCTGCTGCAGAGCTGACCATCCTAAACATTATATGCGAAGGCCCGCTAGTGAGCTGATGCTATAAAACATTATATGAGAGGGCCCGCTAGAGAGCTGACCCAATAAAACATTATATGAGAAGGCCCGCTGGTGAGCTGACCTATATAAAAATTATATCACAGGGCCCGCTGGTGAGCTGGCCCTATATAAAAATTATATCACAGGGCCCGCTGGTGAGCTGGCCCTATATAAAAATTATATCACAGGGCCCGCTGGTGAGCTGGCCCTATATAAAAATTATATCCCAGGGCATATGGAAGAGGAGGAGGAGGATGAGAAGATTAAGAGTCAACCATATACCCATTTTTTGGGTGGAAGGGGTGAATGGGAATACAGAGTATTCCCATCATTGTAAATAACATATATAAAGTGAGTTTATGTTCCCCCGCGGCTTTCCTCCAGTGGAGTGGAGAAGTCAGGGGAAATCCAGGCCTTGTTCATTTTTATAAGTGTCAACCTATCAGCATTGTCGGTGGAAAGGCGGATACGCTTATCTGTTATGATGCCACCAGCAGCACTAAATACCCGCTCAGACAGAACGCTGGCGGCAGGGCAGGCCAGCACCTCCAAGGCGTAGAGTGCCAGTTCATACCACGTGTCCAGCTTGGACACCCAGTAGTTGTAAGGCACAGAGGGATCATTGAGGACGCTGACACGGTCTGCTACGTACTCCTTCACCATCTTCCAAAACTTTTCCCTCCTTGTGACACTAGGCTGCGCATCAGGGTGAGGGTGCTGGCGGGGTGTCATGAAGGTGTCCCACGCCTTGGAGAGTGTTGCCCTGCCTTTCTCGGAACTGCTGTGTGCTCCCCTTTTCTCCCCTTCTCGGTTGGCCAAGGTAGCACGTACTCTGCCGCCAGCGTTGTCAGATGGAAAATTTTGGAGCAATTTTTCAACAAGAACCTTCTGGTATTGCACCATTTTGCTTGTCCTCTCCACCGGAGGAATGAGAGATGAGAAATTCTCTTTGTAGCGGGGGTCCAGAAGGGTGAACACCCAGTAATCCGTGTTGTTTAAAATGCATATAACGCATGGGTCACGGGAAAGGCAGCCTAACATAAAGTCAGCCATGTGTGCCAGAGTACCAACAGTCAAGATTTCGCTGTCCTCACCAGGAGGATGACTCTCAATATCCTCATCCTCTTCCTCCTCTTCTGCCCACCCACGCTGAAGAGATGGAACTAAAGTTCCATGGCTACCCTCTGTAGCGGAGGCAACCGTGTCTTCCTCCTCCTCCTCCTCCTCCTCCGCCTCCTCCAATTGTCGCTGAGAAGACGAAGTGAGGGTGCTCTGGCTATCACCTTGTGTAAGCTCTTCCTCCCCCATTTCCACCTCTTCCACATGCAAAGCGTCGGTTTTAATTGTGAGCAGCGAGCGTTTCAGTAGACACAGAAGTGGGATGGTTACACTGATAATAGCGTTATCGCCGCTCACCATCTGTGTCGATTCCTCAAAATTGCGTAAAACCTCACAGAGGTCTGACATCCATTCCCACTCCTCACTTCTGATTACAGGAAGTTGAACGGAGAGGCGACGACCGTGTAACAGCTGGTACTCCACTACTGCCCTCTGCTGCTCACAAAGCCGGGCCAACATATGGAAGGTGGAGTTCCAGCGCGTGCTCACGTCACACAGCAGCCGGTGAGCTGGCAATTGTAAGCGCTGCTGCAGCTTCAACAGGCCGGCCGAAGCTGTAGATGACTTACGGAAATGTGCACACACGCGGCGCACCTTGGTCAAGAGATCATGCACATTGGGGTAGGTTTTTAGAAATCGCTGCACCACTAAATTAAATACATGCGCTAGGCATGGTACGTGTGTGAGCTTGCCGAGCTCCAAAGCCGCCACCAAGTTACGCCCATTATCACACACAACCATGCCTGGTTGCAGGTTGAGTGGCGAGAGCCACTGCTCGGTCTGGTGACTAATCCCCTGCAACAGCTCTGAGGCTGTGTGCTGTTTGTCCCCAAGGCAGATCAGCTTCAGCACGGCCTGTTGACGCTTCCCCACTGCAGTGCTACACTGCTTCCAGCTACTGGCTGATGGGGGAGTGGCGCTGCGTGTAGAGAATTCGGAGGTGGAAACGGAGGAGGAGGAGCCAATAACGTAGGTGCTGGCGGAAACCCTGATGGAGGTAGGGCCCGCAATCCTCGGCGTGGGTAGCACCCGTGCCATCCCAGGGTCCGAGTCGCTCCCAGCCTCCACGACATTCACCCAGTGTGCCGTCAGGGAAATGTAGCGTCCCTGGCCACAAGCACTTGTCCATGTGTCAGTCGTTAAGTGGACCTTCCCAGTAACTGCGTTGGTCAGGGCACGGGTGATGTTACGGGACACATGGTGGTGTAATGCGGGGATGGCACACCGGGAAAAGTAGTGGCGGCTGGGGACCGCGTACCGAGGGACAGCTGCTGCCATCAGGCTGCGGAAGGACTCAGTGTCCACAAGCCTAAATGGCAGCATTTCGATGGCCAGTAATTTTGAAAGGTGTGAGGTTAGTGCTATGGCCTGTGGGTGGGTGGCTGGCTACTTTCTCTTGCGCTCAAATGCCTGGGGTAACGACATTTGGACGCTGTGCTGGGACAGGGAAGTGGATGTGGTCGCTGATGGTGCTTCAGATGGTACAGGTGCAGGGCGGGAGGTATGCGGGCCTGCGCCTTCGACAGGCGATTGGCCGGCACCGAAAACAGGGGAAGAGGAGGCAGTGGTGTGGCCTGCAGACACAGATGGGCGATCCAGGCGTTCCTCCCACTTACTACGGTGCTTGGATGCCATGTGTCGGATCATGCTGGTGGTGGTGAGGTTTCTAGTGTTCATGCCTCGGCTCATTCTGGTGTGGCACAGGTTGCAAACTACAATTCTTTTGTCGTCCGCACTTTCCTTAAAAAAACGCCATACCGCGGAACACCTACCCTTTGGCAAGGTAGATTTACGCAAGGGGGTGCTCCGTGGAACATTTGCGGGCCGGTTTGGTGCGGTCCGCCTTCTTTCTGTAGCCACACCACTGCCTCTTCCAGCCTGTTGCGGTGCTGCAGATGGCTCACCCTCAGGACTGCTGTCATCGCTCGGCTCTACACCTTCCCAGGTGGGGTCAGTCACCTCATCGTCCACCAAGTCCTCCTCCACTTCCTCACTCTGATCATCCTCCTCAAGTCTTGATCCCACCACATACTCAGTCATTGACAACTGTATAACATTCTCCTCAACAAGGTCTTGAGACGGAAATAGTGGTTGATTTAATGGCAACTGTGTCTCATCATCATCATCATCATCCACTACTTCCTTTGACCTTAAATGCCGTTCACATCTGTCATCTTCTTGTGATTGGGTAGCCTCTAGAGGTTGTGAATCAGGGCACAAGATGTCATGTTCCTCTGCAAGCGTGCTTGGAGAGAGGGTCAAATGAAGGATTGGTGATGAGACGAGCTCCTCACTATATCCCAGTGTGGGATCACTTCTTTGACCAGACCGTGTATGGTGGGAGGAAGGATGATCAGAGTGAGGATTATGTTGACCAGACTCTTGGCTACTGAGAGTGGACTTGGTGGAAGACAGGGTGGTGCTTAACCGACTGGAAGCAGTATCAGCTGTCATCCAACCGACCACCTGTTCGCAGTGGTCGGACCTCGAGAGTGATGTCCTGCGACGCCCTGTAAAATTACACATGAAGCTAGGTATGGTGGATGTCTTTCTTTCTTGTGCTCTGGCACCAGGCACAGTTTCTCCGCGTCCTGACCCGCGCCCTGAACTATCAGGATCACGTCCACTTCCCCGTCCCTTTTTACCCGCCTTCTTCATCTTACACGGAATATGTGACTTTAATATTTGAGTTTGAAAACTTAACAGTATTTCTTACTATTCTGCAACTGTGCAGAGTACACAGAATAGGCTGCTAAACGGCGGTGACACACACTGAATGGAATATGTGACTTTAATATTTGAGTTTGAAAACTTAACAGTATTTCTTACTATTCTGCAACTGTGCAGAGTACACAGAATAGCCTGCTAAACGGCGGTGACACACACTGAATGGAATATGTGACTTTAATATTTGAGTTTGAAAACTTAACAGTATTTCTTCCTAGTCTGCAACTGTGCAGAGTACACAGAATAGGCTGCTAAACGGCGGTGACACACACTGAATGGAATATGTGACTTTAATATTTGAGTTTGAAAACTTAACAGTATTTCTTACTATTCTGCAACTGTGCAGAGTACACAGAATAGGCTGCTAAACGGCGGTGACACACACTGAATGGAATATGTGACTTTAATATTTGAGTTTGAAAACTTAACAGTATTTCTTACTATTCTGCAACTGTGCAGAGTACACAGAATAGGCTGCTAAACGGCGGTGACACACACTGAATGGAATATGTGACTTTAATATTTGAGTTTGAAAACTTAACAGTATTTCTTACTATTCTGCAACTGTGCAGAGTACACAGAATAGGCTGCTAAACGGCGGTGACACACACTGAATGGAATATGTGACTTTAATATTTGAGTTTGAAAACTTAACAGTATTTCTTACTATTCTGCAACTGTGCAGAGTACACAGAATAGGCTGCTAAATGGCGGTGACACACACTGAATGGAATATGTGACTTTAATATTTGAGTTTGAAAACTTAACAGTATTTCTTACTATTCTGCAACTGTGCAGAGTACACAGAATAGGCTGCTAAACGGCGGTGACACACACTGAATGGAATATGTGACTTTAATATTTGAGTTTGAAAACTTAACAGTATTTCTTACTATTCTGCAACTGTGCAGAGTACACAGAATAGGCTGCTAAACGGCGGTGACACACACTGAATGGAATATGTGACTTTAATATTTGAGTTTGAAAACTTAACAGTATTTCTTCCTATTCTGCAACTCTACACAGTACACAGAATGTGCTGCTAAACTGCGGCGAAGCACACTGAATGGAATATGTGACTTTGATATTTTAGTTTGAAGACTTAACAGTATTTCTTCCTATTCTGCAACTCTGCACAGTACACAGAATGTGCTGCTAAACTGCGGCGAAGCACACTGAATGGAATATGTGACTTTGATATTTGAGTTTGAAGACTTAACAGTATTTCTTCCTATTCTGCAACTCTGCACAGTACACAGAATGTGCTGCTAAACTGCGGCGAAGCACACTGAATGGAATATGTGACTTTGATATTTGAGTTTGAAGACTTAACAGTATTTCTTCCTATTCTGCAACTCTGCACAGTACACAGAATGTGCTGCTAAACTGCGGCGACGCACACTGAATGAAATATGTGACTTTGATATTTTAGTTTGAAGACTTAACAGAATGTGCTCTAATCTGCAACTTTGCACACTAAACAGAATGTGCTCTAATCTGCAACTTTGCACACTAAACAGAATGTGCTCTAATCTGCAACTTTGCACACTAAACAGAATGTGCTCTAATCTGCAACTGTGCACACTAAACAGAATGTGCTCTAATCTGCAACTTTGCACACTAAACAGAATATTTTTTTTTTTTTTTTTTTTTTTTTTCCCCCCCACACAAAATAACCTGCTGCCCCCACACACAGTAGTCCTAAAAAGGACTTTTGGTTCTTTTTTTTCCACAATTTTGGTTTTTTTCCTCCCTACACTGCCTTTCCCTTCCTATCCTCAGCTCTCCCTGGCTAAGACTGAGCCGAACTCGATGGTCAGGTGCTATACAGCACCTGACCACGGGTTCTGGCCAGCCAATCAGTGTAATGCCAGCAGCCAACATGGCTGCTGGCATTAGACCGATGTCAGAGCCTCCCTGCACGTTTATTGGCTGCGCAGCAGCCGCAAAACGTGCGGGGAGGAGACCCGAACATGGCGGGCGAGCACATGCGGTACTCGTACGAGTACCGCCATGTGCCGAGCAGAGCGATGCTCGAGCCGATCCGAGCATCGGCCGAGCATGCTCGCTCAACACTATTCACAATGTTATTAAAAGTTTGCTGCTCATTGAACTGTCAAGAACCTCCCAGGACATGATCAGAGAAGTCTTCAAAGGTTGGGGCGAAATGTGGAAAAAACACCACGTAAGACATCCACACAGCTTAAGACTGACCTGGAGCAATCTGGGGTGATGGTTTCAACCTGTACCATACACCACACACTAAATCAAGAAGGACTTTATGGGTGAACGCCCAGGAGGACCCCACTGCTGATAGCAAAACATAAAAAGGAACACTGATCTTTTGCCAAAAGCTACCTAGTGAAACCACAATCATTCTGGGAAAATCTTCTATGGACAGATGAAACCAAAGTAGAACTCTTTGGCAATGCAGACCAGCGATATGTTAATAGGCAATGAAATGAAGCTTATAAGGAAAAGAACACCTTACCTAGAGTTAAATATGGTGGGGCTGCTTTGCTGCCTCTTGTACTGGAGGCCTTGAACATATTAAGGGAAACATGAAATCAGAGGATTACCAAGGCATTTTACAGAGAATGTGCTACCCACTGCCAGAAAACTAGGTATGGATCAAAGATCATGGGTCCTCCAGCAGAATAATGATCCAAAGCACACATCCAAAAGCACAAAAGAATGGTTGAAAAGGAAAAAAATGGACTGTTTTAGACTGGCCTTCAATGAGTCCTGATCTCAGTCCGAATGAAAACCTTTGGAAAGAGCCAGGGGAGGGCTGGCAACTTGTGGCCCAGGGGGCAAATTCAATCAAGTGGCCCATATCTATATCACTCAAGCCCACTGTCCCAGCCCACCCCCTTTTGTTAATTTTAAAATTGGCATTAATGTTGTGAAGTAAGGCAACTGATACCACATAGCTTACAGCTGAAATGAGGCTACACTAGTGCGCTCCTACAAAGCTTACAATTTAAGTAATGCTACACTAGTTATACTATAGAGCTTACAAGGGAATGGGTTATGCTACTAGTTTAGCTCCATTTGGATTGTTCCTCTGTGGTGTCATTTGTGTAGCTCCATTTCAGTTGTAAGGTCTATGTTATCACTAGTGTAGCTCCATTTCAATAGTAAGCTCTATGTTACCAGTAGTGTAGCTCCATTTACAGAAGCAATTGGGAGATTTAGTGAGGAGCAGCGGCCAACCAGCCCGGACATATGACCGGCCCAGGGGGCAATTGCCGCCCTGCCCCTCAGGCCAGCCCTCCCCTGGAAAGAGCTGAAATCTGCAATTGGGAAAATAAATCCTGCAAACATTCAAGAACTTGAACAAATTGCAGTCGAAGACTGGGAGAACCTACCAGCAGACGGGTGCGAGAAGCTTACAGACGTCTACAATAAATGTGTGGAGGCTGACAGTGTTGCCAAGGATTGTGCAACCAAATATTAGGGAAGGGTGCCTTTAATGTTGTCCGGGTCATATTTTTTGTTTCTTCTGTGTAATCACTACGTCGGTTTAAAAGGAATCTTTTTGTAAAATGACTTTGGACATCCCATTAAAATATTCTGATGATACAAAGTAGGTACATTTACATTTATTTCTGAAGATTTTGTACATGATGTACAAAATACTTAACCACAAACTTCCGTGATGTGCCAGGACCATCACTGGTCCTTAACCTCAGACAGGCGTGACAGTCCTGGCTCTTCATGCTGCATCCTTCAGGGGTTAGAGGTAATAAGTTTGACCATAACTGCAGAACAGAACAACAGAATCAGCGTTGTGTTTTATAATACATTTGTTTTGTAAACAAGGCTTTATGCAAGTGGTTCTCAACAAGGATGCTATAGTAATGTAATAAGACAAAAGAGTTGTGAGGAGCAATGCAATAGCACATGGGAGTGAAAAATGTCAGTTGTAGCACCATTGAGAGGGTACCATGCCTAGAACAAGACACTTTATCTTGTTTGTGCTTGATGTGTGCTCCTCACAACTCTTTTGTCTCCCATAGTAATGTAATGGGCACAAGATCAGGGTTCCCCACTTTTTCCATGAAGATTTTGACAAGAATGTTAAAGGGTTAGTAATACCTTGAAACCAACAAAGCTCCAATTGACCCTCCTATAAAGAGGATCATGTAATGCTTTATTTCAATGTTCTCCATGTTGTAGCTCAATAGTAATTGTCTGGTAAAGGATTCCCCTCCCTCCCCTTTCGTCTGCGTCATGCTGCCTCTTTTAGGTGGCCAGATGGAGCGCTGTGAGGGACAGTCTTCAGTATGCATAAGGAAAATCCTGACCTCCTTCATCGGGGTGGGGGCAGGTTTTCCCTTATGGATGAAGATTGTACCTCGATGCGCGCTGTCCGGTTCCAGGGCCGGATTCCACATCCAAGGGGAGGAGGATTGCAGGCTGTAAAAGGGGAGGGAGGGGGATACTTTACCAGTGAACTTCTATTGAACTTCAACATGGAACATATTAAGGTAGACCTATCAGCTTAATTTAAGTTTGCATATTTGAAAACTGAATTAAAAATTGTCTATATGTCATGTTAACCAAAAGGCCAGCAAATGTACAGTTCAGGAGATAGCATACATTAGCATATGAAAGAAGTGTGACTAACTGTGGCACAGTGCAGCATGAGTGATATTTTCATATGCTAATTAAGTAAATACAGCAAAAAAAATACTTGTATGAGCGTTAAAGGGATAGTAGTACTTCGTTTTAACTTTATTTTATTTTGTAGGCATTAAAAAAACATGAAGAACGATATAAGTCTTATCTCTCCAACCTTTATGGTTTGAGAGATATTCACAAGCAAAGTTCCCCCTCCAGCCCCTTTTACCTAGTGTAAGCAATCTCTTTTCAGATGTGGAATGCAGTCCATAGACCAGACAGATAACAGAAGGGGACAATCTTCTTCCTATGAGAACAATGAAAACCCTGCCCCCCTTGATACGTTTTTCAGGTTTTTCTCTTATCTTAATTGAAGATTGTCCCTCTCTGCAGTCTACCTGGGCACCTCCCTTCTGATCTGGCTGAGCAGTGTTACATCAGTAAAAGGGGCGGGAGGGGGATACTTTGTCATTGAATTACTCTTGAACTACAACTCTGACAGAATTGAAATAACACTCTCCAAAATCCAAATACTATGATGATTAATTAGAGCTGCTTTTATTATGGAACATTACTATTCCTATAAGTCCCACAAATGTGATGACTCTGATCCTACCAGTCCCAAATGGATCTAGAAAAATAGTCCAAAGGAAGAACTATAATCCTCTCTGGATCCGGTGCTGCTCTTCACGTGAAACCTCTGACACTTCGGCTCCCCACAATCATATAGAAAAAACAAAAAGGAAAGAAGAGCACACACGCTCTAAGTGTACACTGTCAATACTGATAATGAACAGTCACCGTTTTTAAATCACCTCTTTAGTACCCAGCAGGGCCGGATTTACCATAAGGCAGAGTAGGCATCTGCCTACAGGTGCACCCCACAGAGGGGCGCCTGTCATTGGAACCCTTAAAAAAAAAAAAAAAAAAAAAAAAAAAAAGTAGCCTCAACACCTGCACTAATATGGAGCTGATGGGGGCAATGTGAGGGTAAGCTGGAACTGATAGGGGCAATATGGAGTGGATGGGGGGCAATATGGAGATGATGGCAATGTGGAGATGATGGGGGCAATGTGAGGGTAAGTTGGTGCTGATGGGGGCAATATGGAGCTGATAGGGGCAATATGCAGTTGTTCCTGAGGCATAGAACTGGCCTCTCAGTGTTATCGCGTCCACTGGGTCACCCCCAGTGCAGGTATCTGTGAGGTTTGCTCCCTCTCCTTGTCCCTCGTTCCTCTAAATAGGATCTCTCCTCCGCTCCCGATGGAAAATGGCTTAGGACTCTGCTAGTAGAATACTATCTGCCGAGTCCCAGCGGAGAAGTATAAAAGGTTAAAGATGGTACTATAACCTAATCCTATATGGGATGAGGAACTCTATGGGGAATAGGCCTCATTGTATAGAGACTATTAGAAATCACTGAAATATCCAAAAAAAATTTAAAATTTATTAAGTCTCTATTTGAGACAAATAGAAGTACATAAACGTAAAAAAAAAATATATATATGCACACATACAATAAAAACATATAAAATACAAGACCTATATTCTACCCTACGCGTTACGTAGCCCAAAGCCACTTCGTCGGGGTAAATCAAGTTGCTGTCTCTGTGTCTTACCTTTTATGTGCCTCCATATCTAAAACCGCTCCTAAACTTCACCGGAAAGACAACAGCACCCACGTGTGTGCCACCAACTATATATTCCCTGGCTCTATATGACTCGATCATGCCCGGAGAATTCTTCCGGTGAATCTGGACTAATCATGCGTCTGCACTGCTCCACGGATACCTCATTCACTTCCCCTTCCATTTTGCGGTGAAGCTCATATGCACTCCAACACCTTCCCAAACCTCACTGCGCATGTACATAGCCATCCACTTACGTGTATGTTAAGGGGTGGATACCTAGGGACTGTCCTCTTGGGGAAGAGCCATATTGCCCTTCTTTAAAAAAAAAAAAAAAAAAAAAATATGAAATGACACACCGTATGCTCTTTCTTGGCATTCTGGCTATGAGACCTAAGAATAACTATAGACTTTTGTGTTGTTCCCTTCATCAACTCCTTAAAGGGATAGTAATACTTCATTTTATCTTTATTTTATTTTGTAGGCATTAAAAAAACATGAAGAATGATATTAGTCTTATCTCTCAAACCTTTATGGTTTAAGAGATATTCACAAGCAAAGTATCCCCCCTCTGTTCAGCCAGATCAGAAGGGAGGTGCCCAGGTAGACTGCAGAGAGGGACAATCTTCAATTAAGATAATGGAAAAACCTGAAAAACTTGTCAAGGGGGGCAGGTCTTTCATTGTTCTCATAGGAAGAAGATTGTCCCCTTCTGTTATCTGTCTGGTCTATGGACTGCATTCCACATCTGAGAAGAGATGGCTTACACTAGGTAAAAGGGGCGGGACGGGAAACTTTGCTTGTGAATATCTCTCAAACCATAAAGGTTTGAGAGATAAGACTTATATCATTCTTCATGTTGATGTTCAACACACTCCCCTTCTCCTCACTGTGTCACCGTTCAACACACTCCCCTTCTCCTCACTGTGTCACCGTTCGACACACTCCCCTTCTCCTCATTGTGTCACCGTTCGACACACTCCCCTTCTCCTCATTGTGTCACCGTTCGACACACTCCCCTTCTCCTCATTGTGTCACCGTTCGACACACTCCCCTTCTCCTCATTGTGTCACCGTTCGACTCACACTCCCCTTCTCCTCATTGTGTCACCGTTCGACTCACACTCCCCTTCTCCTCACTGTGTCACTGTTCGACTCACACTCCCCTTCTCCTCACTGTGTCACCATTCGACACACTCCCCTTCTCCTCATTCCATCTCTGTTCGACTCACACTCCCCTTCAACCCATTGGGGGAGGTACACTAACATATGATAAAGAGCAAAAGAGAAACACAACAGAGGGCGCCCTAATAGTGATGATATGATATGATAAAGAGGTGATAAAGTGGAGATGACTTCTCTAGTGATATCACTTCTCCAGTTCCTATGTTATTCCATGGAGCCAATTCACTGAGATCTCTTCCACTTGAGAATTATCAGTGCATTGGTTCCATAGAATAACATAGAAATTGGAGACGTGATATCACTGGAGAAGACATCTCCACTTTATCACCACTTTATCACCCCTAGTGCATAACCCCCATTGTGTCTCTGTTCGACCTTTTCGACACACTCCCTTTTGCCTCATTGACTCTCCTCCCCAGACATTTGGGACTTGCTCACTAAACAGACGCCTCTCCTCCCCTTGGCACCAATGTTTGCCACTCCTCCTGCCTGAGCTCCCTCGCTCACAATATGTCTCTGTGCTGACACATTTAAACCACTGCCTTATGTCCAGCACACTAATTACACATACATAAATACATCACATCACATTACACAACACGCTGTCTCTCCACTCTGACATGCCTTACCCTCTCCTCTTACTCACTCCTCCATTTCACCATCCACATTAATTAAAATAACACAATTATAACAATGTCTCAGCTAACACATGGGCAACGCCACGAGCAATTTGCTAGTACAAAATAAATAAATAATGTGGTGTAAAAATGGGGACTTTGAACCGTGAAATATATTAGGTCTCTAAAACCCAAAGTGCAGAAAGCCTGGACATACCAGCAGTTGGTCATCAGTGCGCACGTGGAGCAAACCTATTAGAGAAAGGCTGATGAGACAAGGACGAAACTTAGCTCGCATACCCATACTGCTGCTTTAGATTTAACCCCTTGGGTGCCAGAGAGAGATCCAATGCATTGCAACGCAATCCCTTAAAAGGAGACTAGTGGTTAATATTGAAAAAAATATATATTGCAGGGTTTATCCCCCTGAGTAAAACAAGGGGGATACAACTGCTGAGAGGTGCTTTAGTCAAAAGTTATTACAGTTCAAATAGAATTTTTAGGTGCAGTATCACAGTGGCCTGAAATTTAACAGTGGTGCTGTTGCTACACCATCCGATGGACAGCTCCGGTCAGTTGACCATAAATCTCCATTGGATGGTATATGTATATGAATATGGTATTTTATGAATATAATATTGCAGTGTTTAGTCTATGGAGTAAAAGGCAACGCCAACTGCTGAGAGATGATTTATTTAAAGGTTATTGCAACTCAAACTTGCAGGTTTTGGGTGCAGTACCTCCATGGCCTTTTTTTTTTAACCCCTTAACAACCGGCATGCGCGGCTGGCACTTGAGGACCACGGGGAATTTTTTAATTTTTTTTTACAGATCCGATTCAGGGCTCACAGAGCGCCGTGCAGCCACGTGGGTAGCGCTGAATTCAATGATGTGCCAGGACCGCCACGGGTCCTTAAGTGCAGAGCAATGCGTTGCTCACCCCTCTGGCACTCAAAGGGTCAAAGTGGAACTTTGCAACAACTAGTTCATTTTGAAAGTGTTTTCAGAAACAAACTATATTTATGTTAGGATTTTTTTTTTATTTTTATTTAAAAAACAATAGTTTATAAGAAATTAAGCTTTATTTATGTGTTAGTACAAGTCCGCCAGTCATGCCTGGAAGACTGAAACGTTCCACATAGCTCTTCATTACCAACTGCCACTTCCTACCAGGAAGTACTAGCTCAGCTGCATAGACTGAAAGATTTACAAAAGCTACATGTTTGAGAAATTATTGTCTGAAATTAAAAACGACTAAAGTAAATATGGGTGATTTTGTCCAAATATTTCACTTGATTCTGAAGCCAAGGAAACTTGGGGGAGATGCACTAAGAGGGGATAAAGTGGAGATGGCTTCTTCAGTTCTTATGTTATTCTATGAAGCCAATGTACTGAGATCTCCAAAGATGAAGAAATGTTAGCGCATAGGCTCCATAGAATAACATAGGAACTGGAGAAGTGATAAACTGGAGAAGTTATCTCCACTTTATCTCCTCTTTTTCACTTTTTTATCAGCGCTTATTGAGTCTCCCATCTTATGTTGCAGCTTCTCTGTGTAAATTCTAGGTGAGTTTTGGGCACTGACTAGCTCATCAAGTTTGTGCTGAAGTTCATGAGTCCGTTCCCCCAACGGATTTCTTTATGATCATGTTTAGAGTCTTCTCTATCTCCTTCGATACAAAGGTTTGGGGATTTTGGAAAAAATCTTCAATATATTTTACCTGGATGGACAAGAGTCCTACCTTCGTTCTATTTCACTCTACAGAGGCGTAACTAGAAGCCATGGGGCCCTGGTGCAAGAATTGACATGGGCCCCCCGACCACAGTGGCCCCCTCAACCACATTGGCCACCTCCACATTGCCCCTCAATCTCCACATTGCCCCTCAATCTCCACATTGCCCTCCCAATCTCCACATTGCCCCTTCCACAATGCCCCCCAATCTCCAATCTCCACATTGCCCCCCCAAGCTCCACATTGCCCCTTTCACATTGCCCCCATCTC
Organism: Rhinophrynus dorsalis; assembly: GCA_037306005.1. Classification (NCBI taxonomy): domain Eukaryota; kingdom Metazoa; phylum Chordata; class Amphibia; order Anura; family Rhinophrynidae; genus Rhinophrynus; species Rhinophrynus dorsalis. The sequence goes on from CM074724.1 coordinate 388,159,409, forward strand.
CACATTTCCCCTTCCACAATGCCCCTCAATCTCCACAATGCCCCCCAATCGTCACAATGACCCTAAATCTCCTACCTCCCTGGTGGTCCAGTGGTAGAGGACAGGTCTGTGCCTCTTTCTGAACAGACCTCTTCTCCTGCTCGGTCCTCTTCAGTAATGCAGTAATGAGATGATGTCATCTCCCAGTGCCGGTCTGCATTACCAGAGTGCCGGTCTGCCGGAGGGAATACTGATCTCCCTCTGGCAGACTGGCACTTTCGTAATGCAGCGCTCTGCATTTCTTAATTGCGGGCTTCAGGCGAGGGGGTCACAGGGGGCGGCCGGGCCCATGGAGCGACGGGCCCGGTCGCAGGTGCGACCCTATAGTTACGCCACTGTCGCTCTACTCCAATTCCAATTCTGAATGTCATATGATTGCTACAGAGTGGCTCTGTCTCTGCCCATGTGGCGCTGATTCTTCTCACCACATTAACTTTCTCCTATTTTTTGGACATCTTTAGAATCACGGTGCTACAAGTTAACCCTTTGAGTGCCAGAGGGGTACGCAACGCATTGCTTTGCAATGCGTTGCGTACCCCTCTGGCAGTCAAAGGGTTAATAGAGGGTAGTAGTGTATACCAACATCCTAAATCCAGTTAATGCCCCCATAAGGGATCTAGCACAAGGAGCACCTGAGTTAACTGGCCATCTTAGGTGCCAGGCTCTGTCCCTGTACAGTATGTTTAACCCTTTGAACGACAGAGAGGTATCCAACACACTGCATCGCAATGCTTTGGTTACCACTCTGGCAGTCACAGGGTTAACAGACAAATATCACCTCCTAGTAATAACCCCATCGCCCACCAACAACAATTAGAGCCAAAAAAAAAAAAATAATAATAATAGTGGGAGACATGATATCTTTAATCAGTCCCCTGCAGGGGTTGTTTTATTGTAAGGACAGTAAAGTTATGGATTTCTTTGTCTCAAGATGCTATGCTTGCAAATCATATAGTTGCTTTAAAAAAATAATAATAATTGTCAATATGGAGAATTAGGACAGCAGGTCTCAAAGCAGATAGGATGCCAATATAGGGAAATACCCGACTGCCTTTCGAAATCAGTAAATAAATATGTTTACACACTTGGGGATTCATTGGAAATGTGTTAAATGGGTTTGGTTTTTTTGCCTTCCTCTGGATCAACAGGTGTGATTTGGCATGGGTTGGACTTGATGGATGCATGTCTTTTTTTCACCCTTATCAACTGTTACTATGTTACTAACTCGTGTCCATGGAGGGAGACATGTTTGTTACTTGCAAGACCACAGGATGCAAACTTCAGCTACTGCACATTCTTATCTTAACCTTTTAAAGGGATAGTAATGTTTCACAAAATAAAATCAGCTCTGATTAATCTTCATAGTATTTGGGCCACTGAGAGTGTTATTTCAGTACTGTCAGAGTTGTAGTTCAAGAGTAATTGAATGATAAAGTATCCCCCTCCCGCCCCTTTTACTGATGTAACACTGCTCACCTCAGAGCAGCAAGACTGTCCAGATGGATCGCAGAGAGGGACAATCTTCAGTGAGTATAAGGAAAAACCTGTCAAGGGGGGCAGACAGTATTAAAAAAAAAACACTCTCCATGGCCCAAATACTATGAAGATTAATTGGAGCTGCTGTTTTTGTGAAACATTACTATCCCTTTAAAGAATGATCTGAGCTTCATTTATTAGGAAATATCACTAACCATTTACAAACCATAGGTGTTTATTTATTCATCAAATAACACCATATTTATATATTGTCTATATATATAAAAGAAGACTTTGTGCCTGCCAAAACACACCCAGGGGAGGCAGAAAGAAGGAGTTACTGCTCCCATTGGGTGATTCAATGGGGGCGTGATTTTCACACCAGTTGCAGCCCGCCCACCACTATCAAAGTCAGAAAAAAACAAAATGGATGCCACTTGCTCCTACACCACAGACAAACACAGATGCCCCACTCACACAGCACCAAACACACACAAACACACACATACAGAGCACCAGACACACACACAAAGCCAGAAAGAAATATGGCTGACACACACACACAGTCACTCACCCTGACTCCCAGTGGCCTCAGCAGGACCAGTAGTACAGCCACTGAAGGGTGCTGCAGCACCAGGGGAACAAAATGGCACTTAAAGGGTTAAGGTTGGACCTCATTGCTGAATTATTTCTTGACTGTCATCAAGACTGTCATGCAAGACACAGGACAGACAGCCATCAGGTACACACTTAACCCATTGACTGCCACAGGGTTGTGTATCAAGTTTTACCCCCTCAGGGAGTGTGTTCAAACCCCTCACACTGCAAACTTGCATTTCCCTCCCACTTCTCCTCCTTCCCCAGCCTATTACTAACACTTTTCCACATTTATGTTAAGACCCACCCACTTTAACCCAAATTGCCCCATTTGTCTCTCCACATCAGCACCACATCAGTCCCCTCTAGGGACTCCACAAGTCAAAGTTCCCAGGTATGAACACACTTCCCACTGCTATTTAACTCTGACATGCCTCTCTATACCTTAACCCCTTAATGACCGGCCGCACAGGCACGCGGCGGTCACTAAAGGACTCCGGACTCCCCGAACGGTGTGCAGCCACAGGGGGAGCCCGGAATTCCATGACGGTCATAGTACGTCATGGGTCGTTAACTCAGATTGACCCTTGGCGTACTATGACTGTCAAGAGTCGTTAAGGGTTAACTCTTTGAGTGCCAGAGGGGTGCACAACTCATGCACGCATGTGTTTCTCCGCATATATATTGTGTGTGTGTGTGTACATCTCTGTTACATATGTGTGTCCATGTGTGTATTTCCGGTGTGTCTGTGTGTGTACATATCTTTTGCGTGTTTCTTCCTCTCACTGTGTGTATGTGTCTGCCTGTGTGTTGCATATGTCTGTATTTATCAGTGTGTCTACATTTCACACACGTGCATCCAACAGTCATAACATGACGGCCAACGCCATCCCACATTGCTAGTTAGAATATATATGCCTCCCCTACTTGTTTATAAATAATACCTAACTTTACCACCAGTCGCAATAATTTAATGACAATTATTTCAAAACGAATATGAAAAGTCTTTACAAATCCCGTCCCACGTCCCTATAGGCAAGCTATTTCAGTCTTCCTCCAAGTCTACAGACTCTTCCACAATGTTGAGTCAAATTTAAATGTTGCAATTTGCAAGATTTTTATTAATAATCATTAATCTTATTAGGTCTGCGGGAAGTAAAGAACATGACACAGGTCATTTGGGCTTTTCAACAAATAAAGTGGCTTAATGTTTGTTTAAGAAGCTTAAAAAGGGTTCCAGTCTTGGAGTCGTTGCCAGAAAGTGTTGGAGAGACACTGGCCGGTGCCATGATTTATAATGGCTATTAACATGTTATGTGATGGACTTTCTGAGAACTGGATAAACCAACGGCTCTATAAAGTATCCCGAATTCTGATTTTAAATTTTTAACTCCTTGGATGCACAAAAGGTCTCCAGCATATTGCAAACAAGTGCACTGGTTCAATGGTGCCTTGAGACGTCAGTCCGAGCTCTAATAAGGGCGGTCTCCCATCAGAAATGGATGGTGGAGGCCATGTCTCCTAGTCTTGAAGATAAAGAGTGGGATCAGTCATGCAACAGGGTATTAACCCCCGAGCTACCAGAGCAACTTAAAAGTAGTCAGGGGAACACGGCCAGTCTGAGTTAGATTATGGATTTAATGATTTTAATTAAAATACTTTCTAATTAAAGGTTCTTTTTCAAACAGTAGTTTGAGATATTTAGCATTGTTAGTTAGTACCTGGATGGCATGCCTGTCAGATTTGTACTACATCCCATGCACTGGCGTAACAATAGGGGTCGCACCTGCGACCGGGCCTGTCACTCCAGGGGCCCGGTCGCACCCTGCGACCCCCTCGCCTGGTGCCCACAACAAGTAGGTCTGTGCCTTCTTCTGCACAGACCTCTAACAGCTGATCCCCCTCTCTGGCACTCTAGTAATGCAGAGGGTTGGGAGATGACATCATTGCGGAAGCTCCAGCTCTATAGAGGTCTGTGCTGAAGTAGGCACAGACCTTTCATGTCACGCCGCTAGACTACCAGGGAGGTAGGAGATGGACACGGGGGAAGGGGGGGGTGGAGATTGAGGACAGTGGAGATTGGGGGGCAATGTGGAGGCAATGTGGAGATTGGGGGGCAATGTGATGGCAATGTGGAGATGGGGGGCAATGTGGAGGTAAGATGGAGATTGGGGGCAATTTGGTGGCAATGTGGAGATGGGGGGCATGTGGAGGTAATGTGGAGATTGGGGGACAATAGGAGGTAATGTGGAGACTGGGGGCTATGTGGTCAGTGGAGGGGCCCATGGCAGTTTCTCCATCAGGGCCCAGTGGGTTATAGTTACGCCTCTGAACCCATGCTGCTCTGTATTACCAACTGTCACTTCCTGCCAGCCAGATACTAACATTGTACACTACTTCTCATCCCAACTGCCATCTCCTGCCACCAAATGCAAATATTCCATACTGTTCTGCATTACCAACAGCCCCGACGTGAACATTCCATACATTTCTACATTACCAACTGGTACTTCCAACCAGCCAAGTACAAACTTGTGTAAAAACATCAACTACCTCAACCTATTGTTTGAAATAAAAAATGGCTAACACATGTGATTTTTAAAGTTCCTTCAATATCACCTATTTGTTATATTTACATTTCCACTGTAAATCAATGGGTTCTTTGGGGGAATTTTTATTTGCAATACACCATTCCTTGCCATTAGAAGAGCATTACACCGTTACAGAATAATATGATCTGGAACTTTTCTTTTCAGAAAATCACCACAGACTGCTGATCAAATATTATTCCTGTTGGGGAAAAAAAAAAAAAAAAAAGTATGGTGTTATTGACCTGGCAAGGCTGAATATCGGCTCTGGATAATGCTGACCAACTGTCTCTTTAAAGGGATAGTAATACTTTATTATTACTATCCCCCATATTGTAGATATTTGCAAAATAATTTAATAGCCCCCAGGTTCATCTCTAACCGAAGGCAAAGTTCCCCCCTCCCTCTCCCTTCCCTAAAGTCAGTGTTGTACTGACTGCAGGGATATCTGGTCTGACTTTCATCAGGCGACTCTGCAGCAGAGCCGCTATAGCATTAGTGACAAAAAATTATTTCACTGAAACGGTCTTCTTCATGTGCTTGCAAACCAATCACAAACCAAGCACATGTAGAAGACCGTTTCAGTGAAATAATTCTTCTTCACTAACGGGATCTCGGCTCAGCTGCAGAGCCGCAAGCCTATCGTACAACAGACTTCCCCTGCGGTCAGTACAACGCTGACTTCAGGGGAGGGAGGGGGGAACTTTGCCTTCGGTTATCTCTCAAACCTTTATGGTCTATTAACTTATTTTGCAAATATCTACAAAATGGGGCATAGTAATAATAAAGTATTACTATCCCTTTAAGGACTAGTGGGGTGAAGTAGTGCATTGCTCACCCTTCGTCCTTAAAGGGTTAATATAACACGGGGTTTCTATAGTAGGCACCATTTACAAAGGAATTTGTCTGGTGCAAAACAACACTGTATTTACCAAGCAAAAGTTTTCATTTTTGCAGAAATACAAAACCTGATGTTCAAAGGGTTAAAAAAAGAGAACAAAAAAAAAAAACTTTATATCAAGGTGGATTTGTATTTGTTCCTTATAGTATATCTGGAGCGGCAGCACATTTGCCTAGACAAATATACATTACACCACACCCAGTCTGCACCAGCATGATCAAGTTAATGCAATTAGGACAGTGGAGGCCGAGTCATCAGCTGTTTAAGTCAACGAACGTTCAGAACGTGCGTTTGTATCAGGCGGCCAGGCCGACATGGGCCATTTTGTTGCAAAATGTTACAGAAACACAAATGACCTAATTTGCATAATTGTAGTGAAGCAATTCTGGATCAAACCATCTGTATTGTAGGTGACAAATAAAAATTGGACTTAAGTTAAATAGGACATCTCCTTCAGCATTCAAGGGGTTGAAAGCCCAATTGAAATCCATGGGAATTTTGGTACTTTTGAATTTCTCTTGGTTTACTTTTGAAATGTCGCACCTTTCACCGCGCATCTTAAAATGTCGCATTTTTTTGGTTGCGTCAATGCGAATGGCGCATTCCGAATGTCACAAGTTAAAAAGTCACAAATTCAACATTTCACCTTGTACAACATGTCGCCTTCTATATGTCACCTGCGTCAAAATGTCAAACACATGCAATAAGAACGTATTAAGGATGCAATAAGGGCGCATTAAGGACCACAAAACCCAACCCAAAACCCACAAAACCAAAACCAAAAACCACTAAAACCAACCCAAAACCAACCCACAACCCACCATAACTAACCCAAAAATACATTAAAACCAACTCCCAACACACACTAAAACCAACCCAAAACCCACAAAAAACAACCCAACACACTAAAACCAAACCAAAAACTCACGAAAACCAACCCAACACATACTAAAACCAACCCAAAACACACTAAAACCAACCCAAAACCCACAATAACCAACCCAAAAACACACTAAAACCAACCCAAAACACACTAACACCAACCCAAAACACAGCAAAACCAACCCAAAACCCACAAAAACAAACCCAAAAACACAGTAAAACCAACCCAAAACACAGTAAAACCAAACAAAAACACAGTAAAACCAACCCCAAATCCACACAGTAAAACCAAAAACACACTAAAACCAACCCAAAAACAAACACACTAATACCAACCCAAAACACACTAAAAACCAACCCAAAACCAATCCAGAGCACAGTAAAACTAAACCAAAACCCACTAAAAACCAGCCCCAAAACACAGTAAAACCAACCCAAAACCCACCACAAAACACCAACCCAAAACACAGTAAAACCAGCCCAAAACCCACAAAAACCAGCCCAAAAACCCACAAAAACCAACCCATAACACAGTAAAACCAACCCAAAAACACACTAAAACCAACAGCAAAACCAACCCAAAACCAATCCAGAGCACACTAAAACCAACCAAAAAACCCACTAAAACCAACCCAAAAACACAGTAAAACCAACCCAAAAACACAGTAAAACCAACCAACCCAAAACCCACAAAAACCAACCCAAAAACACAGTAAAACCAACCAACCCAAAACCGACAAAAAACAACCCAAAACCCACTAAAACCAACCCAAAAACACAGTAAAACCAACCCAAAACCCACAAAAACCAACCCAAAAACACAGTAAAACCAACCCAAAACACACTAAAACAAAACCAAACCAAAACAGTAAAACCAACCCAAAACAAAAAAAAAAAAAACAACAACCTAAACACACACTAAAACCAACCCAAAACACACTAAAACCAACCCAGAAACACAAACATACTAAAACCAACCCAAAACACAGTAAATCCATCCCAAAATCCACATAAACCAACCCCAAAACACAGTAAAACCAACCCAAAACACACTAAAACAAACCCAACACACACTAAAACCAAACCAAAAACACACGAAAACCAACCAATCAACACACTAAAACCAACCCAACACACACTAAAAACCAAACAAAAAACACAGTAAAACCAAACCCAACCCAAATCAACCCATAATCCACAAAACCAACCCAAACCCCCCCCAAAACACACTAAAACCAACCCCAAACCCCCCAAAACACACTAAAACGAACCCAAACCCCCACAAAAACACACTAAAACCAACCCAAAAACACAGTAAAAGTAACACAAAACCCCCCAAAAACACAGTAAAACCAACCAAAAACCCCCCAAAACACACTAAAACCAACCAACACACTAAAACCAACCCAACACACACTAAAACCAAACAAAAAACACAGTAAAACCAACCCCAACCCAAATCAACCCATAATCCACAAAACCAACCCAAACCCCCCCAAAACACACTAAAACCAACCCTAAAACACACTAAAATCAACCCCCAACCCCCCAAAACACACTAAAACCAACCCAAAACCCCCCAAAAACACACTAAAACCAACCCTAAAACACAGTAAAACCAACCAAAAAACCCCCCAAAACACACTAAAACCAACCCCAAAACACACTAAAATCAACCAACACACTAAAACCAACCCAACACACACTAAAACCAAACAAAAAACACAGTAAAACCAACCCCAACCCAAATCAACCCATAATCCACAAAACCAACCCAAATCCCCCCAAAACACACTAAAACCAACCCCAAAACACACTAAAATCAACCCCAAACCCCCCAAAACACACTAAAACCAACCCCAAAACACACTAAAATCAACCCCAAACCCCTCAAAACACACTAAAACCAACCCAAAACCCCCCAAAAACACACTAAAACCAACCCAAAAACACAGTAAAATCAACCAAAAAACCCCCAAAACACACTAAAACCAACCCCAAAACACACTAAAATCAACCAACACACTAAAACCAACCCAACACACACTAAAACCAAACAAAAAACACAGTAAAACCAACCCCAACTCAAATCAACCCATAATCCACAAAACCAACCCAAATCCCCCCAAAACACACTAAAACCAACCCCAAAACACACTAAAATCAACCCCAAACCCCCCAAAACACACTAAAACCAACCCAAAACCCCCAAAAACGCACTAAAACCAACCCAAAAACACAGTAAAACTAACCCAAAACCCCCCAAAAACACAGTAAAACCAACCCAAAACCCACAAAAACCAACCCAAAACCCACAAAACCAACCCAAAAACACATTAAAACCAACCCAAAACCCACAACCCCCCAAAACACACTAAAACCTACTCAAAACCCACAACCCCCCAAAAACACAGTAAAACCAACCCAAAAACACACTAAAACCAACCCAAAAACACAGTAAAACTAACCCACAACCCCCCAAAAAACACAGTAAAACCCAAAAACACACTAAAACCAACCGAAAAACCCCCAAAAACACAAAGACAGTAAAACCAACCCAAAACCCACAAAAACCAACCCAAACTCCACAAAACCAACCCCAAAACACAGTAAAACCAACCCAAAACCCACAACCCCCCAAAAAACACAGTAAAACCATCCCAAAAACACACTAAAACCAACCCAGAACCCCAAAAAAACAACCCAAAACACAGTAAAACCAACCCAAAACCCACAAAAAACAACCCAAAACACAGTAAAACCAACCCAAAACCCAAGAAAAAACAACCCAAAACCCAAGAAAAAACAACCCAAAAACACAGTAAAACCAACCCATAACACAGTAAAACCAACTCAAAAACACAGTAAAACCAACCCATAACACAGTAAAGCCAATCCAAAACACACTAAAACCAACCAAACACCAACCCAAAAACCCCAAACCCAAAACACACCCCAATAAACACACTAAAACCAACCCAAAACACACTAAAACCAACCCAAAATCCACAAAAACCAACCCAAAACACATTAAAACCAACCCAAAACACAGTGAAAGTTTTGATGCAATGCGTCATTATTGAGCCCTCTATGCGTCACTACAGCATTTTCCGTTTTTGTAATGTGCGCTGTGAATGCACCCTTCTTGAGCCCTTAAGTCCTGTGACATGTCAAATGCAACATTTTAAGACGCACGATGAGGAGTGCGACATTTCAAAAATATACCTTTTCTTTTTACGGTGCACTTGGTTTGATCCAAAGTCCCGTTTAATTTTGTCAGTTGGTCTCTAAAATGTGAAAATGAATGTATGTGTAAAGGTCACCAGTGTGAAGTACCCTGCAGAGAACACTGGGAGATTATTTAACCCCTTAACGACCGGCTGACGTGACACACGGTCGGCCGTTAAGGACCACAGGACTTTTTTTTAAAGGGATAGTAATGTTTCAAAATAAAAGCAGCTCCAATTAATCTTCATAGTATTTGGGCCATGGAGAGTGTTATTTCAATTCTGTCAGAGTTGTAGTTCAAGAGTAACTGAATGATAAAGTATCCCCCTTCCTGTCCCTTTTACCTAGTGTAAGCCACCTCCCCTCAGATGTGTAATCTGTAGTGTTGAGCGAGCATGCTCGGCCGATGCTCGGATCGGCTCGAGCATCGCTCTGCTCGGCACATGGCGGTACTCGTACGAGTACCGCATGTGCTCGCCCGCCATGTTCGGGTCTCCTCCCCGCACGTTTTGCGGCTGCTGCGCAGCCAATAAACGTGCAGGGAGGCTCTGACATCGGTGTAATGCCAGCAGCCATGTTGGCTGCTGGCATTACACTGATTGGCTGGCCAGAACCCGTGGTCGGGTGCTGTATAGCACCTGACCATCGAGTTCGGCTCAGTCTTAGCCAGGGAGAGCTGAGGATAGGAAGGGAAAGGCAGTGTAGGGAGGAAAACAATCAAAATTGTGAAAAAAAAGAACCAAAAGTCCTTTTTAGGACTACTGTGTGTGGGGGCAGCAGGTTATTTTGTGTGGGGGGGGGAAAAAAAAAAATATATATATATATTCTGTTTAGTGTGCAAAGTTGCAGATTAGAGCACATTCTGTTTAGTGTGCACAGTTGCAGATTAGAGCACATTCTGTTTAGTGTGCAAAGTTGCAGATTAGAGCACATTCTGTTTAGTGTGCAAAGTTGCAGATTAGAGTACATTCTGTTTAGTGTGCAAAGTTGCAGATTAGAGCACATTCTGTTAAGTCTTCAAATCAAAATATCAAAGTCACATATTCCATTCAGTGTGCGTCGCCGCAGTTTAGCAGCACATTCTGTGTACTGTGCAGAGTTGCAGAATAGGAAGAAATACTGTTAAGTCTTCAAACTAAAATATCAAAGTCACATATTCCATTCAGTGTGCTTCGCCGCAGTTTAGCAGCACATTCTGTGTACTGTGCAGAGTTGCAGAATAGGAAGAAATACTGTTAAGTCTTCAAACTAAAATATCAAAGTCACATATTCCATTCAGTGTGCTTCGCCGCAGTTTAGCAGCACATTCTGTGTACTGTGCAGAGTTGCAGAATAGGAAGAAATACTGTTAAGTTTTCAAACTCAAATATTAAAGTCACATATTCCATTCAGTGTGTGTCACCGCCGTTTAGCAGCCTATTCTGTGTACTCTGCACAGTTGCAGACTAGGAAGAAATACTGTTAAGTTTTCAAACTCAAATATTAAAGTCACATATTCCATTCAGTGTGTGTCACCGCCGTTTAGCAGCCTATTCTGTGTACTCTGCACAGTTGCAGACTAGGAAGAAATACTGTTAAGTTTTCAAACTCAAATATTAAAGTCACATATTCCATTCAGTGTGTGTCACCGCCGTTTAGCAGCCTATTCTGTGTACTCTGCACAGTTGCAGACTAGGAAGAAATACTGTTAAGTTTTCAAACTCAAATATTAAAGTCACATATTCCATTCAGTGTGTGTCACCGCCGTTTAGCAGCCTATTCTGTGTACTCTGCACAGTTGCAGACTAGGAAGAAATACTGTTAAGTTTTCAAACTCAAATATTAAAGTCACATATTCCATTCAGTGTGTGTCACCGCCGTTTAGCAGCCTATTCTGTGTACTCTGCACAGTTGCAGACTAGGAAGAAATACTGTTAAGTTTTCAAACTCAAATATTAAAGTCACATATTCCATTCAGTGTGTGTCACCGCCGTTTAGCAGCCTATTCTGTGTACTCTGCACAGTTGCAGACTAGGAAGAAATACTGTTAAGTTTTCAAACTCAAATATTAAAGTCACATATTCCATTCAGTGTGTGTCACCGCCGTTTAGCAGCCTATTCTGTGTACTCTGCACAGTTGCAGACTAGGAAGAAATACTGTTAAGTTTTCAAACTCAAATATTAAAGTCACATTTTCCATTCAGTGTGTGTCACCGCCGTTTAGCAGCCTATTCTGTGTACTCTGCACAGTTGCAGAATAGGAAGAAATACTGTTAAGTTTTCAAACTCAAATATTAAAGTCACATATTCCGTGTAAGATGAAGAAGGCGGGTAAAAAGGGACGGGGAAGTGGACGTGATCCTGATAGTTCAGGGCGCGGGTCAGGACGCGGAGAAACTGTGCCTGGTGCCAGAGCACAAGAAAGAAAGACATCCACCATACCTAGCTTCATGTCTAATTTTACAGGGCGTCGCAGGACATCACTCTCGAGGTCCGACCACTGCGAACAGGTGGTCGGTTGGATGACAGCTGATACTGCTTCCAGTCGGTTAAGCACCACCCTGTCTTCCACCAAGTCCACTCTCAGTAGCCAAGAGTCTGGTCAACATAATCCTCACTCTGATCATCCTTCCTCCCACCATACACGGTCTGGTCAAAGAAGTGATCCCACACTGGGATATAGTGAGGAGCTCGTCTCATCACCAATCCTTCATTTGACCCTCTCTCCAAGCACGCTTGCAGAGGAACATGACATCTTGTGCCCTGATTCACAACCTCTAGAGGCTACCCAATCACAAGAAGATGACAGATGTGAACGGCATTTAAGGTCAAAGGAAGTAGTGGATGATGATGATGATGATGAGACACAGTTGCCATTAAATCAACCACTATTTCCGTCTCAAGACCTTGTTGAGGAGAATGTTATACAGTTGTCAATGACTGAGTATGTGGTGGGATCAAGACTTGAGGAGGATGATCAGAGTGAGGAAGTGGAGGAGGACTTGGTGGACGATGAGGTGACTGACCCCACCTGGGAAGGTGTAGAGCCGAGCGATGACAGCAGTCCTGAGGGTGAGCCATCTGCAGCACCGCAACAGGCTGGAAGAGGCAGTGGTGTGGCTACAGAAAGAAGGCGGACCGCACCAAACCGGCCCGCAAATGTTCCACGGAGCACCCCCTTGCGTAAATCTACCTTGCCAAAGGGTAGGTGTTCCGCGGTATGGCGTTTTTTTAAGGAAAGTGCGGACGACAAAAGAATTGTAGTTTGCAACCTGTGCCACACCAGAATGAGCCGAGGCATGAACACTAGAAACCTCACCACCACCAGCATGATCCGACACATGGCATCCAAGCACCGTAGTAAGTGGGAGGAACGCCTGGATCGCCCATCTGTGTCTGCAGGCCACACCACTGCCTCCTCTTCCCCTGTTTTCGGTGCCGGCCAATCGCCTGTCGAAGGCGCAGGCCCGCATACCTCCCGCCCTGCACCTGTACCATCTGAAGCACCATCAGCGACCACATCCACTTCCCTGTCCCAGCGCAGCGTCCAAATGTCGTTACCCCAGGCATTTGAGCGCAAGCGAAAATACCCAGCCACCCACCCACAGGCCATAGCACTAACCTCACACCTTTCCAAATTACTGGCCATCGAAATGCTGCCATTTAGGCTTGTGGACACGGAGTCCTTCCGCAGCCTGATGGCAGCAGCTGTCCCTCGGTACGCGGTCCCCAGCCGCCACTACTTTTCCCGGTGTGCCATCCCCGCATTACACCACCATGTGTCCCGTAACATCACCCGTGCCCTGACCAACGCAGTTACTGGGAAGGTCCACTTAACGACTGACACATGGACAAGTGCTTGTGGCCAGAGACGCTACATTTCCCTGACGGCACACTGGGTGAATGTCGTGGAGGCTGGGAGCGACTCGGACCCTGGGATGGCACGGGTGCTACCCACGCCGAGGATTGCGGGCCCTACCTCCATCAGGGTTTCCGCCAGCACCTACGTTATTGGCTCCTCCTCCTCCGTTTCCACCTCCGAATTCTCTACACGCAGCGCCACTCCCCCATCAGCCAGTAGCTGGAAGCAGTGTAGCACTGCAGTGGGGAAGCGTCAACAGGCCGTGCTGAAGCTGATCTGCCTTGGGGACAAACAGCACACGGCCTCAGAGCTGTTGCAGGGGATTAGTCACCAGACCGAGCAGTGGCTCTCGCCACTCAACCTGCAACCAGGCATGGTTGTGTGTGATAATGGGCGTAACTTGGTGGCGGCTTTGGAGCTCGGCAAGCTCACACACGTACCATGCCTAGCGCATGTATTTAATTTAGTGGTGCAGCGATTTCTAAAAACCTACCCCAATGTGCATGATCTCTTGACCAAGGTGCGCCGCGTGTGTGCACATTTCCGTAAGTCATCTACAGCTTCGGCCGGCCTGTTGAAGCTGCAGCAGCGCTTACAATTGCCAGCTCACCGGCTGCTGTGTGACGTGAGCACACGCTGGAACTCCACCTTCCACATGTTGGGCCGGCTTTGTGAGCAGCAGAGGGCAGTAGTGGAGTACCAGCTGTTACACGGTCGTCGCCTCTCCGTTCAACTTCCTGTAATCAGAAGTGAGGAGTGGGAATGGATGTCAGACCTCTGCGAGGTTTTACGCAATTTTGAGGAATCGACACAGATGGTGAGCGGCGATAACGCTATTATCAGTGTAACCATCCCACTTCTGTGTCTACTGAAACGCTCGCTGCTCACAATTAAAACCGACGCTTTGCATGTGGAAGAGGTGGAAATGGGGGAGGAAGAGCTTACACAAGGTGATAGCCAGAGCACCCTCACTTCGTCTTCTCAGCGACAATTGGAGGAGGCGGAGGAGGAGGAGGAGGAAGACACGGTTGCCTCCGCTACAGAGGGTAGCCATGGAACTTTAGTTCCATCTCTTCAGCGTGGGTGGGCAGAAGAGGAGGAAGAGGATGAGGATATTGAGAGTCATCCTCCTGGTGAGGACAGCGAAATCTTGACTGTTGGTACTCTGGCACACATGGCTGACTTTATGTTAGGCTGCCTTTCCCGTGACCCACGCGTTATACGCATTTTAAACAACACGGATTACTGGGTGTTCACCCTTCTGGACCCCCGCTACAAAGAGAATTTCTCATCTCTCATTCCTCCGGTGGAGAGGACAAGCAAAATGGTGCAATACCAGAAGGTTCTTGTTGAAAAATTGCTCCAAAATTTTCCATCTGACAACGCTGGCGGCAGAGTACGTGCTACCTTGGCCAACCGAGAAGGGGAGAAAAGGGGAGCACACAGCAGTTCCGAGAAAGGCAGGGCAACACTCTCCAAGGCGTGGGACACCTTCATGACACCCCGCCAGCACCCTCACCCTGATGCGCAGCCTAGTGTCACAAGGAGGGAAAAGTTTTGGAAGATGGTGAAGGAGTACGTAGCAGACCGTGTCAGCGTCCTCAATGATCCCTCTGTGCCTTACAACTACTGGGTGTCCAAGCTGGACACGTGGTATGAACTGGCACTCTATGCCTTGGAGGTGCTGGCCTGCCCTGCCGCCACCGTTCTGTCTGAGCGGGTATTTAGTGCTGCTGGTGGCATCATAACAGATAAGCGTATCCGCCTTTCCACCGACAATGCTGATAGGTTGACACTTATAAAAATGAACAAGGCCTGGATTTCCCCTGACTTCTCCACTCCACTGGAGGAAAGCCACGGGGGAACATAAACTCACTTTATATATGTTATTTACAATGATGGGAATACTCTGTATTCCCATTCACCCCTTCCACCCAAAAAACGGGTATATGGTTGACTCTTAATCTTCTCATCCTCCTCCTCCTCTTCCATATGCCCTGGGATATAATTTTTATATAGGGCCAGCTCACCAGCGGGCCCTGTGATATAATTTTTATATAGGGCCAGCTCACCAGCGGGCCCTGTGATATAATTTTTATATAGGGCCAGCTCACCAGCGGGCCCTGTTTGACAATTTTTATATAGGTCAGCTCACCAGCGGGCCTTCTCATATAATGTTTTATTGGGTCAGCTCTCTAGCGGGCCCTCTCATATAATGTTTTATAGCGTCAGCTCACTAGCGGGCCTTCGCATATAATGTTTAGGATGGTCAGCTCTGCAGCAGACCCTCACCCATAATGTTTTAGATGGTCAGCTCAGCGCACGTTTCCCTCTTAATCATGGCCTCAGTTCAATAAAATCAAGGAAATTTTTGGGAGAATTTGCCTCTGCGCACGTTTCCCTCTTAATCATGGCCTCAGTTCTGAAAATCAAGGAAATTTTTGGGAGAATTTGCCTCTGCGCACGTTTCCCTCTTAATCATGGCCTCAATTCTGAAAATCAAGGAAATTTTTGGGAGAATTTGCCTCTGCGCACGTTTCCCTCTTAATCATGGCCTCAGTTCAGAAAATCAAGGAAATTTTTGGGAGAATTTGCCTCTGCGCACGTTTCCCTCTTAATCATGGCCTCAGTTCTGAAAATCAAGGAAATTTTTGGGAGAATTTGCCTCTGCGCACGTTTCCCTCTTAATCATGGCCTCAGTTCTGAAAATCAAGGAAATTTTTGGGAGAATTTGCCTCTGCGCACGTTTCCCTCTTAATCATGGCCTCAGTTCTGAAAATCAAGGAAATTTTTGGGAGAATTTGCCTCTGCGCACGTTTCCCTCTTAATCATGGCCTCAGTTCTGAAAATCAAGGAAATTTTTGGGAGAATTTGCCTCTGCGCACGTTTCCCTCTTAATCATGGCCTCAGTTCTGAAAATCAAGGAAATTTTTGGGAGAATTTGCCTCTGCGCACGTTTCCCTCTTAATCATGGCCTCAATTCTGAAAATCAAGGAAATTTTTGGGAGAATTTGCCTCTGCGCACGTTTCCCTCTTAATCATGGCCTCAGTTCAGAAAATCAAGGAAATTTTTGGGAGAATTTGCAGATGATATACAAGTAAATATACAGCAAATACTGTTTGGTAACAATTTTTCGCCTAAAGTCGTTTTTATTTTCCTTTTTGTGTGTTTTATGGTCAGTCTGTAAAAATGGCGTACTACGGGCGAAAGATCGTTCCCAGCAGCGATGTTGGAGTCCAAGATGCATCCAGACATCCTCCCTATGCTGTCCCTGAACCATTTCTGTGGTGTTTCCATCCTTTTCTGCCCTTTTCCTATGGACCAGGCACCCTCCCCTCATCAGAGCAGGGGGTGCCTGGTGTAATGCTTGAGTCCTCCCATTGACTTCAATGGGGCTCGGGTGTTCGGCCGAGCACTCGAGCCTCAGGGGGTGCTCGGTCAGAGCACCCGAACACCCGAGCATTGGGGTGCTCGCTCATCACTAGTAATCTGGTCTCTTGATCGGACAGATCACAGCAAGGGACAATCTTCTTACTGTGATCATAAGAAAAACCCTACCCCACTTGACAGGTTATTCCTTATGCTCACTGAAGATTGTCCCTCTCTGTGATCCATCCGGACAGTCTTGCTGCTCTGAGGTGAGCAGTGTTACATCAGTAAAAGGGGCGGGAGGGGGATACTTTGTCATTCAATTACTCTTGTACTACAACTCTGACAGTAGTGAAATAACACTCTCCATGGCTCAGATACTATGAAGATTAATTAGAGCTGCTTTTATTTTTAAATATTATTATCCCGTTAAAACATTTTTGTGCAATGGATTCCGGGGTCGCCTAACAGCGTGCTGCCGCACGGCAACCCCAGAATTCCATGACTTGCCAGAATCGTCACTGGTCCTTAAGTGCCGGACCAGGTGTGACGGTCCTGGTATGTCAAAGGTTATTAAGAGGTTAACAGAGAAATATCTAAGGCAAACACAATAATGGTTCTTGAGTCGGCAAACCAGGCTTCACCACAACCCTTTGAGTGCCAGAGGGGTATGCAATGTGTTATGTATCTCTCTGGCACTCAAAGAGTTAACCAGGGGCACATATGACTAAAAGGATAATGCAGAGAACTGGTCAGAGATGCTCAACTAGGAATCAGACTACTATAGAATTTATCAGGATCTGTAGGATCTACCTAGGGTGAAGTCCCACTAGTGTCTTACACAGTGAGGAAATATCATAAAGCACATCACACTGGTCCTGCCATAACAACAGTCCAGCCAGTGGAGTAATTACCGTGGTCACAGGGGTTTCCACTGGGACCGGGCCCGTCACTCCAGGGGGCCCAGCCACCAGGCCAACCCCTGCTGGCACCACGGCAGGAATCTTTCCACCCTCTGCCTTTTCCTCTGGTGCGCACACATGCACAGCCAGGGAACGCAAAGAAGCACAGGAAACAGAAGAGTGCGCGAGTACAGCGCTGCTATGTCTGCCCGGCGGCTGTCACCGTATTGGAAGAAAAACAAACCGCAGAGGCAGTGGGGGCACTGAAGTGGGAGTGGACAGTGGGAGCAATGAAGCAGAAATGGACAGTGTGGGCAATGGAGTGGACAGTGGGCGCAATGAAGTGGAAGTGGACAGTGGGGGCAATGAAGTGGAAGTGGACAGTGAGGGCAATGAAGTGGAAATGGACAGTGGGGGCAATGAAGCAGAAATGGACAGTGGGGGCAATGAAGCGGAAGTGGACAGTGGGGGCAATGGAGTGGAAATGGACAGTGGGAGCAATGAAGTGGACAGTGGGGGCAATGAAGTGGACAGTGGGGGCAATGAAGTGGAAATGGACAGTGGGGGCAATGAAGCAGAAATGGACAGTGGGGGCAATGAAGCGGAAGTGGACAGTGGGGGCAATGGAGTGGAAATGGACAGTGGGAGCAATGAAGTGGACAGTGGGTGCAATGGAGTGGAAGTGGACAGTGGGTGCAATGGAGTGGAAGTGGACAGTGGGAGCAATGAAGTGGACAGTGGGGGCAATGAAGTGGACAGTGGGGGCAATGAAGTGGAAGGGGACAGTGGGGACAATGAGGTGGACAGTGGGAGCAATGAAGTGGACAGTGGGAGCAATGAAGTGGAAGTGGACAGTGGGGGCAATGGAGTGGAAAAGGACAGTGGGGGCAATGGAGCGGAAAAGGACAGTGGGGGCAATGAAGTGGACAGTGGGGGTAATGGAGTGGAAATGGACAGTGAGAGCAATGGAGCGGAAGTGGACAGTGGGGGCAATAAAGTGGGCAATGGAGTGGAAATGGACAGTGGGTGCAATGGAGTGGAAGTGGACAGTGGGAGCAATGAAGTGGAAATGGACAATGCAGGCAATGGAGTGGAAATGGACAATGCAGGCAATGGAGTGTAAGTGGGGGCAATGTGGAAGTGGACAATGGGGCGTACAGTGTGGAAGTGGACAGTGGGGATACAGTGTGGAGGTAGACAATGGGGGGTACAATGTGGAGGTGGACAATGGGGGGAACAATGTGGAAGTGGACAATGGGGCATATAATGGGGAGGTGGACAATGGGGCATATAATGGGGAGGTGGACAATGAGGGGTACAACATGAAGGCGGACAATGGGGGCATTGTGGAGGTGGAGAATGTATAAGTGGCATTTCTGGGGTGCAGCTGCATGGTGGGGTTGGGGGGCCCCATGGCAACCACGAAGTACCAGGCAATTCCTCTCTAAACAAGGGAACCAGCCAACCCCGGACGTACGTTTAGCCTTGTTGAGCCTCCTCAGTGAGGTGTGGCTGATCTCTGTAGGTCCCGTGACCAAGTGGTTCACATCTGGATTGTCCTGTTGCCATTGGGGTGACCAATCCCAAATACATTTCAGAAAAACAAAGAAAGAAGGCTCTTCTTGTGCAATATCCTCTTAACTATTTAAATTCACCACACCACCACCCTTAGACAACTACGCACTAGATGTAGATGCTGGAAATGCACTTATGTACAGATCCGCTATAGTGCCCAGGGAATTAGAGCTGCTCCCTTAACGACCCTTGGCGGTCCTGGTACGTCATGGGTAAAAGTCACTGAATGACCCATAACGTACCAGGACATTCATGGATTTCAGGGCTCCCCGCGTGGCTGCACGCCGTTCGGGGGAGCCCTGAGTCGGATCAATAAATAAAAAAAAATGCTCCTTGGTCCTTTAGTGACCGCCGCGTGCCTGCACAGCCGGTCGTTAAGGGGTTACAGGGATAGTATTACCGCAATAAAAGTTATCTACGAGTATTATTTACAATTTTTTTTTTAAAATGTTGCGCTTATATAGTTACTTACAGATTTGTAGTTCAAACACTATTGAAGACGAAAAGATCCCCCGCCCGCCCCTTCTTGCAGCCTCCCATCAGATATGGAATCCGGTCAGGGGACAGGACGGATGCAGCGAGGGACAATCTTCAGTCAGTTACGTATAAGGAAAACCCTGCCCCCTTGAGGAAGGAGGACAGGATTTTCCTTTTCTTTACTGAAAATTGTCCCTCTCCGCTTTCCATTCCGGACCAGACAGAGGATCAGTGACGCAGGGAAAGGGGTGTGAGGGGAATTCTTTCTTCTTCAATAGCGTTTGAACTACAAATCTGTAAGTAATTATATATATCACAACATGTTAAAAAAAAATTGTGAATAATACTTGGTATTTCTTGCGGTATTACTATCCCTTTAAACAGTATCGGTGATAGATCTCCAGTCTTCTGGCTGCTCGCCACAATGGACTCCACCCTTGGAGTCAACTACATGCAGAAAAAAGAAAAAGAACAGGGGGTCGTCGATAGCTCCCTATCACACTGTATATAGAATGACATTAAAATGACAATTACACTCACGTTTAAAGGAATAGTAATGTATTATTACGTAAATGTAACATTGTAGATATTAGAAAAATAAATTAATTGCTTCCAGTCCGATCTCTCAGACATGTATTGTTTGAGAGCCATACACCGTTAAAGGAGCAATAAACTTTTTTTATGAAAACACATATTTTACAGAGCGTTTCCTGCTGAATAAAACAAGGTCACTCCCATCTCTGTGAGATGTTTTATTCAAAAATTATAGTAGTTAAAATAATCAGGATGTGAATTTACTGTGTTTACTTCCCAATAGTTATAACTGACAGGAAGTGAATTTACTGTGTTTACTTCCTGATAGATCTGACAGGAAGTGAATTTACTGTGATTACTTCCTGATAGTTCTAACTGACAGGAAGTGAATTTACTGTGTTTACTTCCTGATAGTTCTGACAGGAAGTGACTCAGCAATTTCTATCACATTCTATGGAGAACTGTATGTCTCTGACTTTTCAGACTTTCCTCTCCATTAGAATCTAACAGGAAATCTAATTAGAATTTGACCACTAGAGGGCACTGCTAATGTAAAAAAACATGGTTTTAAACTGTAATAACTCTGGAAATATAAATCTCTCTGCAGTGGGAGTATCCTTATTTTACTCAATAGGAAAATCCCTACAATATATATATTTTTTCATAAAAAACGTTTACTGCTTAAAGTCTCCCCCTCCTTCCCCTTTCACAGACGTCAGCATCTAGCTGACAACCTGAGATCCCGGTCCCGGGACGGCTGGTGGCTCTTCAGCAGAGCCGAAATAGTGCTATCTAAAAATAATTACTTCTTTGGAACAGTCTACAAAATGTGCTTGCAAACCAAGCACACTTTGTAGACCTTTCCAATTAAGTATTTCTTTTCATATGTCGCTATCCCGGCTCTGCTGAAGAGCCACCGGCCGTCCCAGGACCAGGATCTTAGGCTGTCAGCTAGATATATGTTTGACAGAGCGGACGGGCAGCAATTAATGTATTTTTCTAATGTCTACAATGTTACATTTACTTAAAATAATCCATTACTCTCCCTTTAAGAATGGCTGTGTAATAAACATATACGTATACACTCAGCTAAACCAGCCTACAGAGAAATTCCTACGTCTCTGTTCGGATTGATATAAATGCAGTCACTTTTCAATCCAGGAGCAAAAAAATCACCAAAAACGGTAAGCTTGATCTTCATCCAAGATATATATATTTTTTTCCAAAACAAAACTTTTGTTTGCTTTGTTACCACAAGCCTGAGGAAGAAGCGTGTAGCTGCGTAACGTGCATCAATACTCAGTGGTATATTTTAATTGTTTTTAACTCATTATTAAAAAAACTAGTTGAAAAGCCGCAGTGCCAACCAGCAACCTCGGCTGGTGGCCGGATCCTCTCGTCAGTGGCGGCGCTGCAGTCATGCGCAGTAGAGACTGCCCACGTTGCGGCTAATACGGAGCGAGGTGGTACAAATTCAGACCGTAGTGCTCTCCGCGCACCTTCCTGGGAACGCTTGGCCCCAGGAAGGTGTGAAGAGAGGACTCCGGTCTGAATTCGGATCGCCCTGCTCCTTATTAGCCGTGGCGCGGGCAGTCTCTACTGGACATGACTGCTTCTGACAAACAAACCTTAGCGAATTATTATCCTACTAGTTGAACAGCCCGTTACACGGGCCACAGTGCCTCTGGGGGCCGGTCGCGGGGCAGTCACGTGCAGCAGAGACTGGCCGCGCCACTGCTGATACAGAGCTGGACGCTCCTTCGGAGCGCCCAGTTCTGTATCAGCCGCGACGCGGGCAGTCTGCACTGAGCATGACTGCAGCACGCGCAGCAGTGTCTACTGCGCATGTCGGGCGTTACACACAATTTAGCGAATTATTATATAGGATATAATAATTCGCTAAATTGTGTGTAACACCGCGACATGCGCAGTAGACACTGCTGCGTGTGCTGCAGTCATGCTCAGTAGAGACTGCCCGCGTCGCGGCTGATACAGCTGGGCACTCCGAAGGAGCGTCCAGCTCTGTATCAGCAGTGGCGCGGCCAGTCTCTGCTGCACGTGACTGCCCCGCGACCGGGTGGCTGTGACACTGTGGCCCGTGTAACGGGCTGTTCAACTGGTATAGGATAATGTAATAATGAAATATCTTGGACGAAGATCAAGCTTGACGTTTTTTGGAGATTTTTGTTTCTGGATTGAAAAGTGACCGCATTCATGTATGTGTATGTTTGTGTGTACACGTATGTTTATTACACAGCCATTCTTACATGTGAGTGTAACGGTCATTTTAACTTCATTCTGTATACAGTGTGATAGGGCAATAATTGCGCCCCCTGTTCTTTCTTTTTTCTCCAAATACAGTTTAGATTGTAAGCTCCTTGGTGAAGGCACCTCTTTCCGATTGTTTCTATGACTGCAACAATTATTTTATCCCCATGTATTTATTATAACACACTGTTGTTGTAAGGCACTGAGTACACCATGCGTTGCTCCATATAAATATATACATACATACATTTGTATATGCAAAGTACTAGTCAAAGACGCCATTTTGGCAGGATCAGTATGATGTGCTGCAGGATATCTCCTATTTGTGTAAGGCGCTAAAGCTAGATTCTATTGCAGTTGTTAATTTGATCACTGCATATAATCTCCAGTTTTTCCCATAGTCTTCAATAGGAAAATACTTGATGAAATGGTATTAACATTTATCACCTACAATAGAATCCAGCCCCCACCAAGTAGAGATGCACCGATACCAACTTTTTAAGACCGAGTACGAGTACCGATACTTTTTTCAAGTACTCACCGATACCAATTACTGATACTTTTTCTTTGCGATGTCATTTGCCAGTTTTCTAAGTACCTAAAGCATATTTTATATATATATATATATATATATATATATATATACACACACACACACACACATACATACACCACTTCTTGACTCTTGATTCTCCCCTTTTGCCTCTTTCTCCCCCTCTTGATTCCCACCTTTTGCTTCATTCTCCCCCTCTTGAGCTCCCTCCTTTTGCCTTGGATTTTTCTCTCCCTTTTGATCCCCCTTTGTCCCCCTCCTTGACTCTTGATCCCACCCTTTTGCCTCTTTCTCCCTCCTGATCCCCCCTCCTTTTGGCTCTTTTTTTTTTCTCCCTTAGTCCCTTTTGCTTCTTTCTCCCTCTTGACCCCCCCCTCTCTGCCTCTTTCTTCACTCGCTCTTGATGCCCCATCTTGCCTCTATTGATCCCCCTTTGCCTACCTTACCCTCCAGCTACCCGCTGTAATTTCCTCCTCTTCCGGGTGCTCGCTGTTCTCTAGCGAGCCCTGGCAGAGGTCAGCGTCTGAGCATTGCAGTGGTAACCCGCGGCAATGCTCCGACGCTGCAGGAGGGAGAGAGGCGATCGGGGAGCATTGTGAGCAGCTCCCCAGGCTCCCTCTCTGCGGCACTGACCCTGACACAGGGTATCGGTGCTGGCATCGGCCGCATTTGCGTGAGTACGAGTACTCGCACAAATGCCATTATCTGCACCGATACCAGTATTGGTGCAACCCTACTAGCAAGCTAAAATATTGCACCCTGTGGATGACACCACTCCTAGGGCTGGATTCTATTGCAGGTGTTAATTTTAGCTGTGCTTTTATCTCCAGGTTTCCCCATAGACTTCAACAGGAACATTTTTGATAAAACGGAAGGTAACGTTTATCACCTGCAATCGAGTTCAGCCCCTAGAGAGCCTGCTAGATTCTATGGCAGGCTCGTCCTAGTTGAGCATCTGACCAATTATTTTCCAAAAGCGTAATGCAGGACTTCTTTGATCTTGGTGCAGAAGTGATATATGGATATTTCCTATTAAACCCCAGTTAAAGGTGAGGCCTGGTCAGCCTATTCTTGTATGCATAAGCACTGGATTATATGTATATCGAGATCTGTATGCGTTTTATACAGGCTTACCAAGCTCAATTAGAACAACATTCTGTGACTTTTCTACATTGTGACATTTGCTAAATATTTTCTACATAACTGATCACGCCAAGGAGAGGATGGCGGACAACATTGGGTCAAAAGAAGATATTAAAACAGATGCAAAACAGGGCCATTTTTATACATTGTCTGCAAAACAATCCTTGTTCTGTCGCACCTACAAATTAGGTCATAAAATGATTACTTTTATACATCTCCCCCAATATCCATTCTGTGATTATTATTTTGGTAACAAAGTCTCCCATGTGAACAAGGATGAAAGGGAATTTAATTAATTGAGAACTACTCTTTTTAGATCTGTTTTTCACAAGGATGACATTATTGCCATCTCAAAAAAAAAACAAAAAAAAAAAAAACAAGAGATTGGTATCCTCAGGCAAAGTGGAGCAGTTCCCAGATGAAAATAACGGCACTGTAGTTGTGTTGCACTGGGTTGGATACGTCTGGCATTCAAAGGTTGAAATGAGGGCTTTTTAACCCCACGAATGCTAGGAACGTCTCTAGAGCAGTGAAAAGCAATGGACTGGGGACTTCTCTAACATTCAAACGTGGATAAAAGCTCCGTTTGCATCAAAGGAAAATGTTACTTGCCCCAACAGCAAAGTTCCTTCGCCACTGTCCTCGATCCCACTGTGAAGCGTGTTTTGAGATTTTCCATGGCCAAGTGTGGGTAATTAGTGGATCTTTACATCCGGTGAGTTCATAGGTACCCAGCCGGGAAATCCAGAAAACCTGCGCTGTTCACAAGTACCCAGGCGGGGAAATCCAGAAAACCGGCACTGTTCACAGGTACCCAGGCAGAGGGAATCCAGAAAACCTGCACTGTTCACAGGTACCCAGGCGGGGAAATCCAGAAAACCTGCACTGTTCACAGGTACCCAGGCAGAGGGAATCCAGAAAACCTGCACTGTTCACAGGTACCCAGGCGGGGAAATCCAGAAAACCTGCACTGTTCACAGGTACCCAGGCAGAGGGAATCCAGAAAACGTGCACTGTTCACAGGTACCCAGGCAGAGGGAATCCAGAAAACGTGCACTGTTCACAGGTACCCAGGCAGAGGGAATCCAGAAAACCTGGACTGTTCACAGGTACCCAGGCAGAGGGAATCCAGAAAACGTGCACTGTTCACAGGTACCCAGGCAGAGGGAATCCAGAAAACGTGCACTGTTCACAGGTACCCAGGCAGAGGGAATCCAGAAAACGTGCACTGTTCACAGGTACCCAGGCAGAGGGAATCCAGAAAACCTGGACTGTTCACAGGTACCCAGGCAGAGGGAATCCAGAAAACCTGGACTGTTCACAGGTACCCAGGCAGGGAAACCCAGAAAACCTGGACTGTTCACAGGTACCCAGGCAGGGAAACCCAGAAAACCTGCACTGTTCACAGGTACCCAGGCAGGGAAATCCAGAAAACCTGCACTGTTCACAGGTATCCAGGCGGGGAAATCCAGAAAACCTGCACTGTTCACAGGTATCCAGGCGGGGGAATCCAGAAAACCTGCACTGTTCACAGGTACCCAGGCGGGGGAATCCAGAAAACCTGCGCTGTTCACAGGTACCCAGGCGGGGGAATCCAGAAAACCTGCGCTGTTCACGGGTACCCAGGCAGGGAAATCCAGAAAACCTGCGCTGTTCACAGGTACCCAGGCAGGGAAATCCAGAAAACCTGCACTGTTCACAGGTACCCAGGCAGGGAAATCCAGAAAACCTGCACTGTTTCGAGGACTGTGGTGGAAAATTTCCACCCTACTGCCCAGCTGGTTTACTCTATTTTGCCTTTGTACAGAAGAGGCCATTTTTGCTCTATAAAACTGATCATGTGCGGTGACTATCGTACACTACTTTGCTGGGCAACGCAGCTCACTTCGACTTCAGTCCAACAATGTGCTAATGTACCCACTAATTATTCATAAGGATTCAATGAAATGGCTTTAACCCCTTAAGGACCGGCTGCGAGCACACGCGGCCAGCACTTAAGGACCACGGACCTTTTTTTTTTTTCCTTTCTTTCTTTCCGGTTCCAGGCTCCCCTAACGGCGTGCAGCCGCGGGGGAGCCCGGAATTCCACGACGGTCATAGCACGTCATGGGTCGTTAAGTCAGATCTACCCATGACATACTATGACCGTTAAGGGGTTAAAATATTGCTGGTAGTTGTTTTTTTCTGTACACTGGTATTGTGGTTTATATTAAGACTAGCGAATGGTGCACGGCGTGGAAATGCTCCACAGAATAACATAGAGATTGGAATGTTTCTCACTGCGGAAGTTATTTCCTCATCACTTTAGCGCATGTAGGGTGATCACATATCCCTTTAAGTCAAGGACTTTTTACACAGAGCTATCAAGGACTTTTTACACAGAGCTATCAAGGACTTTTTACTCAAAGAGCTAAGCTAAGAAAGAGAGGTCATTCACTAAGACTGGGGGAAAGGTGCTTTTGACTAAAACAAAGACAGGGATTTTTTTTAAAGGGCAGTAAAGCTATGGAATTCTTTGTCTCTGGATGTTGTGCTTGCAGATACTATAACTGCTTTCATAAAAAAGTAATGGATGATTATGTAGCACAGAACAATATTGAGAATTACAACATATGACTTCAATGCAGATAGAATGATGATCCAGGGAAATATCTGACTGCTGTTTGGAGTCAGGAAGGAATTATTTTTACCCACTTGGGGCTGAATTATCATTAGTAGGAATCAGCATGGTTTCATGAAGAACAGATCATGTCAGACTAATTTACTTGCATTTTATGAAAGAGTGAGTAGTAATTTGGACAGGGGAATTGCTGTTGATGTAGTATACTTGGATTTTGCAAAAGCCTTTGACACAGTGCCTCACAACAGGTTACTGCATAAATTAAAAGGCTTTGGTTTGGGTGGTGTTATCTGTACATGGATTGAGAACTGGTTAAATGATAGATGGCAGAGAGTTGTTGTAAATTGAACTTTTTCAAATTGGTCTAGGGTTATAAGTGGGGTGCCGCAGGGTTCAGTCCTGGGCCCAATGTTTTTTAATTTGTTTATTAATGGTCTAGAAGTGGGAATTGAAAGTAGCATCTCAATCTTTGCTGATGACACTAAGCTATGTAAGGAAATACATACAGAGCTCGATGTTTTTTCCCTACAGAAGGATTTAGATAAACTAAGTGAATGGGCAGAAAAGTGGCAGATGTCATTTAATGTAGATAAATGAAAGGTTATGCATTTGGGTTGTAGAAACAAACTTGCTGCATATACTCTAAATGGGAAACAACTTGGGAAATCCTCATTAGAGAAAGATTTAGGTGTACTGATAGACAATAGTCTTCACAGCAGTGTGCAGAGTCACTCAGCTGCTGCAAGAGCAAATAGAGTACTAGCCTGCATAAAAAGAGGTGTAGAAGCAAGGGATGCTAATATTATCCTACCTCTGTATAAATCCTTGGTTAGGCCTCATCTAGAATATGGAGTACAATTTTGGGCGCCTGTTCTAAAAAAAGACATTGCTGAACTGGAAAAGGTGCAGAGACGTGCAACAAAACTGATAAAGGGATTGGAGGATCTGAGTTACAAAGAGAGACTAGCCAAACTGGGTTTGTTTACATTAGAAAAGAGACGTCTAAGGGGTGATATGATTACCATTTACAAATACATTCAAGGTCAATACAAAGAACTATCCAATGAATTATTTATGCAAAGAGCTGAGCTAAGAACAAGAGGTCATCCATTAAGACTTGAGGAAAGGCGCTTTCGACTAAAACACAGGCAGGGATTCTTTACAGTAAGGGCGGTAAGGCTATGGAATTCTTTGCCTTGGGATGTTGTGCTTGCAGATAATGTAACTGCATTCAAAAAAGCAATGGATGCCTGTAATTCACAGAACAATATTGACAGTTATGACAGATGGCTTCAAAGCAAATAGGATATTGAGCCGGGGAACTATTTGACACACACACACACACACACACACACACACACACACCTACACTGGAAATTGCTCCAGAGGGCTTTTTTGTTGCCTTCCTCTGGATCAACAGGAGTGTTATTGGCATGGGCTGGACTTGATGGACGCATGTCTTTTTTCAGCCTTATCTACTATGTTACTATGAATTGGAAATGGCTTCAATGTTTGTTTTTTTTTTTTTTTGCCTTCCTCTGGCTCAATAGGGGTTACATGGCATGGGCTGGACTTGATGGACGAATGTCTTTTTTCAGCCTCATCAACTATGTTACTAGGACACTTATGAGAACGTCATCTTGCAGGATTAATGTATCCCCCCACAGACAGTATATTTTAGAATCTTCCCAGATTTAACCCCTTTGAGTGCCAGAAAGCTACCCAGCTCAATCCAAAGCAATGCATTAGATACAATTCTGGCATTCAGAGGATTAAAGGGATGTGGTCACCTTACAGTGCGGTGATTCACAAGGTTAGTAATCAGGACACACCAACAATTCTGTATGTTTTCAAGATATCCATGCTAGATTACAGCTAAGTAATCAGTTGCTAAGTCATTGTGATTAATGTTCATATATCGATATCCTGAAAACCTGATCTGTAAGTGTGCCGCGACCACAAGCCAAGAATCACTGCCTTAGTGCATCACCCCGTGCGCACACATCTAGTTCAGTGGAGCGCAACGTCCACATCCGCTACTGGCAGGACGTTACCCAGCATACACACAGAAAAGGCGAGGAAGGCGCTGCTCGCCAAAAGGACCGAAACAAGCCAGACTCTACTCTCCCTGGTCTAATTAACTGTGAAACGCCTAAAAGGAAAAGTAACGATCGTCCATGAAAAGTCTTTATATAAAAACTAGTTAAAGAGCCTGTTACACGGGCCACAGTGCCACTGCCAGCCGGTAGCGGGGCAGTCACGCGCAGTAGAGACTGCCCGCGCCGCAGCTGATACAGTGCCAGACGGTCGCAGTGCAGTCATGCTCAGTAGAGACTGCCCGCGCCGCGGGTGATACAGAGCTGGACACTCCTTCGGAGTGGTACCCGCTCCGTCCAAGTGAGTGCGGGTATCAATATCTTCCACCTGCATTGACAGTCTGTCTTACACATCAGTGTCTGACACACATATGCAACATGTGAGTACCCATTGAGAAGGGCTGAAAGTGGGAACCACCATAAGATTAACATATTCCTCTAAGAGGCGCCCATCTATCTTCTTTTTGTATATTTCAGAGCTGCAGTGAAAGAAACGCAGCCCTGCAGTATGCATTTTGTGTATCCCCATTTAAAGGTGAGGTCTTGGTCAGTCTAACATAAAAGCCCACTGTTCTCTATTCTGATAACAGGGTGCCACCATGTGTCTGAAATATAAAATGCAAACCACATTTTTTTGTCCTCTGGGTAAGGATTGAGAACAAAATGAGGTGGACAAAATACTATGTTAACCTATATAAACACAAATACTATATATTAATGTGCTACGATGTTTGTCAGAAGCTGTCATGCTCAGTAGAGGCTGTGCACGCTCTGGCAGTCTCTACCGAGCATGATTGCTTCGCGTGAGTGAGGCGATGCAAGACTGCATCGCATGGAGCAAAGATGTAGCAGTTGCTTAAACCTTTGAGTGCCAGAGGGGTACACAACGCATTGCAAATCAATGCGTTGCGTACCCCCGGCACACAAAGGGTTAACATTACCCGGACCTTGGCCCGTGTACAGGGGCTTTTACACTAGTAGAGGGTCAATTCAATAAAGTATGATACAAACACAATTTGGAGAGAACATCCGTCTCTACTGCTTTATTACATGTGGCTATCAAAAATATCTTGAGTTGTTTCACAGTTTTCAAATGCAATGATGTATTTACAGAAATGTTCCAGCAAACATTTAATTTTTCATTATTTCCTGAGGTTTATTCATTTTCAGTTTTTTTTTTGTATCCTCTTTGTACAAGGCTGTATGCAAAAGAGGTTATGAGCATTCATGGAGCAAACCAACAGCAACTAACGGGAGAAAAAAAATGTTCATTGATTTAAAGGGATAGTAATGTTTCAAAATAAAAGCAGCTCCGATGAATCTTCATAGTATTTGGGCCATGGAGAGTGATATTTCAATACTGTCAGAGTTGTAGTACAAGAGTAATTGAATGATAAAGTATCCCCCTCCCACTTCTTTTACCTAGTGTAAGCCGCCTCCCCTCAGATGTGGAATCTGGACTCTTGACCGGACAGGTCACAGCAAGGGACAATCTTCTTACTGTGATCATAAGGTAAACCCTGCCCCCCTTGACAGGTTTTTCCTTATGATCACTGAAGATTGTCCCTCTCTGTGATCCATCCGGACAGTCTTGCTGCTCTGAGGTGAGCAGTGTTACATCAGTAAAAGGGGCGGGAGGGGGATACTTTATCATTCAATTACTCTTGAACTACAGCTCTGACAGTATTGAAATAACATTCTCCGTGGACCAAATACTATGAAGATTAATTGGAGCTGCTTTTATATTGAAACATTAGTATCCCTTTAACCTTTTGAGTGCCAGAGGGGTACGGAACGCATTGCTTTGCAATGCATTCCGTACCCCTCTGGCACTCAAAGGGTTAAAAGAACATTATTGCCTATATAACAGCATGGTTCAAACGATTTTAAATATCATGTACTCCTATCTAGCAGTAGTAAAAAATTATGTTTTAGGTGCATAAACACCAAAATATATGTGACAACCATTGTGTTCTCTTCATACAAGTGAAAAGGGCAATGCACAATGCACAATTTAGGGAAAATTTAAATAAGAGTTTTAGCGACCTGAACTGGGTGGGTTCTAATTTCAAAACAATTAATCACCATTTATGATTTTTATTTTTTTTTTAATAAACAAGCGTGATAAAAAGAGGCCAATTTTGTTTTTTATTTTCAAAGATTTTAGCTCTCTTACCAAATACAGTAAAAAAGAAAGAAAAAAGTCTACAAGTATATAATGTTTTAATGGAGTTGAGCGCTTTTCATTTTGTGGTTGTAATGTCCCTTTAAATTGTGCATTCTAACCCTCTGCATGCTAGGGAAGTCTCTAACACATTGCGATGGAGACCTTTATAGCATTCAATAGGCAAAATCCCCATTTATAGCAAAACAAATTTGGGGAATATGTATTTGTTCTATGGGGGGTCATTTTTTTTCCCCAGTCTTGCTCCGCAAATCTCAGTGCATACGGCCCTCAGTTTTACAGTACGTAATGTTATCAACAGGAACAGACCACCAGCATATAAGGGGTTAAAGAAAATATATTAACAACTCAAAAAAAAATAAGCATAAGTATGAAAGTCCTTGTGTTGAAGGGGGTTAACCCTTTGAGTGTCAGAGTGGTACACAATGAGTTGCAATGCATTGCGTACCCCTCTGGCACTCAAAGGGTTAATTAAGGCACAGTGTCCTATGACAGCATGTAATTTACCCCTTTGAGTGCCAGAAATATATCCACCGCATTTTGTTGGAGACCTCATTGGCACTCAGAAGGTTAACCCTTTGAGTGCCAGAGGGGTACGCAATACAAAGAACTATCGAATGAGCTATTTACGCAAAGAGCTGAGCTAAGAATGAGAGGTCCTCCATTAAGAGTAGAGGAAAGGTGTTTTTGTCTAAAACAAAGTCAGGGATTTTTTTTTTTTTACAGTAAGGGCAGTAAAGTTATGGAATTCTTTGCCTCTGGATGCTGTTCTTGCAGATACTGTAACCGCCTTTAAAAAAGTAATGGATACCTATCTAGCACAGAACAATATTGCTTTGCAATGCATTGGAGATCTTGCTACCATTCAAACTGTTAAAAGCCCAATTTAACATCAAATAATTTTATATTCCCCTTTTTGCTTAATTCGTTTACCCTAGAATTCCTCCATTTTTTTTTGTGTATATGGTCTAAAGTGGGTAGTTTTTTGGGTTTTTTAAAGGATGAGAGGATTTTTCTTTGCAGTCTTTTGTAAGGGGAGGCTGTTGCTGGTTTGTTATGTAACAACTTTTAACTATAGTATCTCCCAGCCTTGAAATACAAATTTTCCTAAAAAAAAAAAAAATGTCACAGCTGTTCACATCCCTTTAACTATTCTATGCCAAGGCTGACCATCTAAAGCACACTGTACATTTATTCAGGAGGCAAAAAGGCATGGACTAAATAAAGCAGGGCTTCAGCTTGTTAAGGACCAGGGGGGTGCACGATGAATTGAGAAGCAATACTTTGTACACAGCTCTGGTCCTTAGGGATAGTAATGTAACAATATGAAACAGATCCGATTATTTATTCTACCTTTTTATAATGCTCTGTATCGTTTTAATCATCCATATCTGTGTAGTTTGATGGTAATTTTATTGTAAGTTCCCTACCTCCCACCCCTTTTCCATACGTCACTCTTCTTCATTTCAGATCTGAAAGTCAGTCGCTTGACCGGACAGATCGCAGTGAGGGACAATCTCGTCTGCGTCTGTATAATGAAAGCCTGTCCACGTTGACGAAGAGGTGCAGGATTTTTCCTATGCTGACACAGTATTGTCCCTCACTGAGATCCGTCCGGATCGACTTTCAGATCTGAAGGGAAGAAGAGCGATGTATGGAAAAGGGGTGTGTGTGGGGGGGGAGGGGCTTTACAATAAAATGACCATCAAACTGCACCAATATGGATGTTTAGAACACTACTGAGCAGTATAAAAAGTTATAATGAATAATCGGATCTGCTTTAAATATAGTTACATTACGATCTATGTAAAGGGATATGAACTTGTCAAGCAAGGGAACAATGATAGATAGTCCACTCCCTGGGTTTGATTTCATCAGTAGACCTGCCATTACACAGTGTGGGCAGTAAGTCCTACAGCGGCAGGAGTACAATTGGGTACACTTACCTTTCTATCTCGTTAACCCTTTAGGAAGCAAAGGGCTGTGCAATGCACTGTGCACCCCTCTTCAACTTAAAGGGTTAACAGAGCAGAATGATATGAAAAAAAAGTACATTTTAAAATATATATTATAGTAGAGCTTTTCATGTTGAGTTAGACAACTACAACCCACTATAGGAAGAAGGATCATTAAATTAAAATAAAAAATAAAAATTAAAATGTACTTTTCTATTGTCATCACCAGGGGGCACTGCTGTTCCTATCACTTACAATGGAGATCTGCATTTCAACTCAAATGCATCATAAAAAATGCCTTCAGGACAGCAGTCCTCCCTTTCGCGGTCTTAGGAAAAAAAAAAAAAAGTATTTGTTATTAACTGTTTAACCCCAGCACCTAACGCTTCCATCCCAGAATGTATAAAGGAAAAAAAAAAATAAAATAGTGCAGTGGTCCTCTAGGGCCGCCCACCCCCCAGACTGTGCAGTCCTTAAGGGGTTAATAAAGCATTACCCAGCAATAGAACCACCGCATCCCATTTTTTTTGTACTTATGGAAAAATATCTATAACTTTTTTTTGCAATAATACTTCCTTAACCCTTAGAGTGCCAGACGGGATTTCAAAGGGTTAAAGCATACCCTGTAATGGGCAGTAAACCTCAAAAAGCTGACAGTTCTGCTTTATGGAGCTTTGTAGAAGTGAAGGTCGCAGTCAGGCAACGTGTTTATGGACGTATAACGATTAGCATCCAGTACTAATTGCCTGGATCTGTAGTTAGTAATACACGTTTGATTCAAAACATGTCCATATGCACTACGAAAGGTGAATCAATTCCAGTGTAATTCCAGTGAAACAAGGTCATATGCACTATGAAAGGTGAATCAAACAGCACTATGGAGGACACAAAATCATCCACAGACAAAGCAGGGATTGGCAATGTGAGTTCATTCAGCTAGTGCTAGACTACAACTTGCATCATCATGCCAGCGGCTCACCACTCACATCGAATGTAACAGAATAACTTTCGGGATGGGGGTTGATGTATCAAGGTGTGATAAAGGGGGGACAACTTCCCTAGTAAAAAAATCATTGAGCCTCAACATCATTCCAATGAGAAAACAAGACTCCACAGAATAACACACAAAAGGACAGTTTTTCTCACCGTAGAAATGTTATCTCCTCTTTATCACACCTTAGTACATCTCCCCTGTAGTCTATAACTAAATCTCTCCCATAGAACAACATAGGAACTGGGGAGTGTCTCTCACTGGAGAAGTTATCTTTGGTGAAAGTGTGCAAGGTAGACCAAGTCGCAGCCTTGCACAGCTGTTCAGCCAAGACCTGGTTCTTGTAGGCCTTGGTGAGTGGTAGCCTTAATCCAAGAGGCAATGGTTAACTTGGAAGCCGCCTGACCTGCTCAAGGCCCCTAAGGGATGACTGAGTGTCAACCTTATGGAAAGGCTGAGTGTGGTGCACATAACACTTAAGGCAGAGCACTACATCCAACAGATGAAGATCCCTCTCCTAAATGAAAGAAGGATCAAGACAAAAAGTCATAACCATCTCCTGATTGATGTGAAACTCAGACATGACCTTAACCCATTCGCATCCTGTGACGTACCCAGACCATCACGCTGGTCCGGCACTTAAGGACCAGTGACGGTCCTGGTACGTCACGTACTTTTACTCAC
Source organism: Rhinophrynus dorsalis (assembly GCA_037306005.1). Taxonomy (NCBI): domain Eukaryota; kingdom Metazoa; phylum Chordata; class Amphibia; order Anura; family Rhinophrynidae; genus Rhinophrynus; species Rhinophrynus dorsalis. The sequence goes on from CM074724.1 coordinate 388,194,314, forward strand.
TGCGCTCCTGCAGGAGCGACCGGAGCGATCTCTTTCAGTCCTCCTTTCGATGTGCCACCCCACGTGATCAGTCACGTGGGACGGCACGTCGAACTCGTCTATCTGGTCCTTAAAGGACCAGACACGGTGGGATCGACGGACCGTAAGGGGTTAAGAAGAAATTACTGAGAGGTACAAGGTACCGCCTTATCCTGGTGAAAAAACAGGAATGGTAGTTTGCAAGACAGAGCTTGCAACTCAGTCACTCTCCAGACAGACAACTGCCAGGAGAAAAGTCATCTTCACCGTCAGCTGGAGCAAGGACATGGAGGCCAAAAGCTCAAAAAGAGGCCTCTGAAGAAGATACCACCAAGGTGTGGAATTCCAAAAGGTAGAAAAGGCATGAGCCACCCCATGTAGAAAAGTCTGCATGACCAGGAAAACAGCAATTAGCCTCTGAAACAGTACAGAGAGGGCAGAGAACTGAACCTTGAGGAACCTCAAGCTGAGACCATGTTTGGAGAATGTCACTCTGAGTAGGGAACGGCCTCCAGAGCAGAAACCAACCGATTCAGGACTCTCATGTGGTCCCTGATCATGGCCGACTGCCACTCCAGCTCCTGTGACACATCCTAGAACAGAAAGTCCTTCCCCTGAAGGGTTTTGCATCTCTAGCCCAGGAACACTAAGACCTGGGATGGGATGGGAGTGGATTTCTTGAGATTGAGAATCCAGCCCTGATGCATAAGAATGTGGGTGTTCTCTTGGATACAGTAAGCTAAGGGGTCTTCTGAAAGAGACTTGACCAAGAAGTCGTCCAAATAGGACGTCAAAGAAATGCCATATTAGGAAAGGCTGCCATGATCTCTGTGAAGATTCTGAAAGCCTAAGCAAGTCCAAACAGCAGAGCAGTGAACTGGTAGCGATTGCAGCCGAAAGCAAAACGCAGGTATTGTTGGCAGTCCAGGTGGATTGGGAACCTCAGGTACACGTCCTGAAGATCCATAAAGGTTACATACTCCCCTGGGCATATTGCTATGATGACAGAATGCAAAGATTCCATCTTGAAGTGTGTAGCAAACACTTACCTGTTGAGACATTTCAGGTCCAGGACAGGGCTGTAGCTGCCGTACTCCATGGGAACCACAAAAAGGTTGGAAAAGAAACCTGAAAAAGCACCAGAACCCATTTTTCTAGCAGAGTGGAAACAGCCTCTTCATTTCTGCTTTCCGGGTAATCTTTGAGGAAAAGAAGCAATATGGAGGAAGTGATCTGCAATCTATGCTGTCCTCTGACACCACCAGCAAAATCCACTGGTCCTTTATGGAGGATGCCCAGGCATCTCAAAACAGGTACAGACAGCCCCCTACAGGCAATGATGGACCATGATTCTGTGAGTTGTGCTATGATCGGTTTGTCAGACTTGGACTTTGCAGCTTATCTCTTGTGCTGTCAAGTCTACCTGGGCTTTGCAGCGGGGCACTGTTGGGAGGTCTGCTCGCTCTGCACTCGATTGGCAAGGGGAAAGAAAAAAAAAAAAAAAAAAAAGTGTTTTCCTTGCAGGAAAGGACCGCTTGGTGGAAATCTGGGGCAACAGGGTGCTCTGCCAGTAATGTCACTAATGATCTGTTTCAGGTAAGGCCCAAAGAAGGCTTTGCTCTGAAAGGGCAAAGACACCAGTGACTTCTTGGAAGATCGGTCAGAGATCCAAATCTTAATCCAGGCAAAGGCAGAAAATAGGCCTCAATGCTGCTCCAGTGGTCGCAAAATTGGTCTTTAGTAAGGAATAAACTCTCTTATCAGCGTGGTCCGTGAGCCCCACAACATCTGCCTGAAGAATGGCAGTGTTCTTCACCAAACATGAAAAGGTGGGAATGGAGGTGTCAATGGCGAGGGAGAAGCCCATTGTTCCAGAGCCTCATCTGCAATGGGGTGAAGCATTTAATAAGGAGAAGTCTCTTATCTGGAGTCTTCCACTCATCCATAAGGATCTGATTGAGAGTGTTAATGGGGGGGGGAAGGGGAACCTTCCTGCGCCTTGGGAAAATGTCTGGAGAGGTAGATCCTCCATCGGTGGGGTCAGAAATCTGAAGGGTCTCCAACACCCCCTTGATGAGCCGCTCAACAGCGGGGACCATATCAGCCTCATAGGAATCTACAGAAGAAAATAAGAGTCCAGTTCTTCCTCCGGAGAGGATACCCCAGTAATCTGAATGTGCCTCTTGAATACAGGTTCAACCTGTTTAAAAGGTACACAAATATTTCTACAATGGAGAACCCCCTGAACTGAAGAAGGGCATTCAAATGGTTACTCACCGATCTTTTATCTTCAGGGAAGAATCTCAGAGACTAAGCCATGAAGAACAGACTTGGTCTTAATGTCAACCACCACAGAGCAAGAAAGGTCCACAAAGCCTGGGCAATCTAACTCCAGGGAAGCATAGTGATGGTAGCCCACCTAACAGGGAACTATACAGCCCCATATCTGAAGAAAAAATAATAAAAACAAACAAGAGGGCCACTGCATTTGCAACTGCTTTGCAGAACACATGAATTCTGGGAAACGGGCAGGGGTTGACCTTGAGAAAGAGGAGGTAGTCTCCACTCCAAAGACCCTGTCATTTGCGATGTGCCCTGCCAGGAGGAGGGACTCAACCCTACGGTACCTGTGTTCCATACTGAATGCTAGAGAAAAAATATATATATATATATATTTGAAAGGTAATAATTTTTGCCTAAAGCATCTCCCACAGTTAGATTATCCCTGTCTACTCAACATGAAAAGCCAAACAATAAAAAGGTTTTCCATAAATGTTTTAATATTGTTTTAAATGGCGGTTTAACGATTTTAATGATAGTGGTCACCAATGTATTGTAGTCCTATCGTGCATTCAAGGGCTTAACCCTCAAGTGCCAGAGGGGTACGAATTTGAAATGTTAGAAACCACATTAACCATTTAAGTGTCAGAGAGGTATCCAACGCTACCTCTCTTGCACTAAAAGGGTTAAAGCGGAACTTTCAGATAATAGCAAGTCGCCATGCACTCATTAAATGCATGGTGACTAGCTTGAAAATAGACGTCTTACCAAAAAAAAATACTTGTTTCTAAAGGAATCTGTCCTGTTTGGAGAACGGAACGGAGGCTAGAGCGCAGACATCTTGCCACTGGAAGCAACTGACGGCGCAGGCGCGCAGACTGCACTAACCTGCCCGTCAGTCCCGAAACGGGACGAATTCCTTTACACACAAGTATTTTTTTTTTGGTAAGACATTTATTTTCACACTAGTTGCCATGCATTTAATGAATGCATGGAGACTGGCTATTATCTGAAAGTTACGCTTTAAAAAACAAAATGGACATTTTCAGTTACCCCCAGTGTTGCAGCTGATTTACGCCCCAATTTCTCCTTTTTCCTTTGGGCATCAGCCTCCGTGTCTCTATGCAATGTACATACAAAAACAAATGAAAGATCAGCTGCTTCGTCATTTCCTTTCCTCGCTCCATACAAAACACATTTGTCTCCAAGCAGACAGCAAGACAGGCACTTGGGTGAAAGAGCAGATCAGCGTTACCTCAACAGAGCTTCATAATCTATGTACCAAACCAACTTCCCATTGGATGGATTCACCCCAAAGATGGGCCACTTCTTGGGGTTACTTTCTGCTCTGCTGATCAGAGTTACAATGTCATGTTTCCCTTTGCCCAGCACCAACACTGCAACCCTATGGGCTTTGTTGATGAGTGAGAGGCTGAAGCTCATCCTCTGGTAAGGCTTGGTGGGACTCTCTGTAAATAACACAAGTTCACCTCCTTGAATGTCATCCTGAGCGCCAGGAAAAATCGAGGCTATGTGACCATCGATGCCCAAGCCCAGAAGGACTAGATCGAAGCTGGAGTTGCCTACAAGAGCAGAAATCTCTTGAGCATATGACTCTGGTCCTCTGTCTTCTTCCGCACAGAGTCTCTGGTTCCTGAAGACTGGCATGGGGTGAATATTCACATAAGGAATCCTCACATGCTGCAAGAGATGTCTCTCAAGGCTTCCAAAGTTTGATTCGTTCTCGGTCAGAGGTACGCAACGTTCATCAACCAGCCATAGGTGGGTATGCTTCCAAGGGAAACTGTGGTGATGCTTAGTTAACCACTGAAACAAAGCTACAGGGCTGGAACCCCCAGACAGAGCCAGGTGAAAGGTTCCTGAGCGGGTCACTGCGGCTTCGGCTGCTTCCTGTATATCCTGAGCCAACTTCTGGATTAGTTGTTCTGCCCAATTAGACACCATTGGATTTCCAAGAAAAGTAGACTGGATAGAAGCATATGTATTCAGCTTTTGCCCCATGCCTATTACTTCCAAATGTTCATCAGTAACGAAGCGTAACCCTCCATCTTCTATCACAAAGTCCAGCAACTGTCCATTTTCAGAACCCCCTGGGTATATTCTAGGGGTCTGACTTTCCACACTCTCCAAAAGAGGAGTCCAGAAATTCCACGAAGCCAAAAGGTTCTTGGTTGTTACAAAGGATTCCTTCTTTCCAGCGTAGATGTTGGATATTATTATCGTGTAAGCATCTCTCTCTTGAACAGGGCGGTATACGTAATAATCAGAGAGGGGCTGCCCAAATAGGTTGATGTCTGGAAGATCAGATTCTTCTTGCCACTGACTGTGGTGCAGACTTGGCTTGAAGAGTCCTCGGCTGACTAAGATAGCAGGGAAGCCCAGCTGTCCATGGCCAATGTGGAAAATAATCTGCTTGGGCTTACAGAGGGATTTCCCAGAATCTCTGTCTGTCTCTTTCTGGAGACAGAATACATGGTCTTTGAATACAACACGGACGTATGAAGTTCTCTCATCTAGAGCTTTGCCTGACGTCAAGATGAACGGCACTCCTTCCCACCGTGCGTTATCAATATGGATCAGCACTCCTGAAACAAACAATGAATAGGATTAGGTCTGTCCCTTAACTAAACAACATAGGGAGGAGAAGTGGCATGTTTAAGGAAGAACAACTTTAATAACTTATGCCAGATATCTACCCAATTCAATCACATGATACTTTTTGTTCAACCCTTTGAGTGCCAGAGGGGTACGCAACGCATTGCCCTCTGGATCTCAAAGACTTAAATCTTGATTCAGTACTTGTCACTTAAGTTTTTTTTAAATGTGCAGGTTTAAATTAACTAAAACTTGATTATGTATCACGTTAGTCAAAACACATAAATGTTTGATATTGATTCTTTTACTTCTAAAAAAAAGTAAAAGTATTTTAGTTAAGAAGCATATACTAATTAAAGGGGAAGCAACACCTCCTACTTACCCTCTGTCACGGAAACCACCGGGCCCTTGGCTCCTGGAGGGGCCTGGGGGCCAGCCCCCTTCCTACAGATTATGTACTCTATGCATGGGGAAGTGGCTTTTCCAGCTTCCCTGCCCCCTTGTGGTTCTAAGTCACCCTGTGCATCTCAGGGGCACAGGGTGTCACAGTAACAGACTGCCCTTGGACTAGTTGGGGAAAAAGTAGGTCTCACCAGATGGAGTGATTTGGGACTGTAACATCTGAAATATAGCTCATTGTATTGTATATTGTGTGGTTTAATGTTCTGCAAAGGGATTTGGGAGTGGGGGTTGGGTACTTCAGGTCTGTGCTAAGGAATGATTGGAATGGTAATTGATTCCTTCTGTGCTTTCATGACCAATCAGGGGAAGTTATTTATGATCCAGTTACAATGCCCCATTTTCAAGTCTTAATTTGCATTCTTATCTTGATAAGGGTGTTGGTGGCTGATTGGTCAAGAGTAGAAACACTATCCCAAGTCCTAGTTTACATGCTGAACTTGATAAGAGTCTCTGTAAGTGTATATAAACTGTGTGTTTGATTCAATAAAGGAGTTCTTATTTAAACCTGCTTGGGGCTGCTTGCTGTCTCCAGAGTGTGCTCACCCTACACTGAATCCTGCCTAAGTGACTGGGTGAATGGAGCTATAATTCTGATTCCTGGTGGGTGGAGTTCTTGAGGATTGTCCTGGGTTAAGGAAGCACAGTTTTGGTGGAGCTATTCATTCTGAGTACAGGTATCCGTCACACCCTCCCTTACCTTACTATGGTCAGAAAATCTTAAAGGACCCTATGCATTTCCCCATGTGTCTTTGTTCAAAAGGGAACATCCTGGAAGTAACGTACATGGAGGAGGACATGACAGTTGCAAGCAGGACCACAGGACACAAACTCCGCCCACTGCAAAGTGTAATCTTACTGTCTTTCTGCTCCTTAAAGCATTAAGTAGGCTCATGCAGTTTGCCTGCTTCAAAAACACAGCAGCTGTCATGTTTGTCTCCACAGACAATGACATCAAGGACAGATTGAAGCAGTTATCTGTTTAACAAAGGCAAAACTGCAAAATGCATAGGGGCCACTAGGTTTTTCTAACCAAAGTAATTAAGTGGGGCATTATTGATAGTAGTGGTTACTACCCCTGGGTACAGGGCCAGATTTACATCCCAGGTGCCCATAGGCAAGGCTCTCTAGGTGCTGTTAGTTCCACCCATGACCACACACCCATTCCTCACATGACCCGCCCCCAGTCCCATTCACGGTTTATTGACACAGGAAATACACTATTTCCTGGCACAGTTGAGGCAGTTTCCTGGCACAGCTGAGGCACCCCACAACATATGGAGCGCAATGAAGTTGCTTAAACTGCCTATTGGGAAATCTGTCCCTACTTGGGTATGTTAAGCCCTGAGATATTTATTAGCTTACTGTGCTACATTGAGACTTTCACTTCCTAGAAATAAAAGTATCAATATGTCCTAAGCTGCTCTATTCAATAACATAACACAGACAGTTCTGATATGCGACCCTGAATTCCATACCTCCCAGCATTTCAAACTGCCAAAGAGGGATACTTGTGTTTTAAGGGGTGTTGCTGGGGGCTTGGGATTTTTAGTCAATTTCATGGCCTATTCGTAGCTCCTTGTATAACCTAATAAATGACTTATACCAAGACCAAAGTATTTTATTTACACAGACTGATTTACAAACACATATACCGACGTTTAAACAAACATTAATGTTTATATACACACCACACAGTCTGATCTCCTAAACACAGGGACACCAGGGTGATACACTTCTATACACACCACACAGTCCGATCTCCTAAACACAGGGACACCAGGGTGATACACTTATATACACACCGCACAGTCTGATCTCCTAAACACAGGGACACCAGGGTGATACACTTCTATACACACCACACAGTCTGATCTCCTAAACACAGGGACACCAGGGTGATACACTTCTATACACACCACACAGTCTGGTCTCCTAAACACAGGGACACCAGGGTGATACACTTCTATACACACCACACAGTCTGATCTCCTAAATATAGGGACACCAGGGTGATACACTTCTATACACAACACACAGTCTGATCTCCTAAACACAGGGACACCAGGGTGATACACTTATATACACACCACACAGTCTGATCTCCTAAACACAGGGACACCAGAGTGATACACTTATATATACGCCCCACAGTCTGATCTCCTAAACACAGGGACACCAGGGTGATATACTTCTATACACACCACACAGTCTGATCTCCTAAACACAGGGACACCAGGGTGATACACTTATATACACACCACACAGTCTGATCTCCTAAACACAGGGACACCAGGGTGATGCACTTATATACATACCACACAGTCTGATCTCCTAAACACAGGTACACCAGGGTGATACACTTATATACACATCACACAGTCTGATCTCCTAAACACAGGGACACCAGGGTGATACACTTCTATACACACCACACAGCCTGATCTCCTAAACACAGGAACACCAGGGTGATACACTTCTATACACACCACACAGTCTGATCTCCTAAACACAGGGACACCAGGGTGATACACTTCTATACACACCACACAGTCTGATCTCCTAAACACAGGGACACCAGGGTGATACACTTCTATACACACCACACAGTCTGATCTCCTAAACACAGGGACACCAGGGTGATACTCATCTATACACACCACACAGTCTGATCTCCTAAACACAGGGACACCAGGGTGATACACTTCTATACACACCGCACAGTCTGATCTCCTAAACACAGGGACACCACGGTGATACACTTCTATACACACCACACAGTCTGATCTCCTAAACACAGGGACACCAGGGTGATACACATCTATACACACCACACAGTCTGATCTCCTAAACACAGGGACACCAGGGTGATACACTTATATACACACACCACACAGTCTGATCTCCTAAACACAGGGACACCAGGGTGATACACTTATATACACACACCACACAGTCTGATCTCCTAAACACAGGGACACCAGGGTGATACACTTATATACACACACCACACAGTCTGATCTCCTAAACACAGGGACACCAGGGTGATACACTTATACACACCACACAGTCTGATCTCCTAAACACAGGGACACCAGGGTGATACACTTATATACACACACCACACAGTCTGATCTCCTAAACACAGGGACACCAGGGTGATACACTTATATACACACACCACACAGTCTGATCTCCTATACACAGGGACACCAAGGTGATACACTTCTATACACACCACACAGTCTGATCTCCTAAACACATGGACACCAGGGTGATACACTTCTATACACACCACACAGTCTGATCTCCTAAACACAGGGACACCAGGGTGATACACTTCTATACACACACCACACAGTCTGATCTCCTAAACACAGGGACACCAGGGTGATACACTTATATACACACCACACAGTCTGATTTCCTAAACACAGGGACACCAGGGTGATACACTTATATACACACCACACAGTCTGATCTCCTAAACACATGGACACCAGGGTGATACACTTCTATACACACCACACGGTGTGATCTCCTAAACACAGGGACACCAGGGTGATACACTTCTATACACACCACACAGTCTGATCTCCTAAACACAGGGACACCAGGGTGATGCACTTATATACACACCACACAGTCTGATCTCCTAAACACAGGGACACCAGGGTGGGAAAGAGGGACTCTCTTGACTAAAGAGAAACACTTGGGAGGTATGGAATTCAAGGTGTCAGGTCCTTAGAGTAAAGCCACAATATAATAACACCGTACATTACTGTTGTACTATACAATTTTAATTAACTATGAACAATTATAAAAATAATATAAAAATGTAGAGATTTAATCTTTTCAATTTAAAAAAGGCTCTTTGGCATATTTATTTAATGTAGAATAGTTGTGTTAGTCCAGTGGTGTAGAGGTCAAATGAACGAGTATTGCAGTATGTAAGAATACTTTTTTTATTGGACTAACATTAAATTATATTGAGACAAATTTCTGAGAGACCAACTCCATTTATCAAGTCTAATGCATACTGGTAATATGAGGTAAAAAGGAAAAAACCCCAAGTGAATAAGACATAAATCCCTAGATAGGAATGTGAAGGGAGTGGAAGGGTGAAAGCAGGAGAGGCAGACCCAGACAGACAGCATCACATCAGTTTGAAGCACAGCCGCTCAAAGCTGATTGGCTAGGATGCGCTTAAGTACATCCCAGCCAAGGGCTGTGAGGGAATTTGAACAGAGACTGCCCATATATAAAGGCCATCTCCGTTCAAATTCTCTTAGTGTGGAACGGGCACCAGCACATGAGGGAAAGGAAGGGGGGACTGTGCGACACTTTACTGTCTCCGCTGTCATATACTCTGCAGCCGCACACAGTGGTGGAGACAGATACAATACAGAAGCCAAGTAGATTTGCTCTACACATTTCGGAACACTTATTTTTAGACATATGGGACCATATTACAAACTGAAGGCATGTTCATATTCCAAGCACACTCGTACATCTTTAACCCTTTGAGCCCCAGAGAGGTGCACAACGCATACCCCTGTTGCACTCAAGGGGTTAAAATATGTATATGACTTATTTGTGTCAACAATATACTTACTTTTCTTTTTCAGTGAAGACAAGAAGAAAGAAGATACACGAAAAACAGAGGAGACGGAAGGAGAAGGACAATGGATGACAGGTAACACAGATAACTAATGATCGGTGCTTGGCAGAATGTCAGGATGCAAATATAATTTTTGATAACTTTTATTGGCTAACTAAGCAGATTTAGGATGCAAGCTTTCAAGACCTTAGGTCTCTTCCTCAGGCATGTTATACAGATAAATATGAATCCCAAACACCCAGTTACACCATAAGATCAATGGTACCTTCACCTATAAATCATCCAATGTAGTACACCTTATCATGTGTGCAAAATGGCCAACAGCTCTGTATGTGGTAGAAACTGGACAAGCATTACATAGGAGATTTAATTCCCACAGATCCAGTGTTAATAACAAAAAGACAGAGACACCAGTGGGAGAACATTTTTGTCAAAAAGGGCACAGTGTCAGGGATATTAAGTTAACTGTATTGATGGGACTGTTCCTCACTCAGAGGGACAGAAAGATATGGGAGGTAAAATTAATGTTCAAATTTAATGCAATTTGTAGTGGTTTAAATAAAGACAGAGTTTTTGTCACATTATCACTTATTTAGTTGACCTCTCCAACAGACCCAAGAGCATCGTAAATACCTCTAAAGCCTCAGAGGAAGAGTGCAATTTACCATTGACTGATCAAAGATATCTGGATCTGGATTGAGTTTTCTTACCTGATTTCCATGCTAAACAATGCAATGAGTACTTGTATTTAAGAGAGATGTTTTCATATTTATCTGTATAACATGCCTGAGGAAGAGATCTAAGGTCTTGAAAGCTTGCATTTAAATCTGCTTAGTTAGCCAATAAAAAGGTATCAAAAACTATATTTGCCTCCTGTATTTCTACGGCTAACACAGTACCAACTCTCATCTGTTGGCAGTATGTCAGGCACCGATCGTTAGCTTTTTTCCTCTGAAGTTCCCAGTACAGCTTTAGTGGCATTTTGGGAACTTAATGCACAAAATGGATGCTTGACCACAAGACCTTTTTGTGGCTTAACGTCCTTTATGCTTTTAGCTGGTAGGACAATTGAATACATTTTCTTTTGTCAGTTGGTATCCATTTTGTCCTACCGGCTTTTTTAAAGGGTTAGTAATGTCCACTAACAATGTGCCCCAGTTTGAATTAGTAAGTAAGTATGTATGGCGCTGTTTGTAAAGTCTGTACCTTTACCTTCGTCCCCAAATCTGTTCTGAAGTCTTCCCCTCCCGCCCCTTTCCATCAAAGTGCCTGTAAGTCTGTTGGAGCCGACTACGTGTCGGCGGACACGATGGCTCCTGTAGAGGCACAAACTTCAATGCAGGCTATGTGCATACAGTAAGCACTGTATGCATGAAATGCTTTGATCTGAAGCTATGGTCTGTTTTCACCTGACTGGTAACCACATGTAAGTCTTTCCTAGCTCTTGATATCGGGTTGCAACGATTATTAAGTACTCTAATGAAGAATTGATTTCAGTAAAGAATATGAATGTTTTTACTTCTATTTGAGTCTTATGGTGATATTAACCCCTGTGGTGCTGGTTCATATGGTTTGAAATATATGACAGCCTGCCCCCTCAGCAGTGATGCGTCATTCTTCTTTCTTGTAAAGCCATCTGCTCACTCTGGAGCTTGTAGTGACGTCACCAGCACGCAAGGAACACTTTCCCCACTCCCATCGGGTATTTCATGGGAGCGAGCGTCCAGCACAGCAATATAACGAGCACATGCTCGATCCTAAGGTTTTTAAAGATGGCGCCCGGGCTTCGCTTGCCGGTAAACTTTAAGAGGTAATATCTTATGAATGAATTAACGCTGAGCGAAACTATTAATAGCGATTGACTTTACTGAGCATTCACTATGCTATATATAGAGTTTTCAAAGTAGGACATTACTAACACTTTAAAGGGATAGTAATACTTGACAATACGTTTATTTTATATTATAGCCCTTAAAAAAAACATTAAAAATGATACAAGTCTTATCTCCCAAACCTTTATGGTTTGGGAGATATTCAGAAGTAAAGTTTCCCCTGGAGTGACGTCATTGCTCCACCCTTCAGATTTGGAATCCGGTCCCGGGACTGGCTGTGCCTCTCCAGAAGTGCTGAGATCACCATCTTTAAAAAGAATTTCTTAATTGGAATGGTCTACAATGTGTGCTTTCAAGCCAGGCACACTTTGTAGATAGTTCCAATTAAGTAGTTCTTTTCAAAGATCGTGATCTAGGCACTGCTAAAGAGCTGCCGGTTGCTCTGTGGACCAAATTCCAAATCTGTCCACTAGATGGCAGACTTGGCTGAAACAGCCAGGAAAAAAGAATTTTTCTATATTTTACATGTGAATATCTCCCAAACCATAAAGGTTTGGGAGATAAGACATATCATTTTTCATGTTTTTTTAAGGGCTACAATATAAAATACAATTATTTTCAAGTATTACTATCCCTTTAAAGCTAACATTTTAATCGAGGCCTTAGTCCACTGCTCGTTCTTTTGGTTTACAATCTGAAAAAGGCTAGTGACCCTTATGTGCCATTCAGGACTACTGAAGCCCATTGTTTCCTGTGAGGAGGTGTGACCTAGAGGCAGACTTCAGTACAAATCCAATATACAGGGAACTACAGATACAATGAGAAAATGATTTCTATATAATGGACTGCTTTATGATAGAAACCTACAGAGGCAAGTGGATCTGTTAAACAATTTACAAGACACTTATTCCTAGGAAATAGATTCCATTTGTATATTAGGATATCAGAATTTAATTAGTGATTCTAAAATATACATTTTGAGTGATTTTTAATATATCCCCAAAAGCACTGAACAGCTTGATATTCTACTTGCTTAAAGAGAACATTTAAAAAAAATGGAAATAGCTTTGCTATGGTTTTTCTGAAAAAATACAAGTTAATGAGCTTATTTATCATAAAAAGTATGATTAGTACTGCACCACCAGCTTTTAACCACAAGGTGGTGCAACAAAACCAACTTTGTCTATTCAAATAATCTGTATACAGATCATTTGGCAATTTAGAACGTAACCTTCTGATGAATGAATATTTATTTATATAGCGTCACAAATGTACATAGTGCTTTACACATTTAAGGGTTTAGAAAATACAGGGTTACAGGCTTCTGATCAGCACAGAGACATCCTTCTGGCATGTTAATAGTTCATGTAACATCTATAGTTCTATACTTCTCACCACGCTATGTCATTTTAACCTTTTATAACTTTTAAAATCTGCAAACAATTTTAAAAGGGGAAGATTCACTTCTTAAAGGGATAGTAATACTTAAAATGTAAAAAACAAATATGTTGTAGGGTTTATCCCCCTGAGTAAGACAAGAATACTCCCACTGCTGAAAGGTGTTTCATTCAAAAGTTATTAATTTTCAAAGTCGAATTTTTTAGGTGCAATATCACAGTGGCCTGAAGTTGTACAGTGGTGCTGTTGCTACACCATCCTATGGACAGCTCTGGTCCCGCGACCATAAATCTCCATAGGATGGTGTAGCAACAGCGCCACTGTATAATTTCAGGCCACTGTGATATTGCACCTAAAAAAATTCAACTTTGAAAATTAATAACTTTTGAATGAAACACCTTTCAGCAGTGGGAGTGCTCTTGTTTTACTCAGGGGGGTAAACCCTACAACATATTTTTTTTTATATGTTAAGTATTACTATCCCTTTAAAAAGTTTTTAGCATAGGTTTAGTTATTGAGGTAGTATTAGGAAACATTATTTTTTTTTTTTCTTCTGTCTTCTAATTTATGTACTTTTACAGATATTTCATCTTCAAGCTGTGCACATCTGCGTAATGGGCACTATGAATCTTCAGCACAGCTTTTTTCCTCCCACCTCCCCCCAGCTGCCCCAGGTAGCGCATTCACGCTTCTCTTCGGTGTGGTGTGAATAGCTTCTATCAGAAAGCATTATACTGAGGTTGCAACCTCACTAACCGGAGCTTGCTGTAACGATAGTAACCATTCACACAACACTGAAGGGAAGTGTAAACGCGCTCCCTGGGGCAGCTGGGAGGGAGGTGGGAGAAGAAAAGCTGTGCCGAAGATTCATAGCATCCATTATGCGGAAGTGCACAGCAGAGAAGATTAAATATCTGTAAAAGTACGTTAAAAGAAAAAAAAAAAAAAAAAAAAAGTGAATTCTCCCCTTTAACTCTGACAGTTCCAATTGTTCCCCATATAGAAGTGACAGGGAGGGCAGCAAACAGAGGTTCTTGTGTTTAAAATCAACGTTCACTTGGGTAAACCATAGATGAGTGCTGTCCAAGTTCACTCCTCAAGCGCCACCAACAGGCCAGGATGTAAGGATTTCCATGATTAAAGGGAGAGTAATGTTTCATAATAAAAGCAGCTCTAATTAATCATCATAGTTATTTGGACTTTGGAGCGTGTTATTTCAATACTGTCAGAGTTGTAGTTCAAGAGTAATTCAGTGATAAAGTATCCCCCTCCCGCCCCTTTTACTGATGTAACACTGCTCAGCCAGATCAGAAGGGAGGTGCCCAGGTAGACTGCAGAGAGGGACAATCTTCAATTAAGATAAGGGAAAAAGCTGAAAAACTTGTCAAGGGGGGCAGGGCTTTCATTGTTCTCATAGGAAGAAGATTGTCCCCTGCTGTTATCTGTCTGGTCTATGGACTGCATTCCACATCTGAGAAGAGATGGCTTACACTGGGTAAAAGGGGCGGGAGGGGAAACTTTGCTTGTGAATATCTCTCAAACCATAAAGGTTTGAGAGATAAGACTTATATAATTCTTCGTGTTTTTTAATGCCTACAAAATAAAATACAGATAAAACGAAGTATTACTATCCCTTTAAGCAGAGGTGAGTCACAATGAATGATCCACTGATTAACTCACCTGGGTGGAATCAGGGAAATCCTTACACCCTGGCCTGTTGGTGGCACTAGAGGACTGAACTTGGACAGCCCTGTCATAGAGGACAAATATGTATTCTCATTGATCTAAACAGGGATTTTAACCCCTTGGGAGTTAGAGAGGTCTCAAATATACTGCTAAGCAAACAACTTTGGAGACCTCTATAGCATTAAATGGGTTAACCTTCTGAGCACCTGAGGGATATCCAATGCATTTGGCCCTCAAACGGTTAAGAGAGTCCGGCAGCAGGTTTCCCCAGAACGTCTCCATTTTTCCTTCAGAAATATACCCCACGTTATCACATGCACAGAGCGTCAGATCCTAGGGACTCACCTGCGAAGGTCTGCGTTGTCGTGAAGAAGTTTGTATTCTTCTCTAGCTCCTCCCTCGCCTGCGTCACGTAGTCCTGGTACTGTCCAATCACAGCGCTATTGTGATCAAGGTTGCGCAGGGAGTCTAATACATCCAGCTTTGCCTTTAGGACATCGCACGTCCTGCTGTAGTTGAGCGGCACTTCCATGGCTACAGCGGTCAGGATTTCCGTGAGATGGTTCTGAATCACATCGCGGATAACTCCGTATTCCTCATAGAAGCTGATACGTCCTAAGAGATAAAAGGGAATATCCATACTTGAAAGGGGATCGGACATCATTGTAAACGATTACCATTTACAAATACATTCAAGGTCAATACAAAGAACTATCCAATGAATTATTTACACAAAGAGCTGAGCTAAGAACAAGAGGTCATCCATTAAGACTACAGGAAAGGCGCTTTCGACTGAAACAAAGGCAGTGGTTCTTTACAGTGAGGACGGTAAAGCTATGGAAATCTTTGCCTCGGGATGTTGTACTTGCAGATAATGTAACTGCTTTCAAAAAAGCAATGGATGCCTATCTAGTACAGAACAATATTGACAATTATGACAGATGGCTTCAAAGCAAATAGGAATATGATCCAGAGATCTATCTGACTGCCATTTGGAGTCAGGAAGGATTTTTTTTTTTTACCCTCTTTGGGCTAAATTAGAAATTGCTCCAGAGGACTTTTTTTTTTTTTCTCTGGATCAACCGTAAAATCTCGAGTATAATACGCACAATTTTACCCCTCTTCACCTTATGTGAAGTGGGGGGGTGCATATTATACCCGAGAGATTTTTGCCGGATAAAAAAAATGTATATATTAGAGCTGCCAGCTACCCTCCTCCGTCCCCCGGCGCAATCCGACATTAAAATAAGACTTACTTGGTGATATAGCTCAAGCACATTCAAGTGCTACATGTGAAAAAGCTCCCTCTCATCTTCCTTGCGGGCGGCATTCTTGCATTTGCCGCCCGCTTCCTTCAGTGGGTTTTCAGGACCTTCCGCCTCCAGCCAATGGTAATGCCCTGTGAGGATCTCAAGGACCTCACAGGACAATACCGCAGGAGGAAGGTCTTGGTAGTCCACTGAAGGAAGCGGGCGGCAAATGCAAGAATGCCGCCCGCAAGGAAGATGAGAGGGAGCTTTTTTACATGTAGCACTTCAATGGCTTCATCTATATCACCAAGTAAGTCTTATTTTAATGTCGCACTGCGCTGGGGGACGGAGGAGGGTAGCTGGCAGCTTTAATATTTTTTTGTAGTAAGGGGGAAAACAAGGGTGCGTATTATACACAGGCACTCTTGTTTTCCCCTAAAATCTTGGATACAATATACACCTGCATATTATATACAGGTGCGTATTATACCTGAGATTTTACGGTATGTATTATCCATTTGTGTGACAGAGTGGTGTCTTAACGCAAAGCGTTAAAGGGATAGTAATGTTTCACAAAAACAGCAGCTTCAATTAATCTTCATAGTATCTGAGCCATGGAGAGTGTTATTTCAGTACTGTCAGAGTTGTAGTTCAAGAGTAATTGAATGATAAAGTTTCCCCCTCCCACCCCTGTTTGTTTTCTACTTAGCATGGAGTTCAGAAGAGCTAATCCCAGTGTACTCTGCAGCGTTACCCTACCGCTCCGGTCCCTGTGTGCGCACAGTAAGTTTCCTCACTCCCTCTAGGTACTGGCCCGGGGCAACCACATTGGGCTGAGCTTAGATGTTAGAATCCAATGTTTTGTACCTGATGAAGGTGTTTTCTCCCTTCCGTTACGTTAAAGCAGAACTATCAACCGCATAATATCGCCCCCCCGTTACTATTATAGCGATAGATAGAGCCATACTTCTGGCTTTAGTCAGAAGTCTTGGTATTGGAGAAATAAACTTCTTCTGCAGGAGTCCACTGTACAGAGCTTACAAGAGAAGCTCTGTGCGCCTGTGCCATCAGCAACTTCCGTTACCTTAAGGTACCAAAGAGCATCACCACCAATCCGGGCAGGGCATGGGACAGATCATACCTCTAAGATGTCTGCACTGTTGTCCGCTGGCGGCTGCAAAAGAAGTTTATTTTCTCCAATACCACGGACTTATTGAGCATAATAGAAGTATGGCTTTATCTGTCTCTATATTAGTAACTAGTTTTAACCCTTTGAGTGTCAGAGGGGTAAGGAACGCATGGCTTTGCAATGCGTTCTGCACCCCTCTGGCACTCAAAGGGATATAGCCCGTATACACAGGCCAACACTGGTGGCGCTGCAGTCATGAGCAGTCCTGACTGCCCGAACACGCCGCGGCTGATACGGAGCGGGGGGGGGGGCTCCGAATTCAGACCGTAGTCCTCTCTGTGCACCTTCCATTGCGCAGAGAGGACTGAATTCGGAGCTCCCCGCTCCATAAAAGCCGCGGTGCGTTCGGGCAGTCTGTACTGCGCATGACTGAAGCATGCCCAGTAGTCTCTACCACTCATGACGGCTTCTGACAAACATACCTAGAGAATTATGATATAGGATGGATTGGGGGGGGTCAATGTTATGAGGTTGATAGTCCAACTTTAAGTCAGTCTTTTGGCATCTCAGTCTCCTCTCTGAGCAAGACAAGCAGGCCAGAAAGGAGACTGACTGAGGGGGCGGACCTGAAAGGAGACGGAAAGCCTGAAATGTTGCCTAACCCTCGGGCACACAAAGGGTTAATACCACTGGTAAATGAAAGGCAAGTACATTACAGGTAGCCTCATCCCAGCCCACAATACCTTTGGTCTAGATCTAAAGAATCTGCATACTAGGATAGTTTTATTGCATGTGTTACAGTGCCTTATTATGTGTACATACACATTCTCCAGGAAGATGAAATAAAGAATTATATGTATGTATGTGTACGCAAAGATATATTCAGGAGAAAGTACTGGAATAATTTTGATGCTAAAGTTTGAAAAGTTTAACACTTTGAGTGCCAGATGGGTAAGCAATGCATTGTGTACCCCTCTGGCAGTCAAAGGGTTAATATTCCGTGAGTGCTCCTCTATATATATTTCTTTTGTATACTAGATCTGGCAATTAAAATGAAAAATCTGAAGAGAACCATAAAATGACAGTCATACTTTTTACTGCAGTTTTTATTTGTCGCAAGGTCATTGACCAAGATTAGAATCAGCTTGTTTTAAATAACCCAGGAGTATGAGATTCACATCCTACACTGCTGGTGTGAGCATGCCATTCTATCATGTCCAGTTTTTATTAACCCTTTAGTGACAGCCACGTCACCTTAACGCCCGTCATACAAAAAAAAAAAAAAAAAAAAAAAAGCCAAATGATTCCGGAGTCTCAAAACGGCGTGCAGCCGCATGGAGACCCGGACTTCTGGTACTGCTTCCGGGACTTACCAGGTACGTCCTCCAGTTTTTGCTGGACGTACCTGGTAAGTCCATTGTCGGGAAGGGGTTAACCCCATAGTTACAAGAGACATTTCCAGTGCATTGTGTCTATTCAAACCTGTTTATAATTCCCAGGGAAGGAGGAAAACTGTTTCAGACAAATTCTCAACTTCATCCTCTCAAGGGGTATTTGCAAGTACCCAAAATTAATACGGAATCTACAAGGTCTACAGTAAGTGCCATAGAATAGGAAAAGGGTCTTTCCTCTTCACTTTTAAAGGGGTAGTAATGTTTCACAATAAAAGCAGCTCCAATTAAAGGGATAGTAATACTTTAAAATTACTAATCCCAATATTGTTGGAGTAAAAAAAAAAAGAAGACCTTTTAAGTGAGTGATTTAGAGATTGTGGCTCTGCTGCAGAGCCACCTGATGATCGTAGGACAGGATTCCCTTCAGTCAGCTACAACTCTGACTTCAGGGAAAGGGGAGGGAGGGGGGAAATTTGTGAGTGAATATCTCTCAAACCATAAAGGTTTGAGAGATATCACTGGGGGCAAATAATTTCTTTTTTTTTTTTTTTACTCCTACAATATTGGGATTAGTAATTTTAAAGTATTACTATCCCTTTAATCATCATAGTATTTGGACATTGGAGAGTGTTATATCAATACTGTCAGAGCTGTAGTACAAGAGTAATTGAATGATAAAGTATCCCCCTCCCGCCCCTTTTACCTAGTGTAAGCCCAGTGGTGTACTAAGACGTGGTGGTGCGCCCCGGGCTCCACTCATTAGAGGGGTGCAGGATTTTATTTTTTGCCCTTTAAGTAACTTAACGTCCAAAGCAGCAGCAGTACCGGATGCTGCCTGCCTGGAAGGAAGAACTGCGCTGGTCACTACGTGTGGAGCCGTCCGTGGACGGTGATTGGAGGAGGAGGAGTTGGTCTCGGAGATGCGGCAGCGTCATGCATCATGGCCATGCCCTCAATGGGGGCAGCCGCAGCCCTCATAATATCGTCTGTCACGGGGGGAGGGAGCACAGAGCTGTGACAGAGTGACATGTCACGCATGCTGTGGAGGCAGAGTGCGCTGTTGCGTGAGAATATTTGGTGGATGCCAGGATGTGTGACGCGTCGCATGCACAAGGAGGAGGAGGATGCGAGCGAGAGAGGCCTACCTGGCCTAGATTGAGAGAGAGAGTAGAGAGACACACACAGACTATCAGTCTATCACCAGTCTGTAGCAGCAGCACCACATCAGCACGGCCCCCACGCTGGCCGCACCCATGCAGACAGGATTCCCTGTGAGCCCTACCCCTGCGCTGTGCCTGATGCTGTCACTCAGCTAGCTCAGCAGCTGAGCCGCACCCCTGAGTGAGCACTGTCTGACTGACTGGTTGTGTCTGTGTCAGCACAGCACTGCATCAACATGATAGTAATATAGTAGTAAATTAGGTTGAATAAAGACACAAGTTCATCAAGTTCAACCTTTGCCTCATACCCCAGTAAAAGAGAATTATGAAGCTTTCTTGCTACCAAATAAGTTAGTCTTTATCAGACCTTCCTGACCTGCCTGCTAATCTTCTCTTAAATGTATCCATTGTACCTGTCATAACCACCTCGTTGGGAAAAGAATTCCACAATTTAACAGACCTTACTGTAAAAAAAATCCTTCCTCTTCTGAAGTCTAAACCTCCTTTCCTCTAATCTCAATGGGTGTCCTCTGGTCACCTGATCAGGCCTTGGAATAAATAGCTCACCACAAAGATCCTTGTATTGACCTCTCATATACTTGTACAATGTGATAAGGTCTCCTCTTAGTTGTCTTTTCTCTAGAGTAAATAAACCAAGTTTGTCTAGTTTGTTGCTCTCCGCTGTACCCTCTCTAGTTCTAGTATATCATTTTTCAGAACTGATGTCCAAAACTGCACTGCATACTCAAGGTGAGGTCTTACCAATGATTTGTATAATGGCAAAATAATGTTATCCACGCTTACTTCAATACCTCTTTTTATGCAAGACAGGACTTTGTTTGCCTTTGCTACTGCTGTTTGACATTGGTCACTGTGTCCAAGTTTGTAGTTGACAAGGATACCCAGGTCTTTTTCTAGCAATGAGTCCCCTAAAATGATTCCATTAAGTTCATAAGTAGCATTGGATTATTTCCTCCCAAATGCATGACTTTACACTTCCCCATATTAAACTTCATATTCCATTTGTTTGCCCAATCTGACATTGTATGTAAGTCCCTCTGCAGAGAGAAAATATCCTGTTCTGAATTAATTACCCTGCATAATTTAGTATCATCTGCAAATATTGATATTTTGCTTTCTATATATATTTCCAGGTCCTTTATAAACATGTTAAAAAGCAGCGGACCCAATACTGAACCCTGAGGTACTCCACTCTCCACTTTAACTATATTGGAGAATTCTCCATTTACAACCACACACTGTTCCCTATCCTTCAGCCAGTTTTGTATCCAATTACAAAGGTCATCTCCTAGCCCCAATTTCCTTATTTTATACACCAGTCTTCTGTGTGGCACTGTATCAAATGCCTTTGCAAAGTCTAGATATACTACATCTACTGCCTTGCCATTACCACATGCCGGGGAGGCATCAACACACAGACAGACAACACTGTCTGCCTCTTCATTCCAGTGACCTGTGGAACTGCGAAAAGTGAGTAATACAAATATATAATAAACTAACTTCTATTGATCAAGATAAAAAAGTCTGATTAAGCAAGATAGCTAATAGAACCTGTACTAAAACTGGGGATTGGGGATCAGTTCTGGTCTGGTGGAGGTCTGTGGGAGGATGATGACCAATCCTGGGGAGTCTTGGGGACACTATAAAAAAAATTGTCACTGAATTAAATGGGACCGGACTTAACCCCTACCCTTAAAATGCGAGGAGAGGTTGTAATTATTATTAAAACTAAAAGCCGCATTTAAATCAATGGGAATGCTGGATGGGAGTCATATTGCCTAACTCTAGGGCTTAGAGCAGTGGTTCTCAATCTTATTTTGTTTGGGGCACCCCTAACATGTAATCTACAAAATTTGGGGCACCCCTAACATATTTAATGTACTTTATCAAGGACATAAGGAGGGTACAATACATAAATATATAGTTATTATTAGGTCTTATAATCTTAATAACAAAACTAAACATATTGTGCATAACAATTTCTATAAATCTTTACTTAAGAGTCTATTTTTGTTAGTCTTCATAGAAAACACAGGGCACCCTAAGTTGATGTCCATGGCACACCAAAGTGCCCACAGCACCCTGTTTGAGAATCACTGGCTTAGAGACTAGGCAATATGACTCCCCACCACATTCCCTTTGATTTAATTAGGGCTTTAACAAAATTAACGTCTTCTTGAATCATGCTAGACAGGCAGGAATTGTTGAAAAGGTCTGTGTGTATATGATATATATATATATATATATATATATATATATATATATATATATATATATGTGCCCCCTGTTTGTCCATTTTAACCTAGCCATACCCATTGAATGCTAGAAAGTTATCCAGTGTATTGCAAAGCAATACTGCTTTCTATAAACCAAAAACACAGTTCCAAAGTGCCTGACAGTCTATTTGGCTTATGGAAAGCCAAGTTGTTTACTTACTGGTAGACACTTTGGGTCTGTTTGTTTGGTTTATGAAAAGCAGTGTATTTGCCCAGTAAATGTTATTTTCTTAGTGGTGGGCACTTTGGATCTGTGTGTTTAATTTATAGAAAAGAGGATTTTAGTCTTACCTGTTAAATCCTTTTCACTTAGTCCATATAGGTCACTGGTACTCTGGGAGGCGATTCGCCCCTTTAATAGGCAGGAACAATTATGCAAATGACTGCAGGGGGCGGGGCCTCCCCTCCTACTTAAGCAGCCTTCAGGCCAGAGCCACTAGATTGATTTGAGACACTAAACTGACCCAAGGTAAGCAAGAAGAAAGACTCCTGTGAGCATGCCCCGAAGGTCTCCCACTGAATGCCACAGGAGAGCCAAGCATGGTCCCTTGACAGGGTGGGAGACTAGTGACCTGTATGGACTAAGTGAAAAGGATTTAACAGGTAAGACTAAAATCCTCTTTTCACTGTCGTCCAATACAGGTCACTGGTACTCTGGGATGTACAAACATTGAGCTGACCCAGAGGCGGGAAGTAAGGCAAGGACCAGGCGCGAGGCCCAAGTCACTAAACTGCTATGAACCAGTTAATTACATAGCCTAAAATGTAAGTGTCAACGGACACCAACCAGGGGAAAAACAAACCCCGAACTAACACAGCACACTGAACTATAGCCAACCGGGCTCAACAGTAAGGAAGCACTAAGGATCACAGAGCGGAAGACCTACACAGGCAAAACTGCCTCCAGGACCTTCCTTCCAAAACTGGCATCAGCCGAAGCCAGTACATCAACTCGATAGTGCTTAGAAAAAGTGTGCACGGAGGACCAAGTGGCCGCTCTGCACAGTTGATCAGCAGATGCCTGATTCTTGTAGGCCCAAGAGGCCCCAATAGATCTGGTGGAATGGGCAGTCACCCGGAAGGGAACATGCTTATTCCGCAACTTATAGGCTTCACGGATGGTAGCCTTAATCCAAGAGGCAATAGTAACTTTGGAAGCCGGTCTCCCTGCCCTAGGCCCCTCAGGAATGACGAATAGAGCGTCAGACTTCCTGATAGACTCGGTGCGATGAACATAAAACTTGAGGCAACGCACCACATCCAACAAATGGAGATCACGTTCCTTGTCAGATGAAGGATTAGGGCAGAAAGAGGGAACCACAATCTCCTGATTGATGTGAAACTCGGACACAACCTTTGGTAAGAATTCCTTGGTAGTGCGAAGCACAGCCTTATCCTTGTGGAACACCAGGTAAGGAGGTTTACAAGACAGAGCTTGTAACTCAGCCACCCGGCGAACTGAAACAACAGCCAAGAGAAAGGCCATTTTCCAAGTCAAGAGACGAAGAGGAATTGAAGCCAAGGATTCAAACGGGGGACGTTGGAGAACTCCCAGCACCAAATTGAGATCCCACTGGGGAGTGGGACTCTTGAAGGCAGGCCGAACATGAGTCACACCTTGGAAAAAAACTTTAACATCAGGAAGGACAGCAATCCGTTCCTGGAAAAACACAGACAAAGCAGACGTCTGAACTTTGAGGGAACTCAGACTAAGCCCCTTATCCACACCGTCCTGCAAGAAGGCCAGGACCGTGGGAAGATGAAATTGAAGGGATAATTTCTTATCAGTGCACCACGCAACAAAGGTTGACTAGATGCGATGATAAATCTTGGAGGATACAGGCTTACGAGCACTGAGCATCGTTGACACCACTGAAGGAGAAAATCCTTTCCGTGCTAAAATCGAGGATTCAACCGCCAAGCCATCAAATGGAGAGTCTGGACATCCTCTTTCCACAGATATCCCTGAAGAAGTAGATCCGGACAGGCAGGAAGTGGAAACGGTTCCGCTACTGACATGGCCATCAACTCCGGATACCAGGACTGGCGAGGCCAGTTTGGAGCGATCAGGATGACAGGACAACGCTCCTGCTTCAACTTCTGGATGACTCTGATCAATAGAGGAAGAGGAGGGAAGATGTAGGCCAGAGGAAAATCCCAAGGAATTGACAAAGCATCCACTGCTAGAGCAAGGGAGTCCCTCCACCGGGAGCAAAACTCCGGCACCTTCCTGTTGTGTCTGGTAGCCATCAGGTCCACTGCAGGAACCCCCCACCTCTGGGTGAGTAGGTGAAACACCTCTGGATGAGGAGCCCATTCTCCGCTGTCGACTGTGTGACGACTGAGAAAGTCTGCCATGACGTTGTCTACGCCTGGAATGTGAACTGCAGAAATGACAGGCACGTGATCTTCTGCCCAAGATAAAATATCCTTGACCTCTAACCAGGCGGTGCAACTTCTGGTGCCGCCTTGCCTGTTGATGTAGGCCATGGCTGTGGCGTTGTCGGACTCCACTCTGATCGGACAACCGTCCAGCTGCGATTCCCAGTGTCTCAGGGCAAGCCGAACGGCACGCATTCCAGAACATTGATGGAGAGAAGAGATTCCTCCAGACCCCATTTCCCCTGAGCACCGAAACGACCCAACACAGCACCCCAGCCCCGGAGGCGTGCATCCGTTGTGATCGTGGTCCAACGAGGAACTAGAAAGGATCTCCCTTTCAGGAGATGAGAGAGATCCAACCACCAGTGCAGACTCGACTCGACATGAGGAGGTAGAGAGACTGACAGATGTTGATGATCCGGATGATTCTTGCACGTCTGGATCACGAATCTCTGAAGTTCCCTGGAGTGGGCCATGGCAAATGGCACCGCTTCGATCGTGGAAATGAACTTCCCCACTAGAGACGACAACTTCGGAACCGGAACTCTGTCCATGTCCAGAATCCCAGCCACTCGGATGGCTATCTGATGAGCCACATCCTCCGGTAGGAACACCATGCATTGGTGAGTGTCGAACAGGAGACCCAGGAACAGAAGTCTCTGAGATGGGACCAAGTCTGACTTGTCCAGATTCAGGATCCAGCCATGACGGGTCAGAGTGTGTATACACCGCTGCAGTTGCTGGTGGAGAAGCTCCGTCGAGGAAGCTTTTAGGAGGAGATCGTCCATGTAGGGGGTCACCCTGACACTGTCCTGATGAAGCACAGCTATCAAGGAACCCAACACCCTCTGGAAGACCTGAGGAGCTGAAGACAGCCCAACGGGAAGAGCTGAAAACTGAAAGTGTCCCCTGTGGCAGGCAATCCGGAGATACCGCCTGCTCTCTGGATGGATAGGGATGTGAAGATATGCATCCTGAAGGTCCAGGGAGGCCAGAAATTCCCCTGGAGACATAGCGGCAATCACAGAGCGCAGGGACTCCTGGCAGAAGTGGGAAGTCACCACATAGGCATTGAGATCTTTGAGATCCAAAATAGGACGAGCCCCTCCGTCCTTTTTGGCCACCACAAACAGGTTGGAATAAAATTCTGAACCTGTGTCCTCCGGAGGAACCACTTCCAGGACCTCTTTGTCCAAGAGATCCTGAATAGCGTCGTCGAACAGACGTCTTTTTGTAGGTTCCTGAGAAGGACGAGTGAAATGTAACCGAAAAGGAGGAAGGGAGGAGAAAGGGATCCTGTATCCCTCTGACACCACCTGAATAACCCATGGGTCCGCCACTGACTCCTTCCAAGTCCGGCGAAAGATGCGGAGACGTCCACCTACAGCCGGATGCGGACCCGGGTTCGGTGAGTCATGCCGAAGCAGTCTTGGAGGTCTTGGCCTTGGGGGCAACTTTGGGCTTCCAGGACTGCTTGGGCTTGGAGGAGGAGCGCGCAGAGGACGGACCCGTCTGGGACGTGGAGCGTGTCTCAGTCTGAAAGGAACGAAAGGACCGATTGCATTTGGCTGGAAACTTCTTCTTGAAGACTGAGGGTAGAAGAGTACTTTTACCACCAGTAGCCTCGCTGATCATTTCCTTAAGTTCAGAACCAAATAGCAAGTTCCCCTGAAAGGGTAAGGAAAGCAAGGCTTTCTTAGAGGCTGTATCAGCAGACCAAATTTTCAGCCAAAGGGCACGTCTGGCCACCACAGAAGAAGTGGAGGCCCTCGCCATCATGCGCACAGCATCAAAGGCAGCATCAGCAACATAATTTTGTGCTTCCGTAATGTTAGCAAGTAGCTGCAACTGCTCAGATACCGGCGCATCCTGGCGGACTGCCTCAGTCAGTCGTTCAGTCCAGGCCGCAATAGCTCTATTAACCCACGCCACTGCAAAGGTTGGACGCATGGCAGTGCCTATGGAGGCAAAAATAGATTTAAGAGAAAGTTCTAGCTTTTTATCCGTCCAATCCTGCAGGGCAGAGGCATCAGAGACAGCCAAAGCAGTAGATTTGGATAGCCTGGAAACAGGAGCATCCACCTTGGGGGGATAAACCCATTTTGCCAGTTCAGTCTCAGGAAAGGGGTACAGTTTAGCAAACTTTTTAGACACAGAGGAGGATTTGTCAGGATTCCTCCACTCCTCAGAGACTAAACAGGCAAGGGTAGGGTTAGTTGGGAAACACACAACAGACTGAGAAGGTTTCTTTTGAAAAACATCAGTAGGATCATAAGTAGATTCCTGAGTCAGAGGAAGGTTGAGCGTAGTTATCACAGCTCTAATCAGGCCCTCAGCAGAAACTTCAGGATCACATTCATAAGGGTCCCCATTGGACCTGTTAGACTCAATCACAGTGCGTTACTCAGAATCAGAATCCTGTAAAAGTTCTTCCTCAGAAGAATCAGACACATCAGGAGCACCCTGAGGTTTAGGCAGGGAAGTCCTGATTGTAGTGGGGGTCTGCCAAACCTGGAGAGCCCCCTGAACCTGAGAGGGAAAGAGTTGGAGCGTGGATCTGAGATCCCTAGTGGCAGCTTTAAACTCTCTCACCCAAGATGGCTCAATAGCATGGCTGGGAAGCCCAGGGTTGCTATCCTGATGATCAGTGCAGTTAGGGCATAGATCCCCCAAACAATTACTAGGTAGCCCAGAGTGACAAGAGGAGCAAAACGCAATGGGGGGGAAAGACACCCCAACCTCCTTAGACTTGGGTCTAGCCCCTAGCTCCAGTGGAGTAGACATGCTCACAGCGTCAATATACACCACTTAAACACTATCACCCAGTAAAAATGTGGAAGATTAAAGTTCCACCCCAGAAATGCCTAAATTTGGACTTATCTGGCCGGCGAAGGGTTAATCT
This sequence comes from Rhinophrynus dorsalis, assembly GCA_037306005.1. Lineage (NCBI taxonomy): Eukaryota > Metazoa > Chordata > Amphibia > Anura > Rhinophrynidae > Rhinophrynus > Rhinophrynus dorsalis. The sequence goes on from CM074724.1 coordinate 388,221,738, forward strand.
GCTGAGAGGAGAGAAGGCTCGGTCCCTGCGTAGTGCACTCGCTGAGAAAGAACACCACAAAATGGCGGCCGTCAGGTCAGCCAATCAGAAACGAGCGCGAACCGGGCGCTCATGGGAAATGTAGTTTTCTCATTAAAGTACCCCAAACAGTGCCCGAAGCCCCCCTGAACTCCCCACACTTATAAAACATACACCGGATGATAGAACAGGAGCCTAGAAGTAAAATGAGCCCTCTCTGAAGTTGCTGTGACAAGCGGTTCCAGAGATATGTCCCACACTGTGAAATCTCATAGAGAGTAAAGGAGCAATGGCGTCTAAGCGGGAAAAGCCGCGTTTAAAGGCGCGGAACACCAATTTTCAGAAAGTTATCCAAACTTCTAAAAAGTGCTCAAACATTTACCAAACGCATAAGAAACATGAGAAAAACAGTACCCAAAGCTCCAAAACCCAGAGAATACCACAGAACATGCATAAAACAGTGATAATGCAATAAAAACACCCTATGAGTGCTGGAGTGCATTGCAAACTCCCAAATACAAGCCCAGTAAAGGGACACTGTGGGGACAAGTGGACCTTCAGCACTCAATGGGTGGCTCACCTTTCCTTGCAGGACTTCAGTCTTCAGGTGACCATGATGAAGTAGGAATAGACCAGAGGTAAATTCCCCAGCAGGGAAGCTGCTTAACTCAAGCTGTTCCCTCTTCAGGGCAAAAGGTCCACAGAAAATCCCTGGAAGCTGCACCAGCCACTTTAAAGAGGGCAATTCACAGCCATGGTCACCCTCCTAATGGTGGTATTCCATATTTGAATAAAAATAACAAACTACTAAGATGAATGCATAGATGTTCTCTACCTGGTGTGCACAGCACCCAGGAACAAATCAATCTAGTGGCTCTGGCCTGAAGGCTGCTTAAGTAGGAGGGGAGGCTCCGCCCCCTGCAGTCATTTGCATAATTGTTCCTGCCTATTAAAGGGGCGAATCGCCTCCCAGAGTACCAGTGACCTGTATTGGACGACAGTGAAAGCAGTATATCTGTACAGTAAATGTTATTCATTTAAAGGAAGAGTAATACATACTTGATTTTATGGAAGTTTAAATTGTACATATTTAAAAAATAAATGCAATGATGTAAGTCTATACATGTTTGAGAGGCGGGATTTACATCATTGCATTTATTATTTTAATATGTATATTTTAAACTTCCATAAAAATAAGTGTTACTAACTAGCCCTTTAAACTTATTTTTCAAGTTAATATACTGTATACAGTTTACAAATCTGTGCAATAAACTTGAAAACATTAAAAATGTTTGTGGGTGTTTTTTTACATTTTAGACTTGGTGGGGGGGCAACTTGGATCCAGGCCCTAAATGCTCTAGGTGCACCCCTCTGTAAGTCACCTCCCCTCAGATGTGGAATCTGGTCTTGTGACCGGACAGGTCACCGCAAGGGACAATCTTCTTACTGTTTGCGTAAGGAAAACCCAGCCCCCCTTGACAGGTTTTTCCCTTATGCTCAGTGAAGATTGTCTGGATGGATCGCAGAGAGGGACAGTCTTGCTGCTCTGAGGTGAGCAGTGTTACACCAGTAAAAGGGGCAGGAGGGGGATACTTTATCATTCAATTACTCTTGAACTACAACTCTGACAGTATTGAAATAACACTCTCCATGGTCCAAATACTATGATGATTAACTGGAGCTGCTTTTTTGTGAAACATTACTGTCCCTTTAAGATGCCTAGCTGCATATTCAGCCTGTGACAAGCATCACTGTTATCATCTGTTTAAATACCAGAATCTTCAACCCTCCCATTTGGACCTGCAAATTCACCTCCTGTTTTCTCCCTGGCAGGACACTAACAGAAGAGGGGGACAAACATCACTTTCACGCTAGCTGATCTGTTGATTAAAGCCAGATCAGCATTTATAGCAGTATGTTCAAGCCATGAGTTCAACCTTGCCAAAGCTTGTATGGAGTTTTAATCTGGACCAAATAGAATATAGAACCAGTGCAATGCTGTGTTTTAGGTCTGGAAACGAACATTTCAGCATGAAGTGTTTCTACCTTCAAATAAGATAAATGAAATCCATGATTCTCTCTAGTCTTCAAGAAAAGAAGTCAGAAACTGCATAACGATAGTAGGAACAATTGTATGTACACTAGAAGAGGTTCCTTTGCACAGTTTCACATGAAACAATTACAAATGAAAATTCTACATTTATGTAACAATACAGTATAATCCATGAATCATGCACTCCATTTGTCTCATGACAGCCATTAGAATGCTTGCTAAACAAATCAAAATTTCAACAAAGGGAGGGCCTTACCTATTGCTTCTTCTACAAATGTCAGGACAGACACCAGTCTCAGCAGCTGAGGAGCATCATACAACCATGAGAGTTGGTACTGTGTCAGCCGTAGAAATACACAAGGAAAATATAGTTGTTGATACCTTTATTGGCTAACTAAGCAGACTTAGGATGCAAGCTTTCAAGACCTATTAGGTCTCTTCCTCAAGCATGTTATACAGATATATTTGCCTCTCATACAACCATCTCACCATTCAGAATCGATGATCAAAGCAGGAATCTGATAATCAACATCTTGAAACCAAGAGAGGTCTTCATGGCTCTTACAACTTGGACAACCCACTCAAAGGGACATCCTGTCCAACCACAGAATGACAGCAGCATAAATAACTCATCAAGGAAGAACCACGAGCAAAGAGTCGTGGTTGAAGTACAAAAGATCCTGTACTGGTCAGAAACCCCTGTTCGGGTTTCAGGAGTACAAAATCGGGAAGAAGACTCTCAGCACAGCTATCGATCCAGGACAATGGGAAGTCAAAAAGAAATCTTTAACTTACTAGCAGCTAGCTGGGACCTACCAAACAGATCTAATGACATTCAGACACAACATAAATCTTCCTGTGTTTGGCACAAGAACAAAGGATGCAAAAGCCAATTGATGCAATGGTGATAGATTAAAATTACAGTCTGGCATTACAGTCTTACTTACCTCAAGCAGCCTCAAGTTGGTCCGCATGGATAGCGATGAGGGACAGTGTTCTTTCAGCATAAGGAAAAAACCTGCCCTCCTTCCTCTTGGGGGCAGTCTTTTCCTTATACTGAAGGAAAGAAGATTATCCATCGCTACAATCTCTCCGGTCATGGGACCAGATTCCAGATCAGAGGGGAGGCTGCTTGGCGTAAGTAAAATAGGAGGGAGGGGGAACTTTATTATAGAATAAAGGTAAAATGTCAAAGTTTTAGAAGGTTATACTGCTATTCACTGTCATATAAAAATGTATAAAGAAGACTTGATTGTACTTTAGTAACAAAACATTACTGTCCCTTTAAAGAGACAGGTTTGGCCGATATCCAATTACCTTTTGCATCTACAGTTTCCTTCAAGACAATCTCTACTCTGTCCACATGCTGACGGTTCCAGATTGGATCCAGAGGAGTTCGGTTGCGACGTCGAAAAGGTAGGATCTGTTCCACGGTCTGAAATTGTAATTTTATAGACATAGTGAATCGGTGAACAGAAATGTATTGCCACCACCATGCAAACAAAGTAAACTTCTATACCGTATCTAAAACCATATGTAGAAGAACTGAAGGGTCTCACAGGACTTTAAAGGGACAGTAATTTTAGCAATACCTTAGATTGCGGAGTTTTCTTTATAATAAACTAGCAAAAGGGGCACGGCGTTGCCAGCGGGGATTAAGTCCTTTGAGTGCTTGAGGGGTATTAAGCGCATGAATTGAGAATGGTTTGGGTAAATTTGTGGCAGTGAAAGGGTTAAGTGTTTGAAAGGCAAAGACGCATCCATACAGTGAAATGTGGTGCATACCTCCTTTTGCCCAAGACATTGGCCATTTTCTTTGAAGCCCTTCAATGCCAGAGAGGTATCCAACCCATTCCACTGCATGGATGCTTGTTTGGCTCTGAAACAGTGAACCGTTTCAGTGCTGCAAAGGTACATAAAGCATTGTCAAGGAATGCTTTAGATACCCCTGAAGGAGTCAAAAGACTTCATCAGTAGGTGTAATGCTGTGCCCATTTTGGTTGTTATATAGTAGTAACACAGTAAATTAGGTTTAATAAAGACACAAGTCCATCAAGTTCAACCTTCTCCTCATAACCCAGTAATTTTATAGCTTTCCTGCTACCAAATATGTTAGTCTTTATCAGACCTTCCTGATCTGCCTACTAATGTACTGTATAACCCTGTATGTTCCCTTTGGAAAGAAATGTATCTAATCTTCTCTTAAATGTATCCATTGTATCTGCCATAACCACATCCTTGGGCAAAGAATTCCACAATTTAACAGACCTTACTGTAAAACACCCCTTCCTCTGCTGAAGCTGAAACCTCCTTTCCTCTAATCTCAAGGGGTGCCCCCTGGTCATCTGATCAGGCCTTGGAATAAATCGCAATAAAATGTGATGTGTGAATAACTGATGAGTTAACCATCTGAGCGGCAGTGGAGTAGGCAACGCATTGTGTACCCCTATGGCACTCAAAGGGTTAATATACAATAGGTTGTAATATGCATATTAATCATAAAGGTCTGTAAAGGCAAAGTAACAACAATATTGCAATGAAAACAGCTGAAGAAATGTTCAGAAAACAATAATACCCAGAGAAGGCTGGTGCCAGATTCTCAGCCTCCAGGCACACACACACACCCATGGGCAGACAAACAGACCCAGGTGTGGTGGCACTGATGTATATGGGTACCTGGGAATTTTCTCTTCTGTATTCCCCAGAGGAGGATCCTATGGTGGCACTGGGGAATATAACAGAATACAATAGCAGTGAAAGGGGGCAAGGTTTATTCCCATTAGGGGGCTGGGCTTAACAGGTGACTTTAATTTGGCGACTATGAAGAAAGAAGGTCTGTTTGCAGATGAAGAAATACAGATCAACACAGGTATCAGGCACACTGGTTTTGTTCGTGCCAACATTGGTCTGAAACAAGAAGGATCGGCACTCTTCTCAGTAGGCCAGTGTGCTGCTGTTCCTCGTGGCACTGCTAGTTACAATGTAAATGAATGAAAGCCATATCCCCCCACCCTGCAAAAATTGTGTGTGTGTGTGTGTGTGTGTGTGTGTGTGTGGCTTGTGTTGCATGCGGTGTAGGAGTGAGTGGCAGGCATTTTTTTTTTTGTCTCAGTTGAGGCTGTGTGTGTGGGGTATATGTGTGGTTTATGAGCAAATGTGTGTAGCTTTCGTGAGTGTCTGTGGTGTAGGAGCGAGTGGTAGCCATTTTGTTTTTTTCCCTCACTTGGATAGTGGGGGGCAGGCTGGATAGTGGGGGCGGGCCAACTCCCTGCATGACTGAATCACCCAATGGGAGCAGTGACTCCTCCTTACTGCCACCCTGAGGTGTATTTTGCCAGGCACAAATATATATATATATATATATATATATAGATAGATAGATAGATAGATAGATAGATAGATAGATAGATAGATAGATAGATAGATAGATATAACACAATGCACTATTTTAACCAACTTACTTTTCTGTAGTTCGTGAGATATTAAATGCAGAATGATCCCCCTCCCGCCCCTTCTGGGGTGGGAGGGGGTTCCTTCTACATTTAAGATCTTACGAACTACAGAAAAGTAAGTTGGTTAAAATAGCACATTTTGTTACATTTACTATAAAGAAGACTCAGCAATCTAGTTTCTTTCAAACAACACTATTCCTTTAAACAAAACAAAAACGTAATGGTCAACATTTCAGTCACAAAAAAGAAAGAAAAAACAGGAGGCACTCCTAGTGTATTATCCCAGGATGGAACGGACAAATCAGTCTTCAAATCCTCACTCTCATACGAAATATACTCACGTGAATGTTGTCCAGAATAGCACATATGCTTTCTGGAAATATCACTTGGGGTTTTTTTGAAATACTGTCCCCTTCTCAGTACTGATGATTTCAAACCTGAGGGGGATGGCAGGGTTTTCCTTATGATTATAGTAAGAAGATTGTCCCTTGCTGTGACCTGTTATCACGATGCCCGTGATTCTGGCGCATTTGCTGGCTTGTTAGCTTCTTTGCGATTTCTTGGTAGCAGCATGGTGGGTGACTACTTCCTGGTTACTCACACGTCATTCTGAGTGCTCGATATTTTTATAGTCCCACCTTGATTGACCTATTTGAACTCCGCCTCCTAGAGAGGCCTTATATGCTGCATCCTATCATTGCCTCAGCGCCCTTTCATGGTGTACCCGAGTGCTTTCTGAGTCTCCCATTGTGATCCGTTCCTGGCTGCTGAATCTGTTTTGTGTATGACTCTGGCTCCGTCTGACTACCGATTTGTGCCTGAACCTTTTGCCTGCTGACTGACCGCTCCATGCCAACTTTGACTTGATCCGACTACCCGCTACGTTTATGACCTTTGGCCTGGCTGACTAACCACTCCGTGCTGACTTTGGCTTGATCAGACTACCTGCTACGTGTATGACCTTTGGCCTGGCTGACTTTCCATTCCGTGCTAAGTACTTTGGCTTGACTGACTACCTATCACTGTGCCCGTGATTGCTGCAGTTCCTTGTCTGTCACCAGTAGGGGGCTGCTATTGGCTGTCTGCTGATAGCCCGCCTTTCATTGCCTATTTAAACCTGGATTGGGCACCCTTTGGTTGCCATTTCGTGTTGTTTCTGACCTTCTTGCTATCACTATGCCAGTGATAGCTGGGCCTCTGTTCCAGTGTTCCTGATCTCATATGTTCCTGAGTTCCTGATCTCTACTGTTCAAGTGTTTCCTGCATGCTGAAGTACTTCCAGTCCTGGTTCCGGCCTAGTCTCTGGTGTTGCAGTTCCCGCTGAACTTCTTCTCTGCTGTTTCCTGACCTGACTGATCGTTGCTGGTTCCTGTCATCGCATCGCCTGTCTCCTGTATCCTGGCGACCTCCTGCCTGGTCGCATTGGCAACATTGCTCGTTACTCCAGTGTGCGGTCACTGGTTTGCTCCAAAGCCTATCGGCTATACAATCCTGTGTTGGTCCCAGCGTGCGGACGTTGGTTTGCTCCAAAGCCTTGCGGCTAGACAAACTTGCTTGTTACACCAGTGTGCGGTCACTGGTTTGCTCCAAAGCCTATCGGCTATACAATCCTGTGTTAGTCTCAGCGTGCGGACGTTGGTTTGCTCCAAAGCCTTGCGGCTAGACAAACTCGCTTATTACACCAGTGTGCGGTCACTGGTTTGCTCCAAAGCCTATCGGCTGTACTATCCTGTGTTGGTCCCAGCGTGCGGACGCTGGTTTGCTCCAAAGCCTTGCGGCTATACAGACTCGCTTGTTACACCAGTGTGCGGTCACTGGTTTGCTCCAAAGCCTATCAGCTATACAATTCTGTGTGGGTCCCAGCGTGCGGACGCCGGTTTGCTCCAAAGCCTTGCGGCTATACAAACTCGCTTGTTACACCAGTGTGCGGTCACTGGTTTGCTCCAAAGCCTATCAGCTATACAATTCTGTGTTGGTCCCAGCGTGCGGACGCTGGTTTGCTCCTAAGCCTTACGGCTATACTAACTCGCTTGTTACACCAGTGTGCGGTCACTGGTTTGCTCCTAAGCCTATCGGCTATACAATTCAGTGTTGGTCCCAGCGTGCGGACGCTGGTTTGCTCCAAAGCCTTGCGGCTTTACGATTCCCCTGTTAGTCTCAGTGTGTGTACACTGGGTTGCTTACGATCCCGTCAATTTGCCATTACCATCTGACTGCTGCTACTATCTCTGGGCTGCCCTGCCCGGTATTGGTAAGGCCGGTAGAACCTTTTGCCACATTCCATCTGAGGTTGCCTTACCCGGTATTGGCAGGGCCGGTAGAGCCTACATTATGAATCTATTGAGTCTGCCTTGCCCGGTAATTTGGTAAGGCCGGTAGAACCGTTATGCGATTCCATCTGCAGGTTGCCTTACCCGGTATTGGCAAGGCCGGTAGAGCCTAACATTCTATTACTTCAGACTGTCCTGTCCGGTATATTGACAGGACCGGTAGAGTCTGCCTTCTGTCTTGTTATATTCTGAATATATCTGTATGTATGTGATTGCCATCCTACGTTATCATTTTATTATTTTAATAAAATTGATTTTTACCTAAAACTTGTGTCTGAGAGTCATAATAAACCGTGACACTACCTGAATCATTTGACAATTGGCTGGTTTGTCTCTCCCTCGCTCCCTGAGACCTGGCTCCCTCCTTGAAAGCTCTCAGTCTCAGTCCTTGGTTGGGTGTGTCCTGTCCATAGTGCAGCAGTGCCTAGTCTTACCTGGGATTGTTTTGCCCCTATCGTTCTAGGGTGTATGTAGTTCTGTGACTATCGTCCTAAGGTATTGCGGTTTTCCTTAGCATTCTAGCTTGTGGGCCTCCAGCTTCCAGCACGCTTACTACTATTGCTACCTCTGTGGTTCTGCTCTCTCTACTGGTTCGCTCCAAGCTTATTCGTCAGTCTAGTTTAGGTTCAGTGTCAGCTCCTGGTAATGGACTGCGTTCTGTCCCCACGCCTGACCCCGGGAAGGATGGGGAAGTGTCTACATTCAACTATTCTTGTGATTTATTCTCAATAAAGTGGAACTTATTTTATGTACCTGTCTGAGTCATTTGCAAGTCTCCTGTGACACCTGTCCTGTCAAGTGACCAGATTCCACATCTGAGGGGAGGCGGCTTACACTAGGTAAAAGGGGCGGGAGGAGGATACTTTATCATTCAATTACTCTTGTACTACAACTCTGACAGTATTGAAATAACACTCTCTATGGCTCAAATACTATGAAGATTAATTGGGGCTTCTGGTTTTTGTGAAACATTCTATCACTTTAAAAATCTCTCCAATATCTATGGTATGCTGTGGAGCATCTTTTTAAAATTTGGAGAGCTGCTGACCCCTTTCTCCGCCAGAGGGATGCGAGATGAATTGAGAAGCAATGTGCAGAGTACTCCTCTGGCAATGAAAAGATTAAAAAGGAGCAGTAAAACCATAATTCTGTGAATATCTATGTTGGAAGGACTTTCCTGTTGAGCAAAACAAGGGACCAGCTTGTTTCAAAAGTTATTATACAGAAAACCTGCATTTCTCAGATAGTTTGCGTTCAAGATGTTGTGGTGCAACAACGTGTCCACACACAAAACACCCACTACTGTTGGGGTGATGTACCCATAGCACTTTGTTGGTCCCTATGATTTTAGGTTTACAATAAAAGCTTTATTTTTTTATTCAACTTCGAAAGTGTCCGTGTGCAGATACGCTGTTGCTGTATTGAGGAGTGGAGATCCTTTATCCAGTAATGATTGCCTGTCTGTGGTTGATGTAAGCCACGGTAGTGGTGTTGTCGGACTGGCCCTGGACTGGGGTGTCCAATGGTGAAGGGCATGAAATATCACCTGGAGCTCCAACACGTTGATGGGAAGGAGAGATTCCTCCAGAGACCACCGACCCTGAGCACTCAGGCGACCCAGGACCGCTCCCCAGCCAGAGAGGCTGGCATCTGTCTCACCGTGGTCCAGAAGGATACCAGGAAGGACTTGCCCTTCAGCAGAGTGGAGAGGTCGAGCCAACACAAACTCATTTCCACATGAGGGATACTGACATCTTCAGAAGGTCCGGCTGACCCCTGCATACCTGGATCACAAACTTCTGGAGTTCCCTGGTGTGAGCCATGGCAAATGGGACTACTTCTATGGTGGAGATGAATTTCCCCACTAGAGAGGACAGCTTCTTGGCTGGAACTGGATTGTGAGCCAGAACAGCAGAAACCCTGTGGGAGATCTGGTGAGCCACCTCGTCCGTGAGAAACACCATGCTCTGAGTGTCGAAGAGAAGGCCCAGGAAGACCAGACGCTGGGATGGGGCAAGATCTGACTTGTCCATGTTGATAATTCACCCGTGATGGGTAAGAGCATGAATGTATCCTGAACCTGCTGATGAAGAAGTTCCGCAGAAGGATCTTCCAGAAGCAGGTCGTCCATGTATGGAGTAACTCTGATGCCGTCCTGATGGAGGACGGATACCAAAGCTCCCAGGACACGGATGAAGACTTGAGGAGCTGTAGTCAGACCAAAGAAAGAGCTGAAAATTGAAAGTGACCTTGGTCACAGGCAAATCTGAGATACTGCTGACTCTGGATGAATGGCGATGTGTAGACACGCGTCCTGAAGATCCAGAGAGGCAAGGAATTCCCCAAGGGACACACAGCAATCACCGTCCTTAGGGACTCCTGGTGATAATGAGTCTTGATCACAAAGGAATTGAAATCCTTCAAATCCAAAATGGAACGATAGCCGCCGTCCTTCTTGGAGACCACAAAGAGGTTTGAGTAAAAACCCATACCTCTGTCCTGAACTGGAACAGGTTCCAGAACATCCTTGTCCAGAAGGGCCTGGTTAGTGCCACTGAACAGACAGCATTTTTCTACGCCGAAAGGGAGGAAGAGAGGCGAAAGGGATCCTGTACCCTTCCGCCACCACCTGTAAAACCCACAGGTCCGCCATTGAATCCTCCCAGATGCTGTAGTAGTGACGCAGACGGCCACCCACAGCCGAGTGGGGACCTGGGTTCGGCAAGTCATGCCTAAGAAGGTTTGGAAGCCTTAGGCTGTCTGGGATTGGAGGAGGAACGTGGAGCTGAGGGAACCGCCTGGTTCGCCGGACGTGTCTCAGGCTGGAAGGAACAAAAAAGCAGATTACGCTTGAGAGGTGTCTTTTTCCTGGGGACCATAGGCAGAAGGGTACTCTTGCTCCCTGTGGCCTCACTAATCAGATCCTTAAGATCTGGCCCAAACAAAGTGGTGCCTTGAAAAGGCAATGAGAGCAAAGCTTTCTTGGATGCAGTGTCAGCAGACCAGATCTTGAGCCAAAGAGCTCATCTGGCAACCACAGACATGGTGGAAACCCTTGCCACCAAACAGATGGTATCAAATAAGGCAGCAGAAACACAGTGCTGGGCCTCAGAAATGTTGGCAAGAAGCCACAACATATCCGAAGTAGGAGGACCCTGACGGACAGCCAGGGTGAGCTGTTCAGCCCACACCGCAATGGCCCAGTTCACCCATGCAGCAGCGAACGATGGACGCATGGCAGTACCAGCAGTGGCAAAAATGGACTTGAGGGAGACCTCAAGTTTCTTGGCAGTCCAGTCTTTCAGAGCAGAAGCATCAGCAACTGGCAAGGCTGTAGACTTAGATAGCCTGGAGACAGGAGCCTGGCGACAGGAGCATCCACTGTGGGGGGGATGAACCCACTGAGCAAGCGTTGCCTCAGAGAAGGGGTAAAGCTTGGCAAATTACTTGGAAACAGAAGGTTTCCAGTCCACAGACTTCCACTCAGACACAAGGCAGTCAGGAGTGGGGTTAGGTGGAAAACAAGTATAGGGCCCTTTAGGCTCCTGAAATACATCAGAGGGATCCGAAGAAACATCCTGAACTAAGGGAATGTTTAGGGTAGTTAAGATGGCTCTGATCAAGCCCTCAGCCGAGGGATCAGGATCAGCCTCAAAGGGGTCCCCAAAAAACTGAGAGGAGCCCACAGCAGAACATTCCTCAACATCCAAATCCACCAACAGTTCCTCCTCAGAGGAATCTGATACGTCAGGTACTCCCTGCAGTTTCGGCCAGGAGTGGAAGACCCCCTGTAACTGGGATGGAAAGAGTTGCAATGTAGACCGGAGGTCTCTAGTAGCAGCCTTGAACTCTTGCACCCAAACTGGCTCTAATGCATGGCTGGAGGTCCCTGGGAGAGACTCAGGGACATCAGAACATGCTGGGCATAAATGACCTGAGGATTCTCTAGGTAACCCTGAATGACATGAGGAGCAATGCGCATTAGGGGATACAGAGACCCCAGCGCCCTTAGTCTTAGGCCTGGCCCCAAGCTCTAACGGATTAGACATTCTCACAGTGTGCAAGATTAAAATTTCACCCCAGAAATAGCTAAAATGCACTTATCTGGTAGTCAAAGGGTTAATCTGCAGAGGAGAAAAGGAGAGTCCAAGCCCTGCGTAGGATACTCATTCAGGAAAAGGCATAAAATGTCTGCAATGGCGGGAGCCAATCGGAAACAAGCGCGTGGAGCAATCGCTCATGGGAAATGTTGTTTTCCCAGAAAAAGTACCCCAACAGTGCCCGAAGCCCCCTAAGCCCCCCCAACACACATAAAACGTTAACCGGATGACAGCGCAAGGACAGACAATTAAAATGAGCCATTTATGAAGTCGCTACATTGAGCGGTTGCAGAGATATGTCCCAAACTGTACAGTCCCATAGAAGTGAATGGAGCAATGGCGTCTATGTGGTAAAAGCACGTCTTTACACAAATTTTGCAAAGTTGAAACTATGAATTAAAATTACATGAAACATCACTAGAACATGTTAGAAGACCCAAAAAACACTGAATCCAGTAGGGAAAGTGCCAATGAACCCCAAAAGATGCAAAACCAGCAGCTGAAGGGTTAAATTACCACAAGCTTACTCTAAAACACCCAGCAGAGATACAGATAAACCCAATGAGTGCAGGAGTGTGCAACAGGAACTCCAAAGGAAAATCCCTGGGCAGAGGGGCACTGTGGGCCATGTGGACCTGCAGCACTCAAAGGGTTGCTCACCTTTCCTGCAGATCTTCTGTCTTCAGATTACCATGCATCAAGAAGAAGCTTCAGTGGGCAACTCCTGGGGAAAGAACCTGAACCCAAGATTTTCACCCCAGGGCTTAAGGTCCACAAAAAGCACCTGGATACTGAGCTAGCCACATCTAAGGGCATTGTCCGTTATGATAATCTGTGTAATAGTGGTATTCCATATCTAACAGAAAAATAAAGAGATAGCTAAAACTATAGCAGAACTGTTGTCTTGCCTGTGTCTTCACCAAGGAACACATCTTACTGGAGCTGATTGGCGAGCTGCAGCCAAGGAGGGAAGTTAGGTTCCACCTCCTGCATGCACTTCTAGAATTGTTCCCGCCTACTTAAAGGGGCGGATCGCCTACCCAAAGTTACCAGTAACCTGTATTGGACGACAGAAAATAAACTATCAACATGTCTATTTTTGAACACATTCCCACTTTACAGCATTTTTCATAAATGCCTAAAATTGGTGCACAGTACTTTACATACACCTAAGATCAACAGAAACGACTGGTAAAATAGGTGAACATGACAGCGGCCAAATAAAATTACCATTGATTTAAATGGGGCTATTAAAACTTTGCATGCTGGAAAAGCCTCCAACACGTTGCTTTGAAATACATTGGCAACAGCTTTAGCATTCAAGGGATTAAATTTAAACCAATTTTTTTTTTTTTTTTTTTTTTTGACGTCCACTTTTTGCATTTGTATGTATGGCCCTAAAGCGGCGGATGGAATTACTGAACAGGTTGCACGAGGGGTGAAATGTACACGTGAGAGAATGTCACACCTCCAGGGCTGGATCTGTATAGCGACGGTGCCCTTATTTCCACCCATAACCACAACCTTGTGTTTCAGGTGACCGCATCCCCAGACCAACCCACTGTTCTTTTGCACAGAAAATACCCTTACCCACTTACAGACAAAACAAAGAACTCTTAACTCTTTGGTAGCTAGAAAGGTCTCCAGTACATTGCTTCAGAGACCATTCCATCAGCCAAAGTCTTACAGGGGAACTATCACCCTAAAGTCCACCCCACCTAATTAGGCATCTAGCATTAAAGGAATAGTAATACTTCAAAATTACTATCCCTTATATTGAAGCCATTAAAAAACTGAACGATGATGTCAGGGGAGAGCAAAGTTTAAAAGTGGCTATCTCGCAAACCATAAAGGTTTGAAAGATGCCGCTGGTGGCATTTAATTCAGTTTTTTTTTAAAGTGTTAGTAATGTCCACAAAAAGTTTTTTGCATATAGAAGAGCTTAAAAAGCTGAGCTATATGCAAAAAAACGTATCTCTCAAACCGCTATGGTTTAAGAGATACAGGCGTTTAAAGTTTGATTTCTCCTATTGACAGCTGTAAAGCTGTCAGCAAGAGATTCGTGTCAGTCGACACAGAGGTGCTTGAAGTGCCGCAATCTCGTTACTTACACGGAATCCCGTCACTGGAATGGTCTAAAATGTGCGCCTGACACGGATCTCCTGCTGACAGCTTTACAGCTGTCAGTAGGAGACAGCGAACTTTAAATGCCTGTATCTCTTAAACAATAGTTTGAGAGATACGGTTTTTTGCATATAGCTCAGCTTTTTAAGCTCTTCTATATGCAAAAAACTTTTTTTGGACATTACTGACACTTTAAAGGGCTTCAATATAAGGGATAGTAATTTTGAAGTATTACTATCCCTTTAAGCTTAATCAAACTGCTATGTAAAAACGTTAGTCAGAAATCCTTCCTCAGCCGACACTGATGATTAGGCGATAGCGCTCTAGAGGCATCTGCTCGCCTGCGCCGTCAGTTCCTTCCGTTACCTTAAAGTACCATGCAACACCTCCTAGAAGAGACCGGGACTGACGGGCAGGTGTTTGTAAGCAAAGATGTCTGCGCTGTTGCCTGGCCATCAGTGTCGGCTGAGGTAGGATTTCTGACTAACACTGTCTATTCTACATAACAGTTCGATTGTTAAGCTTATCGCTAGATGCCTAATTAGGTGGGGTGGACTTGAGTTGGGGTGATAGTTCCCCTTTAAATAATATTTTATTATATTAAATAAGTCGTTAAATAACTGACAACCCTAAACTTGGAGTTTGTGTCTGGTGCAGTGGCATTGTGCTGGCCATACCCACAGGACGTGGCCAGCAAAGCTGTGGTACCCCTCAATATAAATTGCACCAGACCAGGGGCAAGCAAATTGTGTTGCTGCCCTCCCCAGGGATGACAATATATATATATATATATATATATATATACACACATATACACACACACACACGCACATACATACATACATACATACATACATACATACATACATACATACATACATACCCATATATTTATCTTATTTTTACCGAAATATTTGCATACAGGAACTTACAGGGCTGATAACGCATAACAATCTTCCCCAACATTGCATTGTATAAAGTTAAGTATGTAAACATCAGTACTGTCAATTACTTTATTAATCTATTCATTGACAGTATTGATCTGTGACTAACACTAGGTCTGTAACTGTACTTTTGCAGATTTTGATATTTTTTTGTAATCCTTTGGAAATATTGTTAATCAATAACAAGCTATAATTCGTCATTATCATCTATTTAGAAAGCAGCACTCACACGTGAATTTCTGATCATGTGGCCCAGGTTGAACTTTCTTGGATCCCCCTGCACTAAAATGTCCTTTAAAGTGATGTTTCATAAAAGCAGCAGCCTTAATTAATATTCATAGTATTTGCGCAATGGGGAGTGTTATTTCAATACTGTCAGAGTTGTAGTTCAAGAGTAATTGAATGATAAATTATCCCTCTCCTGCCCCTTTTACCTAGTGTAAGCCCCCACTCCTCAGATGTAGAATCCAGTCCATAGACCAGACAGCTCACATCAAGGGTCAAAATTCTTACTGTGAGACAATGAAATCCCCGCCCCCGACAGGTTTTTCAGCTTTTACCCTTATCTTAACTGAAGATTATCCCTCTCTGCGATTAGGGTGACCACGTGTCCCGGAACGTCCGGGACTGTCCCTTAATTGGGTTCTATGTCCCGCATCCCGGATCATCCCCCACCGGGACAATAAAGAGTCCCGAAATGAAGGTAGCCAGCCGCCCGCATCATCACGCGCCCCTGCGGGCCGTAATGACATACATACAGAGAGGAGGAAGAGGGCAGAGGCACCGGAAGAGAAGCGCTTGCTGCTGGACTCTGGCAGCAAGCGCTTCTCTTCCGGTGCCTCTGCCCTCTTCCTCTTCTCTGTATGTATGTCATCACGGCCCGCAGGGGCGCGTGATGATGCGGGCGGGCAGGAGGGAACTCAGTGCCAGCCAGCCGCAGGGGACCGGATGCCACTCAAATTTAGGGTGACCACATGTCCCGGAATAGCAGAACGGAAATGTGGTCACCCTATCTGCGATCCATCCGGATAGTCTTGCTGCTCTAAGCTCAGCAGTGTTACATCAGTAGAAGGGGCGGAAGGGGGATACTTTATCATTCAATTACTCTTGAACTACAACTCTGACAGTATTGAAATAACTCTCCATGACCCAAATACTATGACGATTAATTAGAGCTGCTTTTATTATGAAACATTACTATCCCTTTCAATGCTCATGTAAAATGTATTCATCTACACCTAGGAGTGCTCCAAAGGATTCTGACAATAAAAGGGGCGGTCAGTCTGAAAGGTCTGGCCACCCCTGCTCTAAGTATTTTCCTTATTTGCTAATGGGAAATATGGTCCTGCTCATCTCACCTGTTTTCCCAAGTAGTGGTCCACCCTATAGATCTCCTCCTCTAGGAAGAACTTTTGAAGGTCATTGGCCAGGTTCTTAGCAGACTCGTAGTCATGTCCAAAGGGCTTCTCCAGCACGACACGCAGCCAAGCTCCTGGGGGCGGCCTACAGGTGGCATTGATGTTGCGTGCAATATCTGCGTAGGCGAACGGTGGCACAGACAAGTAGAATAGCCTCCCAGACTCGTGTAGCCCTTCTTCCAGCAGGTTTTTCTGAATGTCCTGGTTCAGTGTGGTGAAGTTCTCCGCAGTCTTCAGTTGCCTGTAGCTGCTGAGCTTCAGAAACTGATCTTTCAGCAGAGCACATCTGTCTGGGATGACATCTTCAGGACAACTAAGAGATTTCAGCACATCGAACATCAAGCCCTCGCCCTTCTCAGGAGGTGACAGAGCTGCCCCATGGAAACTAAAGCTGTGTCCTTTGGATGCCTCATTCAGGTACAGCTGGAACAGTCCCTGCCACAGATACTTCTTGGCCAAGTCCCCAGTAGCTCCGAGAAGAACCACAGATACGTGCCCTTTGGGTTCCGTACAGAGGACAATTGTTCCTAAGAAAACCAAGAAGCAAAGGGCTCTCAGCAGCATTTTGATGGCTGCTAGTGGTCTGGAAAAGTAAAAATATAAAGAATAAAATCAGGCAAATGTCTTGACTTATATGATTCTTTACATTGACTCAGAGTTGGCAGATTTCAAAACAGCCTATAAAATAATATTAACCAAAAGACAAGCAGATGAGTAGTTTAAAAGGGATAGTAATACTTAATATGTAAAAATATATATATTGTAACGCTTTCCTCCCAAGTAAAACAAGGGTACACCATCCCGTGGTTTAGTTGACCATAAACCTCCATAGGATGATGTACCAACAGCACCGCTATAAAATGTCAGGCCATTGAGATACTGCACCTAAAATATTTAAGTCTGAGCTGCAATAACGTTTAAATAAACATCCCTCAGCAGTGAGAGTTCCCTTGTTTTATCCTACAATATATATATTTTATGTATAAAATGTTACTATCCCTTTAAGAGACACTGATCATTTTATTTTTTAAAAGGGTTCTGGCTGAGTGTGTGGCACAGTATGCTAATGAGGCGCTCAGTAAAGTACAGACCTTTACCCCTTAGTGACCGGGAACATGCTAGGACAGACATTGGTAAATTTTCCTGGCACATCATGTATTTATGGGGAGGGAGAGGTGTGAGCGCTACCGGGGTCTGAAACTGACCGCTCCAAGAGCAGGGCGGTCACTATCATACCCCCAATTAGGAGAGCCAGCACACCTGACCAGTCACGTGTGCCGGCTCGCCGAATGAGATCAAAGCAGTCCTTAAAAGGTATGGTAATGTCTCTATTAAAGTATATCTCCAAGTCGTCTTTAAGCTTTTTAGAACACTTAGCACTATGCTTAAAGGAGCAGTAAACTTTTTTTTTATGAAAAAATATATATTGTAGGGATTTTCCTATTGAGTAAGATAAGGGTACTACCACTGCTGAGAGATTTATATTTTCAAAGTTATTACAGTTTAAACCCATGTTGTTGTTTTTTTACATTAGCAGTGCCCTCTAGTGGTCAAATTCTAATTAGTTTTCCTGTTAGATTCTAATGGAGAGGAAAGTCAGAAAAGTCAGAGACATACAGTTCTCCATAGAATGTGATAGAAACTGCCTGTCACTTCCTGTTAGTTAGAGCTATCAGGAAGTAAACACAGTAAATTCACTTCCTGTCAGTTAGTACCATCAGGAAGTAAACAAAGTAAATTCACTTCCTGTCAGTTAGAACTATCAGGAAGTAAACACAGTAAATTCACTTCCTGATTATTTAAACTGCTATAAATTTTGAATAAAACATCTGACAGCTGTGGGAGTGATCTTGTTTTATTCAGCAGGAAAAGCTCTATAAAATATGTGTTTTCATAAATAAAAGTTTACTGCTTCTTTAAGTACTTACAGTGTTGTAGTTCAAAAGATCCCCCTCCCGCCTCTTCTGGCCGCCTCCATTAGATCTGGAATCCGGTCGTGGGACTGGACGGCTGCAGCGAGGGACAATCTTCACACAGTAAATATACTGAAGATTGTCCCTCGACGCACTCCATCCGGACCACGCTTAGAGGCAGTGTGACACAGGGAAAGAGGGGGATCCTTTTACCTTGGATATCTTCTGAACTACAGGACTGTAAGTCATTAAACATAGCACTAAGTGTTTTAAAAAGCATAAAGAAGACTTGGAGATAAAAGGGATCGTAATGTCTCTATCAATGTTTAACCTCTTAGTGAACGGCCGCTCACACACGCGGCCCCCCACTTAACGCCCAGCTAAGATTTTTTTATTTATTTTTAAGTGACAGTTTTTGTGGGACGTACATGTACCTCCATTGTCGGGAAGGGGTTAAGGGGAATACACTCCCTGGACCACTGGACTTTAAGGGGTTAATTAGCATACGGTACTGGACTGAGAGAGAGAGACTCACTTTTCACAAAGAATATCTCCAAAACCATTCCTTCTCGTATTTTGGCTAACAATATAGTTTGTTTTAACCTTTTGATTGCCAGAGAGGTATCCAGATACGTCTCAAACACTAAAAACGGTTATATGACGTTTCCAAATATATGTTAAAGGGATAGTAATACTTGAAAATAAGTTGATTTTATTTTGTAGCCCTTAAAAAAACATGAAAAATGATATAAGTCTTATCTCCCAAACCTTTATGGTTTGGGAGATATTCAAAAGTAAAGTTACTCCACCCCTCAGATTTGGAATCCGGTCACTTGACCGGTTGTGCCTCTCCAGAAGTGCTGAGATCATGATCTTTAAAAATAATTTCTTAATTGGAATTGTCTACAAAGTGTGCTTTCAAGCCAGGCACACTTTGTAGACCGTTCCAATGAAGTAGTTCTTTTCAAAGATCGTGATCTCGGCACTGCTAAAGAGCTGCCTGTTGCTCTGTGGACTGAATTCCAAATCTGTCCACTAGATGGCAGACTTGGCTGAAACAGCCAGGAAAAGAGAACTTTTCTTTATTATACATGTGAATATCTCCAAAACCATAAAGGTTTGGGAGATAAGACTTATATCATTTTTCATGTTTTTTTAAGGGCTACAAAATAAAATCAACTTATTTTCAAGTATTACTATCCCTTTAAATTTAATTCAAGGAGACAGATCCGCTATAAAATGCCAAAGTAGAGTAATTCTGGGGGGGAAAAAATAAATAAATAACTGCACTACTGATTTTTAACTCTGAGTGCCAGAGGGGTACGCAAAGCATTGCTTTGCAATGCATTGCGTACCCCTCTGGGATTTAATGGGTTAAATATGTCTCTTAAACCCCCTTTGAAGGCTAGTTAGAGCTACAAGGGATTTAAAAAGTCCCACTTAAAAAAAACAAAAAAAAAACAAAGGAGATGTTAATTTGAAGATTTTGTTCTCCAAATCTCCCCCCTTCCCCGTTGCACATTTGGTTTAATCTGGAAATTCCTCCACTTATCTTCTGAACATGTGTGGGCTCTATGTTTATGAAAGTTACAGTAATACAGATAAGAGCACATCTTAACCCCTTAGGACCCATTACATGCTAGGACCGTCATGGTAAAACTTGCATTAAGGGCCCCTGATGGTCCTGGCACGTCATGGACTTCAGACGTCCCCTGAATCCATTTCTCAAAAAATACAGGGTGGCGTAATTTTGACAGGAGTTGTCCCTCCCCCACTATCTCCTCTTCCAAAAAACAAACATGACTTTTACACCCCTGCCTTTCCTGTGAAAATCTCTGCAAAGAATTGCAGTGGCCTTCAACACACACACACACACACACGCCACAAACAGACAACACACACATGTACAATACACATGCAATATATATATATATATATACACACAACACACACCCAAAAAACACACAACGCATACAGAAGCAATACACACATAATGTACACAAAACATGCACAATCCGCAACACACTATACAACAAACTGCTATACACAAGATGCTGTACGAAATACTTTATACACAAAACACAATAGATAAAACTCTGTACGCAAAAGGCAATACCCAAAATGCTGTAAGCAAGGCACAAAACACTTTACGCAAAAAGCAATATGATATACACAAAACACTATACGCAAAATGCTATGTGCAAAACGTTATACATGTTTCTGGTGTATACACACACACACACACACACACACACACACAATACCCTATATGCAAACACCTATGTGCAAAACAATATATGCAAAACTGTAAGCAAAATGGTATGCGCAATACACTATATGCAAACCGCTATATGCAGAATACAGTGCGCAAAAATGTTATACGCAAAATGCAATACATTACATGCAAAACACGATATGCAAAATGCTATACAGAAAACACACACACACTCATGGCCAATGATGGAGAGTTATGTAATGCCGTGCTTTGCAATGTGTTGCACACCGTTTTGGAGTTGAGAGGGTGAAGCACTGACAATTCAACAATCCAGTCATTAAAGGGATAGTAATGTTTCATAATAAAAGCAGCTCTAATTAATCATCATAGTATTTGGACTTTGGAGAGTGTTATTTCCATTCTGTCAGAGTTGTAGTTCAAGAGTAATTCAATGACAAAGTATCCCCCTCCTGCCCCTTTTACTGATGTAACACTGCTCAGTCAGATCAGAAGGGAGGTGCCCAGGTAGACTGCAGAGAGGGACAATCTTCAATTAAGATAAGGGAAAAAGCTGAAAAACTTGTCAAGGGGGGCAGGGCTTTCATTGTTCTCATAGGAAGAAGATTGTCCCCTGCTGTTATCTGTCTGGTCTGTGGACTGGCCACATCTGAGAAGAGATGGCTTACACTAGGTAAAAGGGACGGGGGGATATTTTATCATTCAATTACTCTTGAACTACAACTCTGACAGTATTGAAATAACACTCTCCAAAGTCCAAATACTATGAAGATTAATTGGAGCTGCTTTTTTTGTGAAACATTACTATCCCTTTAAGAACATTGTCTCCCTTTTGGATTTAACTGCATGTCAGGGGAAAATAGCCCTACACGTAAATGCACTTCATTTTTTAACCCTATTACTACCAGAAACGTATCATATTCTAGGTTTATTTACTCATGCGTACAACTGCATGGGACTTTTGTTTTGTTTGTTTGTTTGTTTTTTGGGGGGTTATTGATTTTATAAACTGCACAAGCAAAGCCGTGCCAATATTGCTAGAATATACTTGTGTGTGTATGTGTATAGCTGAGTTGAGTTTACATATTATGCACCTGAATTTATTTAAAACAAGTTTTTATGCCAGCTCCCCAAGTGTTATGCAACTTCGTTCTGTTCAAGGCCAAACCTGACTCTCAATGCTCCATTAGAAACTCACAGTGTGTGGGCTCTGCCTGGATTCATTAATAGCACAATGTATTGTAATAATGGCCCAACACAAAATTAATATAAAGTAGGCTGACCAGACCTCACCTTTAACCGGGGACGCATAGGAAAAATGCATACTGCGCGACTGCACGGATTTCAGTCAAGTACTGAAAAATGGCTATTTCCTATGTGTCCCTGGTTAAAGGTGAGATCTGGTCAGCCTAATATAAAGTGCCATCAACAAATAGGTTAAAATTGTCACAACCTCTATATTCCAATTACAAATGGCTATTACAAAACACAGGCATTTTTTAATGTTCTTTAAAATTAACATAAAAGGGATAGTACTGCCTATATTAAAGTTTAGCGCAGGGTCTTCTATATGGTTTTTATAACATGCAGCGCTATGTTTAATTACTTACATGTTTGTAGTTCAAAAGATATTGAAGCTGACAGGATTCACCTCCCGTCCCTTCTGGCCTACGGTTGTGGGACTGGACAAATGCAGCTTGACAAAGGAGGGCAGTATTTTCCTTTGCTTATTGAAGATATATATATATATATATATATATATAAAAAAGAAGACTTTGTGCCTGGCAAAACACACCCAGGGGCGACAGTAAGGAGGAGTTACTGCTCCCATTGGGTGATTCAATGGGGGTGTGATTTTTGGCCCTCCCCCACTATCCAGCCCACCCACCACTATCTAAGGCTGAAAGAAAAAAAAAAAAATGGCTGACGCTCACTCCTACACCACAGACACAGACACATGCCCCCCACACACTGGCAGACACATACACACACACACACATTCCTACAGAGACACACACACACACACGCGCAGGCTGAAGATGATGGGAACTATGTTCCAGCTACAGCTGGAAGGCCATGGTCCAAATCTGTATTATGCATCAGGGTTCCCAGATACAAGGTTATGAACTCGCTACAATAAACCAATCATATGCAGCTTCTTTATTCTCTGTCTGTGACCCTGCACAGCCCTGCCAATTACTACAAGTGAGCCAATTTCTAACTAGTCAGCAGGCAGGATGCTGGGGAGCTGACTTGCTAGCACAGAGAAGCTGGGAAAGTGGAACAACGGCAGAGACATGATCAGACAGTGCAGAGCAGGGCTTCAGCTGAGCAGGTAAATGGCAGAGACATGGGTGTGACTGTATTTATATATTGCACAAAGAGAGAGAAAGAGAGCAGATTGTTTATCAGTCTGTCTGTAAGTAGAGGTGCCAGTTCCTGCAGTCATCTCCATGCTGTACATAGCTCACTGTATAGCATGTATGACAAACTATTTATATATGGTCTGGCACTGTATGGTATACAGTCTGCATGTGTCTGTGTATAAGGACTGGCACTATACAGTATAGGAGGGACAGTCCCTGTTTGACACCCAAATCCCTCTGCTCCTCTATTTAGGAGATCACACTGTGTGGTGTATATACCAGTGTATCAGATTGCTCCACATCAATAAAACCCACAGTAATGTGGGAATAAACTTCTGTATATGTCTTATAAATTAGTCTGTGTAAAAAAAATACTTTCATCTTCTTCTAAATCATTCACTTACACAAAGAGTAACTTAACCATTTCAATGCCAGAGGGGTATGCAATGCATTGCTTACCCGCTGGCACTCAAAGGGATTTTTACATACACCACCCGCCACCCCCCCAGTAACACCACCTAAAACACAAGTGTCCCTCGTTGGCCATTTGAAATGTTGGGAGGTATGTTACTTACACTGCTCACACTGTATGTATGTATGTTCTGCTTTGCATCTGTGTGTCACTGTATTGTGTATGTCAGTGGATGTGTGTGTATGTATATGTTGAATGCGTCTCTGTGTGTCCCCCTGTATATGTGTGTTTGCGCATGTGTCTGTGTGTCACTGTGTGTACCTTTCTGACACATACACCCTACGCCATATTTCACTATCATAACATTTATTAAAAAAAGAAAAACAACATTCCCTGCATAACATGACGGGCAATGCCGTCCCACATTGCTAGTTTACAATAAAGAAGACTCGGCGATTGACTTAATTTAACAATTACTATGCCTTTAAGTGCGCCAACTGTCCGCCAGAACAAACACAAAAATTACCCAGATACTCCTTGATTTAGAGGAGGCTTTTAAATACTTGAACGTTTTGCAGTGTATCAGAAACCTCTCTAGCATTCAAGGGGTTAAAGAAACACTAAAGTGAAATAGGTCGATACAACATTAAATATCACATACTTACAGTTAGCATTTGTAAGAATGGTGTTACAGCCCTAACATAGAGTCATACATTTGTCCTGTTCAGAGAGTAATTATTTAATCAGGTTTGTATTGAGAGATAAGGAAGAAAGTCAGTTAATTGATTGAGATTCATGGCCACTGTTTTTTGTTTTTTATTCCGGAAGGTTTTCCCAGCCCTTTTACAGATAATCCTGTAGAATCAATGGGAACCCTGGAAAAAAAAGGAGGAATGTCTGCTCCCACAGAGCACATGTAAGGCAAGATTTTAGTCCATAGAAAAGAACATAATGGTTACAGATGGGATTTAAGTGTGGTACGTCAAGGGTCCTTAAGGGGTTAAAGGAACACATATGCTTTATATAAATCTATAGCTGGTGGTATCACCAGCTATAGATTTATATAAAGCATATGTGTTCCTTTAACCCCTTAAGGACCCTTGACGTACCAGGACCGTCACAGTCCTTGAAATACTCAAGGACCGATGACGGTCATAGTACGTCACGTACTTTTTACTTACAGCGCTCTACCGGGAGCGCTGTAAGTAAAAATAGGGCCTGAAATTGACCTCTCCAAGATCGGAGCGATCTCTATCAGGCCCCATAGTGACGCGCCGATACACACGACAGGTCACGTGTACCGGCGCGTCCAAGTGCTCCTATGCGGTCATTATGGGACGGAAATGTCCCAGGACCGCCGGTCCTTAAGGGGTAAAAATCCAAACAATTAGAACTTCTGTTCGTCTCATAAGGTGCATCTGGTTTTCTCCACGTTAACCCTTTTAGTGCCAGAGGGGGTACACAATGCATGGCATACCCCTGTGGCAGTCAAAGGGTTAAACTTCCTGAACATGACCTCTGATTCGTTTACACTTCTAAGAGAATTTAAAACGAATACAAAAAGCGCAAAAAAAAAAAATTTCCCTTTTTCATTTAACATTGACTTTTTAACCCTTTGAGTGCCCGACGAGTCTGCAACTTTTGCAATGCATCGCATAACCCTCTGGCACTCAAAGGATTAACCCCTCGACTGTTAGGGAGGTCTCCAAGATGTTGCTTTGTGACACATTGGAGACCTGGTCCAGTATTCAAGGGGTTAGAATCCCCCTATAATACTGTTTATTTACTGCAGAAATTCACCCCTTTTTCTTATTAACCCTTTGAGTGCCAGAGTGGTACGCAACACATTTCTTTGCAATGCGTTGAGTACCACTCTGGCACTCAAAGGATTACGCGTCCTTGGAGAACAACTTCTAATTGCCCTTTGGAAATGCGCAAAACCACTTACCTTCTTGTGAATTCAGCCGGGTTATTGCTCAGAATCAACTCCCTCAGACAACAAGTAAAATTCCCTGTTCACCACTGGAGCGATGAACACTGAGTCACAAACTCGGTCAGAGGCAGTTCAAGGATCTGCATAATTAATCATTACACCAGTACAACCTTGCGCAAGTGTCAAACAGAAAGTCTTCCTGGCAATGGGATTTCAGATGTTCCCAGCACTGACAGCGTGCAAACAACATCTACAGCAGTTGTATTGTCATCCTCAATTCAGAGTAAAACTGAAGAGTAAACAAGGGCTAAAACCAATAAGTTTAATCAAACTGGACTTGTGTGCCAGCCAGGAAATACGATTCTTTGGAATTTCAGTGGGAATAGTTTACTCTTAATCCTTTGCATGCCAAAGGGGTGTGGAATGTATTGCAAAACAAATTCCTCACCCCTCTCTGGCATTCAAAGGGTTAAAGAGTATTAGTTGTGCTCAGATTACAAAATAAGGAAAGTGATTGGGGTGCTTTGTTGTGTTTGGGAGAGGTATGTAGGGATTACCAACAACATACCTCCCAAGTGAACCTCTTTAGGAGGGACAGTCCCTCTGTCCCTCTTTCCCACCCTGGTGTCCCTATGTTTAGGAGATCAGACTGTGTGGTGTGTATAGAAGTGTATCAACCTGGTGTCCCTGTGTTTAGGAGATCAGACTGCGTGGTGTGTATATAAGTGTATCACCCTGGTGTCCCTGTGTTTAGGAGATCAGACTGTGTAGTGTGTATAGAAGTGTATCACCCTGGTGTCCCTGTGTTTAGGAGATCAGACTGTGTGGTGTGTATAGAAGTGTATCACCCTGGTATCCCTGTGTTTAGGAGATCAGACTGTGTGGTGTGTATAGAAGTGTATCACCCTGGTGTCCCTGTGTTTAGGAGATCAGACTGTGTGGTGTGTATAGAAGTGTATCACCCTGGTGTCCCTGTGTTTAGGAGATCAGACTGTGTGGTGTGTATATAAGTGTATGACCCTGGTGTCCCTGTGTTTAGGAGATCAGACTGTGTGGTGTGTATAGAAGTGTATCACCCTGATGTCCCTGTGTTTAGGAGATCAGACTGTGTGGTGTGTATACAAGTCTATCACCCTGGTGTCCCTTTGTTTAGGAGATCAGATTGTATGGTGTGTATACAAGTGTATCATACTGCTCTACAACAATAAAACTCACATTACGGTTTAAATGTCAGAATATGTGTTTATAAATTATTCTATGTAAATAAAATACTTAGATCTTGTTTTAAGTCATTTATTAGGTAACACAAGGAGGTGACAATAGGGGATGAAATAGCCTAAAAATTCTCAGTAACGTCTCACCCACCAGCCACACCCCCAGCAGCACACCCTAAAACACAAGTGTCCCTCTTTGGCAATTTGAAATGTTGGGAGGCATGTAACACTGGTTCTGCCAACAGTTTGTGTTTTCAGGATATTTCTGAACGAGCACATGCAGATCAGTTAAGGTGACTGAGACACTTAATGGAGCAGTAAACTTTTTTAATGAAAAAATATATATTGTAGGGATTTTCCTACTGAGTAAAATAAAGGTACTCCCACTGCCGAGAGATTTATATTTCCAGAGTTATTACAGTTTAAGCAAAAGAGCTTGTCAGAGATGCTCAACTAGGAACGAGCCTGCCCTCAAAGTGATGAGGCTCTATAGGATAAGTATCCTACCCAGGGTGCAGTCTCTTTTAGCTCACTAGTGCCTTTCACAGAGAGGAAATATCCTAAAGTACATCACACTGATCCTACCAAAAGGCAGTCCAGCCACGAAATGCCAGGCAATTCCTCTCTGAACACCCACCAAGGACAACATCTGCAATGAGTTTGTATGTTCTCACCGTATTTGCGTGGGTTTCCTCCGGGTACTCCGGTTTCCTCCCACACTCCAAAAAACATACTGATAGGTGAATTTAGATTGTGAGCCCCAATGGGGACAGGAACCAATAGGAGTGTAAAGCGCTGCGTAATCTGTGTGCGCTATATAAAAATAAAGAATTATTATTATAATTATTATAAGAGAAGGAGTCAACCCTAGACGTACATTTCTGCCTTATTGGGCCTCGTCAGTGAGGTGCAGCTGATCTGTCTAGACACTGTGAGCAAGGGGTCCACGTCTGGATTACCCTGTTACCCTTAGGGTGACTAGTCCCAAGGGCAATTTGCAAATGCAAAAGAGCTAGTCAGAGACGCTCAACTAGGAACGAGCCTGCCCTCGAATTGATGAGGCTCATAGGATAAGTATCCTACCCAGGGTAACAGGGTAATCCAGACGTACAGTGCTTTACATTTTACGTATAGCATTTAGCTTTTTGCATACAGAATATGTATAGCATATAGCGTTTTGCATAAGACAGCGTTCAGCGCTGCATTTTGCGTATAGCGTTTTGAATATAGCATACAGCATTTTGAGCACTGCTCAACAGTGTTTTGCATATTGAGTTGCATAAGACAGTGCACAGCACTGTGCTTATTGAATAATATAGCATTCTGCATATATATATAAGCATATTCCTTGCATTTTACAGATAATGTTTTGCATATATCATATTCCTTGCAGAGATTTTCACAAGTGTGGCCAAGGGGGGCAGAATGAGATGGAGATGTCTGTAGCATTCAAGGGCTTAAAAGCCCCATTGAAATCAATGAGAATACGTTTCAGATTAAGCCCCAAGTGTGTGTGGGGGGGAAATAAAGTTCTTTCAGGACTCCAAAAGGCAGTAGATATTTCTCTGGATCGACATCGTATCTGCTTTGAAACAAACAGTCATCATTCTCAATATTGCTCTGAGCTAGGAAAGTATCCATTGTTTTTTTTAAAGCAACACCAGTATCTTCAAGCACAGCCTACTGAGGCAAAGAATTCCACAACTTTACCACCCTTACTGTAAAAAATCTCTACTTACATTTTAGTCAAAAACACCATTCCTCTAGTCTTAATGGATGACCACTTGTTTTCTGCTCAGCTCTTTAGAGTAAATAATTAATTGGATAATTCTTTGTACGGACATTGTATATATGTGTAAATGGTAATCAGATCACCCCTTAGACGTCTCTAATGTAAACAAACCCAGTTTGGCTAGTCTGTCTTTATAACTCAGACATGAGAAGCAACAATGTGGATAGTTTCAGATTGCCTGGATCACACTGCCAGACCAACTGGCAATGTAACGCTTCTGAACGTCCAAGGTGTGGGTATGTTGTGCTTGCAGATTCTAACTGATTCCTATCTAGCCCTGAACAATATTGAGAATTATGACAGTTGGCTTCAATGCAGATAGGTTGTTGATCCAGGGAAATATCTGACTGACATCTGGAGTCAGGAAGGAATTTTTTTACCCATTTGGGACTAAATTGGAATTGCGTCAGTGGTTTTTTTTTTTTGCCTTCCTCTGCATCAAGAGGGGTGACTTTGCATGGGCTGGACTTGATGGACGCATGTCTTTTTTCAGCCTTATCAACTATGTTACTATGTCACTGTACTGTGCTGCACAGAACTGTAGCACTCCAAGGGTAGGGCTACAATGATTAACTCTTTGAATGTCAGAAGGGCATGTAACGAAATTGCATAATTAGTTGCATGTCCCACACAAATTAAAATATTCTCAGCCTGGGGACCCAACTGTAGCAAGAGACAGCACACTGGACATAAATTACAAAAACAGGTGGGAGATTCACTACATGGTGATAAAGAGGTGATAAGGTGGAGATGACTTCTCCAGTGATATCACTTCTCCAATTCTATGGAGCCAATGCACTAAGATGTCCAAGTCTGAAGAAATCTTAGCGAATAGGCTCCATAGAATAGCATAGGAACTGAAAAAGTGATAAACTGGAGAAGTTATCTCCACTTTATCCCCTCTTTATCACCTCTTAGTGAATCTCCCCCCTGGAGTTCAATGCATCAATATACAAACGTTTTTGGTGAGAGGAATGTCCTTATCAGACTGAAGACATTTGTCTGTTGATGTATTAAATTCCAGTGTGCGGTCTCTTGTTGGAACTTGGGTCTCCAGGCTCAGTACATATACATATATATAATAAGGGTTTTCTTGCAGAGTAAAATAAGTGTTCTCACACAGCTGGGTGATGCTTAATTCCAAGGTAATTACAACTCAAACTGTTAGGATCACATGCTGTGCAGACCTGTAACCAAAAACTCAATCCTCCCAGAGAATGCAACAAAATAACTGTCTGGGCACCATGGGGCATTGTTGCTTACAGTTGTATATACACACATACACACACACACACACACACACACACAAACACACACACACACACACCATAAAATCTCAGGTATAATATGCACCTGTGTGTAATACGCAGGTGTAAATTATACCCAAGATTCTAGAGGAAAACAAGAGTGCCTATGTAGAATATGCACCCCCTTGTTTTCCCCATCTACTCACAAAAAAAAAAAATATATATATATAATAACACATTTAGATAGATAGATAGATAGATAGATAGATAGATAGATATAGTTTTTTGGGACTCTGACTCCCTCCCTCCAGCGCAATCCGCTCCCAGCCTGCCCTCCTTCCACTCGCCCCCTCCGGAGTCATCTGGGATATTTGCACTGCGGGTGCATGCTAGCATTTGCCCCCCCACTTCCAGCAATGCCCTGTGAGGACCTTTTAATTTTTTTTTAATTTAAGCCAATGGTAATGCTCTTTGAGGAACTCAAAGTCCTAGCAGGGCACTACCGTAGATCCAGAGCGCAGAGATCTATGCAATGGATCTATGGTATTGCCCTGTGAAGACTTCAAAAGGCATTAATATTAGCTTAAATTAAAAGGTCGTCCAAGGGCTATGCTGGAAATGGCAGATCTGTGCATTGGATCTGCGGTATTGCCCTTTGGAGGACCTTGAAGGCCTCAAAGAGTATTACTATTGGCTTAAAATAAAAAAGTCCTCACAGGGCATTGCTGGAAGTGGGGGGCAAATTTAAGCATGCAGCCCGCCGTGCAGAGATCACAGATGACTCCAGAGCAGGTGAGTGGAAGGAGGGCATGCTGGGAGCACTGGAAAGGGGAAGAGCAGAAATATATGGGCTTTTTTTTCCCCCTTATGTATAACACCCCCACATACACACACTTCACATAAGGTGAAAATTGGACATATTATACCAGAGATTTTACGTTATACATATATTTTATATATATTTTTTAAAAAATGTAGTATAAATTGTGTTAATCCATTTGGAATATATTATATATGGATTGTGATAACTTTTGAACAAAGCAACTCACAGTATCCTTGTTTTATTCAGCTGGAAAAGCCTTCCCCCCCCCCTAATAATAAAGGTTGACTGCCCCTTATTGAAGCGGAACAGCGTAGGCGGGCAGACGTCACTATGGAAAGATGTCTGCGCTCCGTCCTGCCGGTCAGTCCCAGAGAAGAGGATAATTCGCATTAAGGAGGTAATAATTCTGGCAACTAACACTGCTGATCAGCTTGTCTCCAGATGTGGAATTATTTGGGGACATCTTTTGTAAAGGTGGTAGTTCCGCTTTAAATTGCGGCAACATCCCAGCTACCACTCAGCTGCATACCCCTGTTTTACCAAGCACTGCCAGGCTCGTTCATTGCTCTGGCAAATGGCCCAGTCCTCAGAAAGACGTTCAACATTTCTCCATTCCAGCGCAAGCACCGTCATCATGATCGCTCCCCCACACAGCAACGCTGGGGGAGCTGAACTGGTTTACTCTTCAGATAATTCACTGCTTCTGGTCTTGTCAGATTTAGGGAGAAGTTAACCCTTTGAGTGCCATAGGGGTACGCAACGCATTGCCTTGCAATGAGTTGCATACCCCTCTGGCACTCAAAGAGTTAAACTGACCTTCTAGTTGCAAGCAAAGAAAAAACAGGGCAACATGCACAAAGTAAGGAGGAGCAATTATGGGGCAAACGTCAAACGCTCCCCCATTTAAATGGGCAAAGTTTCCATTTGGTTGGACGCACAAGGCTCAGTAAATCACCACAATTTGATACAGTTTACCCGTTATAATTATCATTCATTTATAAGGCTACATTATACTCTGCAGCACTCACAGATGCTTAAAAAGAGACTGCACGTCTTATTTAACCCTTTAAGGACCAGAGAGGTGTACAATGCATTGTACCCTCCTCTGGTCCTTAAAGGGGTTAATGTTCAGGAACAGGTTTGAATCAGACAGAAGTACAGACCAAAGGTGAAAATGTCATCGTCCAAGGGGAGGAAGATAGAAAAAATCAACTTGTTTCCAGCTCCACGGATCTGCTGCATCGTGACACATGAGCCATACACAGACAATTAAACCTTTTTATGCCAGGAAGGTGTCTAAAGCACACCACTTTGGTGTACAAAGGGTTAATGAAGGAAAACAAAGGGGCTCACCAATGCAATTCTTATCTTACTGGTTGGCCATGGCCATGTCTGATGAGGTCATCATCCCCAGCCGAAACAGGAAACTGATCTGACTGTAAAGGGTTTCACCAATAAGCCTAGTCACAACTGTATTCCCTGCAGTTCCCCTGAGCACTGTACAGTTGGATTGTGATAATTACAAACACAATGGTGGACAAGGCCCTGTTCACCAGAGCTTACAATCTAGTACAGTGGTTCCCAGCCATTTTCGGTTATGACATATCGGTTTCTAGCTTGAGACATGTAGCTGGAAAAGAAAATATTCCTGTGACAAATATAGGCAAGAAAAAAACAACAATAAACAGTTGTAAAGACGTGATACATTAACCTTTTGAGAGCCAGAGCGGTATCCAAAGCATTCTCTCTGGCACTCAAAGGGTTTAGCTTGATGCTGTAACACAAATACAACATGGGACATAAATGTTTAGATCCACTGATCTAGAAACATGTGCAGTAAGATGGCATACCTCCCAATATTTCAAATGGCCAAAGAGGGACACTTTCATTTTAGGTGGTGTTGTTGGGGGTGTGGCTGGTAGGCAGAGCATTAGCAATCTTTTTTTTTTTTGTCATTTCATGACCTTCTGATACTTCTTTTCGTAAATGAATAAATTATTTAGAGCAATACCAAAGCATTTTTTTACACAGACTAATGTACAAACACAAACTGAAGTTTAAACAAACATAAATGTGAGTTTTATTGTTCTGGAACAATGTGATTCACTTCTATACACACCACACAGTCTGATCTCCTAAACACAGGGACACCAGGGTGATACACTTCTATACACACCGCACAGTCTGATCTCCTAAACACAGGGACACCAGGGTGATACACTTCTATACACATCACACAGTCTGATCTCCTAAACACAGGGACACCAGGGTGATACACTTCTATACACACCACACAGTCTGATCTCCTAAACACAGGGATACCAGGGTGATACACTTATATACACACCACACAGTCTGATCTCCTAAACACGGGGACACCAGGGTGATACACTTCTATACACATCACACAGTCTGATCTCCTAAACACAGGGACACCAGGGTGATACACTTATATACACACCACACAGTCTGATCTCCTAAACACAGGGACACCAGGGTGATACACTTCTATACACACCACACAGTCTGATCTCCTAAACACAGGGATACCAGGGTGATACACTTATATACACACCACACAGTCTGATCTCCTAAACACGGGGACACCAGGGTGATACACTTCTATACACATCACACAGTCTGATCTCCTAAACACAGGGACACCAGGGTGATACACTTATATACACACCACACAGTCTGATCTCCTAAACACAGGGGCACCAGGGTGATACACTTATATACACACCACACAGTCTGATCTCCTAAACACAGGGACACCAGAGTGATACACTTCTATACACACTACTCAGTCTGATCTCCTAAACACAGGTATACCAGGGTGATACACTTATATACACATCACACAGTCTGATCTCCTAAACACAGGGACACCAGGGTGATACACTTCTATACACACCACACAGTCTGATCTCCTAAACACAGGGACACCAGGGTGATACACTTATATACACACCACACAGTCTGATCTCCTAAACACAGGGACACCAGGGTGATACACTTATATACACACCACACAGTCTGATCTCCTAAACACAGGGACACCAGGTTGATACACTTCTATACACACCACACAGTCTGATCTCCTAAACACAGGGACACCAGGGTGATACACTTCTATACACATCACACAGTCTAATCTCCTAAACACAGGGACACCAGGGTGATACACTTCTCTACACACTACACAGTCTGATCTCCTAAACACAGGGACATCAGGGTGATACACTTATATACACACCACACAGTCTGATCTCCTAAACACAGGGACACCAGGGTGATACACTTATATACACACCACACAGTCTGATCTCCTAAACACAGGGACACCAGGGTGATACACTTCTATACACACCACACAGTCTGTTCTCCTAAACACAGGGACACCAGGGTGATACACTTCTATACACACCACACAGTCTGATCTCCTAAACACAGGGACACCAGGGTGATACACTTCTATACACACCACACAGTCTAATCTCCTAAACACTGGGACACCAGGGTGATACACTTCTATACACACCACACAGTCTGATCTCCTAAACACAGGAACACCAGGGTGATACACTTATATACACACCACAGTCTGATCTCCTAAACACAGGGACACCAGGGTGATACACTTCTATACACACCACACAGTCTGATCTCCTAAACACAGGGACATCAGGGTGATAAAGAGGGACAGTGGGACACTTGGGAGGTATGAGATGGTGATGGGTCAGAGACTATTATTATTAAAAAAAAAAAAAAAAAGCATTGGATTGCATGTTGATGGCAAAGAGAGGAACATTTTCAGATGTAAACCCGTAACTTTAACAAATGTATCGTCAAGAACAAAAATCACCCTCTTAAAATAGACAGGATTAGTTCCTAAACAGAGCACCTACGTTCCCAGGTAAGGAAACTTATTGTTCAACAGATGTTATGCTAGTCATAGACTACGGGGATGTAGTATCTGCTTCTACACCACAAATCCATGTTGGTAAACACCACTCTGTATAACTCATTATGTCACTTTGTCTTCCAGTGTAATTACATTACCCATCATTGTAATATGTTTAAAGCAGAACTACCACCCAATCTAAAGTCGCCCACCTATAATTATGCATATGGCGACTAGCTTCTTAATAGTGTTATTATCTGTCACATGTACCACGATCTGAAGTAATCCTGTTTCTTCAGAGACAGACGGCCAGGCTTCCTGCTGTACAGCCATCTGCGCCGTCAGTCCCTTCCGGTGCCTTTCGGCTCCATGCAATGCCTCCTAGAGGAGACCGGGACAGACAGCGCAGGCGCACAGTCGTCTCCGAGCAAGATGTCTACGTGCAAGCCTGGCCGTCGGTCTCTGAAGAAACAGGATTACTTCAGATCGTGGAACTTGTAGCAGATAAAAACACTATTAAGAAGTATGTCGCCATATACCTAATTATTAGGGGGCGACTTGCCCTCCACCTCTCTTGCACGGTTCATAACCACTTCTCTAGAAAACTACCACACTACCTGAGCAGTGTGCTCACTCCAGCTCTCCATACTAACTATAACCTCCACTGCTAACAACTCACTGACTATTCCACACTACCTGAGCAGTATGATCACTCCAGATCTCCATACTAACTAAAACCTCTGCTACTAACAACTCACTGACTATTCCACACTACCTGAGCAGTATGATCACTCCAGATCTCCATACTAACTATAACCTCCACTGCTAACAACTCTCTGACTATTCCACACTACCTGATCAGTATGATCACTCCAGATCTCCATACTAACTATAATATCCACTACTAACAACTTACTGACTATTCCACACTACCTGAGCAGTATGATCACTACAGATCTCCATACTAACTATAACCTCCACTACTAACAACTTACTGACTATTCCACATTACCTGAGCAGTATGATCACTCCAGATCTCCATACTAACTATAACCTCCACTGCTAACAACTCACTGACTATTCCATACTACCTGAGCAGTATGATCACTCCAGATCTACATACTAACTATAACCTCCACTACTAACAACTCACTGACTATTCCACACTACCTGAGCAGTATGATCACTCCAGATCTCCATACTAACTATAATCTCCATTACTAACAACTCACTGACTATTCCACACTACCTGAGCACTATGATCACTCCAGATCTCCATACTAACTATAACCTCCACTGCTAACAACTCACTGACTATCCCACACTACCTGAGCAGTATGATCACTCCAGATCTCCATACTAACTATAACCTCCACTACTAACAACTCACTGACTATTCCACACTACCTGAGCAGTATGATCACTCCAGATCTCCATATTAACTATAACCTCCACTACTAATAACTCACTGACTATTCCACACTACCTGAGCAGTATGATCACTCCAGCTCTCCATACTAACTATAACCTCCACTACTAACAACTCACTGACTATTCCACACTACCTGAGCAGTATGATCACTCCAGATCTCCATACTAACTATAACCTCCACTGCTAACAACTCACTGACTATTCCACACTACCTGAGCAGTATGATCACTCCAGATCTCCATACTAACTATTACCTCCGCTCCACTGCTAACAACTCACTGACTATTCCACACTACCTGAGCAGTATGATCACTCCAGATCTCCATACTAACTATTACCTCCGCTCCACTGCTAACAACTCACTGACTATTCCACACTACCTGAGCAGTATGATCACTCCAGATCTCCATACTAACTATTACCTCCGCTCCACTGCTAACAACTCACTGACTATTCCACACTATCTGAGCAGTATGATCACTCCAGATCTCCTTACTAACTATAACCTCCACTACACTGCTAACAACTCACTGACTATTCCACACTACCTGAGCAGTATGCTCACTCCAGATCTCCATAGTAACTATGACCTCCACTCCACTGCTAACAACTCACTGACTATTCCACACTACCTGAGCAGTATGATCACTCCAGATCTCCATACTAACTATAACCTCCGCTCCACTGCTAGCACCTCACTGACTATTCCATACTACCTGAGCAGTATGCTCACTCCAGATCTCCATACTAACTATAACCTCCACTACTAACAACTCACTGACTATTCCATACTACCTGAGCAGTATGCTCACTCCAGATCTCCATACTAACAACTCACTGACTATTCCACACTACCTGAGCAGTATGCTCACTCCAGATCTCCATACTAACTATAACCTCCACTGCTAACAACTCACTGACTATTCCACACTACCTGAGCAGTATGATCACTCCAGATCTCCATACTAACTATAACCTCCGCTACTAACAACTCACTGACTATTCCACACTACCTGAGCAGTATGATCACTCCAGATCTCCATACTAACTATAACCTCCGCTCCACTGCTAACAACTCACTGACTATTCCACACTACCTGAGCAGGATGATCACGCCAGATCACGCCAGCCCTCCTATAATCCCTCCATACAATCCCTCCATTGTCCCCTAGTCTTAACCTCTCATGCCTCCCCTGTATTCACCCTATTGAACACCTCTCATGCTACAACCTCCCCCTCACTGCACCCTAGTAACATCTCCTGCTACAACCTCCCCCACATTGTACCCGATCAGTAATCTTTCATGTTGCAACCTCCCTCAAATTGCACCTTATCAGTAACCTCTCACACTGCAACCTCCCCCACACTGCACCCCATCAGTGACCTCTCACACTGCAGCCTCCCCCACACTGCACCCCATCAGTGACCTCTCACACTGCAGCCTCCCCCACACTGCACCCCATCAGTGACCGCTCACACTGCAGCCTCCCCCACACTGCACCCCATCAGTGACCTCTCATACTGCAACCTCCCCCACACTGCACCCAATCAGTGACCTCTCATACTGTAACCTCCCCACATTGCACCCCATCAGTGACCTCTCATACTGAAGCCTCCCCCACATTGCACCCCACCAGTGTCCTTTCTAACTGCAACCTCCCCCACATTGCACCCCATCAGTAACCTCTCATACTACAACCTCCCCCACACTGCACCCCATCAGCGACCTCGCATACTGCATCCTCCCCACATTGCACCCCATCTGTAACCTCTCATGTCCAGCCTCCTCCACATTGCAACATTGTGATGTGTACTTGTATTTAAGAGAGATGTTTTCATATTTATCTGTATAACATGCCTGAGGAAGAGACCTAAGGTCTTGAAAGCTTGCATTTAAATCTGCTTAGTTAGCCAATAAAAGGTATCAAAAACTATATTTGCCTCCTATAAACTATACTGGACCCTCTGCTCTAATGACGTCATCCAGGGGGCAGTCAGATATTATGAAATAGGGAGAACATGTATATATAGTGTAAAATGGTTCAATACAAATATACATTCAGAATGCCCAGGTTTTACCCTTGTGGTGGGCACCAAACATGGCAGGGGGCGGTGTTCCTGCTATGAGTTACAAAAATAGCCACTTTGCAGCCAGTTAGACCCAGTATGTTTGGTGTCCAGATATTCACACAGATATGAGGAATATGATTATTATAACATTATAGAGGTGTGCTGTGGGTTGCATATTCTGGGAAGCCTTATGATTTTTCAGGTACAACTCTGCAGTAACATCTGTGACAGGTCTGATTGAGTGGACTGTAAACTGTCAGGCCAGACCCCTGACCCTCCCAAGTAACACCCAGGGAGTCTGGCCTCTTAGAAGCAACTGTGGACTCCTATATAATATGGCTTTTTGGATAAAACAGTGAATTCCTTTATAACAACTAAAGGGGGATATACCATCAAAAGTTCCCAAGGACTTAAAATACCGGTAATTCTATTTAAGGATTTCTTGTGTTTCTCCCATTTTATTTTATGGACTGTTTTGCTTATGTGTAATCTTTATTTGTGTATGTCCTTTATTTCTGTATCTTTGTAACCAGCACTGTGAAGCCTTTTTTCAGATTAAATGTTCAATTAATCAGCTCTTGTCTCTGTTCTCTAATATGAGCTCACTACTCTGAAGAAAGCTCAGTTAGAACACGTTACTAAAGGGTTAATTCTATATGTCTGATTATTAAGGTGATTTTATACTGTAATTCTGTTGTGTATGGGGTAACCTAAGATGCCCAGATATAAAGTCTTGGTGGTGGCAGTGAATTGTAGTACTGGGGTGATAGTGCAGGAGGGATTTCAGGGGTTAATGTAGTGGTTGCTAGGAATAGTAACAGGTAACCAGGGGTCTGGTATTGTTAACCCTTTCCCTCCCACACTCTCCCCTCTGTCTAAGCATTCGCTTGTGACACACCCCATCAGTGACCCCTCATACTACAACCTACCCACATTGCACCCTATCAGTAACCTCTCACACTGCAGCATTCCCCACACTGCACCCCATCAGTAACCTCTCATACTGCAGCCTTCCCCACATTGCACCCCATCAGTAACCTCTCATACTGCAGCCTTCCCCACATTGCACCCCATCAGTAACCTCTCATACTGCAGCCTTCCCCACATTGCTCCCCATCAGTAACCTCTCATACTGCAGCCTTTCCCACATTGCTCCCCATCAGTAACCTCTCATACTGCAGCCTTCCCCACATTGCACCCCATCAGTAACCTCTCATACTGCAGCCTTCCCCACATTGCACCCCATCAGTAACCTCTCATATTGCAGCCTTCCCCACATTGCTCCCCATCAGTGACCTCTCATACTGCAGCCTTCCCCACACTGCACCCCATCAGTAACCTCTCATGCTGCAACTACCCCCACATTGCACCCCATCAGAAATCTCTCATGTCCAGCCTCCCCCACATTGCACCCTATCAGTAACCTCTCATGCTGCAACCTCCTCCCACATTGAACCTATCATTAATCTCTCGTGCTGGCACTTCCCCCGCATTGCACCTTATTGATAACTTCTCACGCTGCAACCCATACTGCATTGCACCCTATTGATAACTTCTCGTGTTGCATCTATTACCAATGACCTGTAATGTGATTAATTACTTTCCGCACTGCATCCTGCTAATGACCTTCAATACTGCTGTAGTTCAGGGCAGCGTGAACCTGTCAGCCAGCTGCTTTTAGACTACAACTTCCATAATTCCCTGCTGTAGTATGTAATGATCTGCTCCTCTGGGTATCATGGAGCACGTACCTGTCACCACAGCGCCCCCTGCAGTATTCCACTGGATTTCCACTGCGGGCGGTAACATAAAACTACAGACTGCTCCTTTATGTAAAAGCGAAAGCAGCAGGACACGGGCAGCTATCAGATTACACGCCCCGCCTCTTCCTTTCCATGTGACTCGGATATACTGATTAAGGTAAAGTGAAGCAGGAGGGCGGAAGCCTGAGCAGGTTGATTAAATCGACCTGTAAGTGGATTGCAGTAAAGTCGTAATAACGAGACAGAAGGGAGAAAAAGCAATGTAGTCCACTGCACACAAAGCATAAGTAAAGGTGGTGGGTCGTGCTCCTGTGTCTGGTGTATGTTAACCCTTTAAGGTTCAGACGGTCCTTAAAGGGTTACATTGACAGTTAACCTCCTTTTTGACTTTACATAGTCTGCAAGTGCATGATTATATATGTATGTATGTCACGTAGCCAATATGTGTTACTGTTTTCTATCAAGACAACTTTATCTCTTTGAGTGCCATAGAGTTGCAATGCGTTGAATACCTCTTTGGCATTCAAAAGGTTAATATACTTTTAGGTCTCCCAACAAGGGGGTCACTGAACTTCTGTCTGCAGGCAGCTTACTTTGAAGGACTGTGAGAGCAGGGACAGTGAT
The DNA here is from genome assembly GCA_037306005.1 of Rhinophrynus dorsalis. Lineage (NCBI taxonomy): Eukaryota > Metazoa > Chordata > Amphibia > Anura > Rhinophrynidae > Rhinophrynus > Rhinophrynus dorsalis. The sequence goes on from CM074724.1 coordinate 388,261,906, forward strand.
AGAAAGTAACGCTATCTCCGCAGCCCTGATTGCTCTGTACCTGTAGCAAGGGGAGTGTTTTTTTGTTTTCTGCTGCTGGGGTAGCATTACATTCTGTCACTAACGTTGCTTTTACGTACGGTCCATAGAAGAAAATTAACCACTTGGGACCTGAAGGGTTTGCAGCACATTGCTCTGGAATGCACTTCTCACCAGGGACGGATTGTGGTGCAATACCAGCCCCGGGGGGTTTTCTTATTTAACTAGCCCACTAGCTGGTATTTGAGAGCCAGGGTGGGGGTGTGGGTACACAGTGCATTGCTCAGCAATAAATACTGTATGCAGTATATTATAAGTTATTAACCACTTGCATGCCAGAGAGATGTACAGTAATGCATTCTGAGATTAACCCATTGATTGTCCCATAGGTGCACACCACATTGCACAGGAATATGTATCTCAATGAATAACCCCTTGTGTGCTAAAGAGGCATAATTAATCAGTATCTGACATCTTTATTCACCTTTCTGGTATACAAGGGGTCAATTACTCATGAATTAAGCCTCTAGCATACAAGGGGTTAAACAGTGAGGTACTGCCTAAGAGGAATTCAGTGGGTTAATAGTAGAATAAAACAGTGCTGTAATCCTGTCTGGCATGTAAATGGTTAATAACTGATTATTTATACCTATCTGAAAAATACAGGGGGTTAAAGGGTTAACACATCATACATTAAACCTATCTAGCAACAATACAGTTAGTTAATAAAAATTAATACCATTTGGAACTGCCAGGTAGTTGGGACCCAGAACCTATGCCTGCTAATATTGCACTGCACCAGGACACACTGCAGGCAGAGCAGGGACAGCTAAGTCAGCCTTAGGGGTGGGACCGATAGAGGGAACAGGACCCAGTCTTCACTGCTGCTCCCGTGAGTTGTGCCTCTGGTCCACAAAGTTGTGGACTGGAGAGGTGAGATCATCTGATCTCCCTACCGGCCCATAACTGAGCGGCCCACCAGGGGATGCCCGATGTGGTAGTTCCCCTTTAAAGGGATAGTAATACTTAAAATGTAAAAAAGAATATGTTGTAGGGTTTATCCCCCTGAGTAAAACAAGGGTACTCCCACTGCTGAAAGGTGTTTCATTCAAAAGTTATTAATTTTCAAAGTTGAATTTTTTAGGTGTAATATCACAGTGGCCTGAAATTGCACAGTGGCGCTGTTGCTACACGATCCTATGGACAGCTCTGGTCAGTTGACCATAAATCTCCATAGGATGGTGTAGCAACAGCTCCACTGTACAATTTCAGGCCACTGTGATATTGCATCTAAAAAATTCAACTTTGAAAATTAATAATTTTTGAATGAAACACCTTTCAGCAGTGGGAGTACCCTTGTTTTACTCAGGGGGATAAACCCTACAACATATTTTTTTTTTACATTTTAAGTATTACTATCCCTTTAAATAAACATAAAACTAACTATTACTGTACCTTTAAAGCGGAACTATCATGTACATATAATTGACCCCAAATTAATTGTTAGTATACTGGTTATCATGGAAATAGTGTTATAATGTTTATGAAGTGCCGGCATTATTTGCAATCATATCTTCATATGCATGAAACTTACATAAACACAGCAGCGCAGACGTTGTGGCGGTGGTATGTGTGTGTGCCAATGGGGGAATTGCATTGTACCATACAGTGCAGGCACACAGATCACACTTCTCTAAGATCTCTGCATTGTCCTATTGACGTCCCATCAGAATTTATGATTGCAAATAATGCCGGCACTTAATAAACATTCTGACACTATTTCCGTGATTACCAGTATACTAACAATTGGGGGCCAATAATACGTACGTGATAGTTCCGCTTTCTACTCTTTTTAATGCATGCGTAGACTATCCTATATGAATACAATTTGGTTAATTGTTTTTGTAGCGCTAATGCTAATAATATATTGAGATTGTACCCACTGGTACAACTGCTGAGGGTGTTTTATTCAAAAGTTATTGCATCTCAAACTTGAACTTCTCAGGCGTAGTATCTCAATGGCTTGAAATGTTACAGTAGAGCTGTTACTACAATATGGAGGTTTATGGTCAGCTGAGCAGATCTGTCCATAAACTTCAGTAGTATTTTCATCACCATAACATTTCAGACCATGAAAATTCTGTTTCCTTCCTCTACACTGTACGTTCTCACCAGCAGGGAGCCCTCTTATACTTCTGTTCTCCACATTTGATTTGTACTATTTAAAGGAGCAGTAAACTTTTTTTTTTTTATGAAAAAATATATATTGTAGGGATTTTCCTATTGAGTAAAATAAGGGTACGCCCACTGCCAAGAGATTCATATTTCCAGAGTTATTACAGTTTAAACCCATGTTTTTTTACATTAGCAGTGCCCTCTAGTGGTCAAATTCAAATTAGATTTCCAGTTAGATTCTAATGGAGAGGAAAGTCAGAAAAGTCAGAGATATACAGTTCTCCATAGAATGTGATAGAAACTGCTGAGTCACTTCCTGTCAGTTAGAACTATCAGGAAGTAAACACAGTAAATTCACTTCCTGTCAGTTAGAACTATCAGGAAGTAAACACAGTAAATTCACTTCCTGATTATTTAAACTGCTATAAATTCTGAATAAAACATCTGACAGCGATGGGAGTGCCCTTGATTTATTCAGCAGGAAATGCTCTATAAAATGTGTTTTCATAAAAAAAAGTTTACTGCTCCTTTAATACCTCTGTATGTCTATTCCCTATTGTACAGCGCTGCGGAATTAGTTGGCGCTATATAAATAAAGAATAATAATAGTACCCCAAAAAAATGCAAGTTTGAGCTGCAATAAATTTTGAATAAATCATCTCTCAGCAGTGGGATTGTCCCAGTTTTAATCAGCAGAATAAACTCTGCAATATATATAATTTCTATATTGAGCTTTACTATTGCTTTATCAGTGTTGCTGTAATTCACCCATGTGAACGACACTTTATTATTACAGTTTCTGTGAAGAAATCTGTGAGATGTTACTCTTTTGGAAAAAGAAAAACATTCCAAAACATTCTTTTTATCTCTTTGTACCTTAAAGGTGGAAAAATGATGCCGCCCGTTCTGGAAGCGGTGAGAGTTATGTGCAGAGGCGTAACTGGAGGCTGATGGGCCCTGGGTGCAAAATTTCCCACGGAGCCCCCCCACCATGTTGACCCCACTGTCCACCTCCACGAATGTGCCCCCACTGTCCACCTCCTACCTTGCTCAGGAGGAGGGGGCCTCATCATCTATGGTGGTCCGGCGGCGTGACAGGAGAGGTCTGTGCCACCTTCTGCACAGACCTCTATATGCAGTTCCCTGGAAAATGTCATCTCCCAGTGCTCTGCATTACTAGATGGTCAGGGACCACGAGGAAGCTGCACACAGCTTGCCGGTGGGGAGATCAGTGTGATCTTCTCACCGGCAAAGCTTTTTTAATGCTGTCAGTGGCGGTGGTAGCAGGGGTGGTCAGGCCCCTGGAGTAACGGGCCCGGTTGGTTGCGACCCCTGCAACCACTATTGTTACGCCACTGGCTGTATGAATGTTGAGCGATAAACACTCACTTATGATTTGCACTGGTTCCTGAAGTAGGTCGAGCTAAGTGAAAGAAGGGGGCATGACCTGTTTGATGGGAACCTGGGATATGATTTAGATGATAGACGGGGGAGGGTCTTTTCTACTGTGATGTATTGGGTAAGGGGTGGGGTTAGGAGAAAAGTTATAAATGAGGGGGATTAAAAGTGCATATCTTGTCAGGGGCGAGAGGCACATGTACTCTCTTTTCTTTCTTTTTTTAACTCTCCTCTCTCTCTATCCCCTCTTTTTTTCTCTCTTTCCTGTTTGTTCTTTTCCCCTCTCTCTCTGTCTGCTAGTTAGGGATTATCATAGCTGTGACCTGCAGGGGGCCCCCCTTGAAGTGAATTAAAGGGGAACTACCACCCCGCAATAACTTAAGCTTGATTGATTGCTCATCTGGCGACTAGCTGCTTAGTAGCGCTAGTCGCCAGAAATATTACCCGGTTCTGCAGATATCGGCGTTTTACCGATGGTGACAGGAGCAGGAAGCACGGACGTCTCTTCACAGTGACGTCCGTGCGCCTGTGCTGTCAGTCCCTTTTGAGCCAGATGAGCAATCAATCAAGCTTAAGTTATTGCGGGGTGGTAGTTCCCCTTTAAATTTTATATAAGTGCTCATGAGATTAATGAGATTGATCTACTTTTCATGGGTGCCAGGTACCAGCGAGCAGCATCGATGAACAGGAGTATGTGGCAAGAGCAATCCGTGGTTCGGGAGGCACGAAGAGGACAACTACAAAATGTTATAATTCTGTAGACTTATATGTTCGGTTCATTGGGGGGGGGGGCTTGTCTTGCCAGGTAAAGCAGGAATGTGTTGTTTGAATACATTAATTTTGTTTATATCTTATGTTTACTGTTTGTACATAAAGCTTTTATACTTTTATTTCTGGGAAAAGTGAAAGTCTCCTGGTGCAGTACAGGGGCTTAATTGTCATATGAAACATCGCTGAAATGCTGAATAGCACATGAAACCATAGTGAAAAAGATTCTTTAGCAGATGAAACCGTACTGTACCAAGTATGAATATCTCCTTAACTGTAGATTTGCTGATCTTTCGGATAACATGACACATATACAATGTGTGGTGCATCTAGAGACCCACTGGCTAGATCCTAAACCCGTGTACATGCCATATAATAAAGACTAGGATGGTAAATTTTGCAGTGATTATCGGTCCACGCTGGTGCCCAGAGACGAAACAATCCAAATACCATATACTGATACAAGATAGAGGATACTTGGCACTCAACCAAAAATCAAATGGCAAAAGCGTCTTGAAGCTAAAAATAATTACTATTTATTACAGCAATTATAAAAAAAAATTGTTGCTCATACCAGAGACAAAAAAAGAGTACACAGACTCTCACTAATGCGTTTCATTGGTGCGAAACGCGTTAGTCTGTGTACTACGGGGTTCCCCCCCCCCCCAGTGTGATCAACAATTTTTTTTTATAATATAAAGAGTAATTATTTTTATCTTCAAGTCCCTTGTGCCATTTGAATTTTTGGTTGAGTGCCGAGCATACTCTATCATGTATCAGAACATGACACATAGGCAGTTTTTAATGACGTTTTCAGATATGTAAATTTGAATCAAGGTGCAGGTCTACTTTAAGTCATTGGGGGGCAATGTGAGGCCCTCCAGCTGTTTCTGCACTACAACTCCCATCATCCTCCGGCAGCCAACCCCTGCAGGGCCTATTGAGTCCCATTTCTGAGTTAAGATGAGTCAGCAGTAAAAGGTCATGTGCAGTTCTGCAGAATGAAAATGTAAACAAGTGCTCCGCATTAAGTGATAGTATTGCTTTTATTTAACAAATATCAATATTGTAGACATTAAAAATATGAGTACAATGAGCTTTGTCCCATCTCTCAAACATATATAGTTTGAGAGATCGAAGCATGTAAAGTTCCCCCCTCATTGTACTAATATTTTTAATGTCTACAATATTAATATTTACTAAATAAAAGCAGTAGTATCCCTTTAACTCATCGAGAGCCAGAGAGGTATTGGACACCTCTCTGACACTCACAGGGTTAAGATGGCCATCTGATAACGTTAGGTGAGAGAGATTTGCAAAAGCAGTGATCATTCCAAATTAACCTGGGTATGTAAGAAAGCTATCGTATTGTGAAGTGGAATTTTGCAGAATTTTACATTAGTAAGAGTAAATGTTGCAATCGCTGCAATTGACCCATTTTCCTTAAACATAGCTGCGCATTCTACAGTTACAAGTCAGCAGAAATTGTATCTGCTCTGCAGGGCCCGCACTCTTGACCTTGAGTTATTTTATTACATTTTGACAGAGTAAACAGGTAAAAAAGTCAATGACCATTTGTAGAACTCGGATGCTAATCAGTATTCATATAAAATGTATAAATAATAAGAGATTTAGGAAACATTTTGAGGTGTTAGAATATAAGATAAATATTCTATACTTCACGCTTCTTATCCCAGAGGAGTCTGAAAGCTATATGTTTGCAGAACCTTATGGTATTAAATGGGTTATAGCTATACCTAGGAACTTTTGAAATTAACTAACCTCTGAGATCTTAGAAATATAAACCCAAGGAAGCAGATTCTAGGTGCCATGTTAATGATTGCTGTAACCCAGAGGTGATTCAGTCAGTCCTCAAGGAACCTTAACATTCTACAGTTCTGAAATATTGCATCATATACACTATAACATTCTACAGTTCTGAGATATCACTTCTTATACACTATAACATTCTACAGTTCTGTGATATCACTTCTTATACACTACAACATTCTACAGTTCTGATATATCACTTCTTATACACTATAACATTCTATAGTTATGTGATATCACTTCTTATACACTATAACATTCTACAGTTCTGATATATCACTTCTTATACACTATAACATTCTACAGTTCTGATATATCACTTCTTATACACTATAACATTCTACAGTTCTGAGATATTACTTCTTATACACTATAACATTCTACAGTTCTGATATCACGTCTTATACACTATAATATTCTACAGGTCTGTGATATCACTTCTTATACACTATAACATGTTACAGTTCTGTGGTATCACTTCTTATACACTATAACATTCTACAGTTCTGATATATCACTTCTTATATACTATAACATTCTACAGTTCTGATATATCACTTCTTATACACTATAACATTCTACAGTTCTGATATATCACTTCTTATACACTATAACATTCTACATTTCTTATCACTTCCTATACACTATAACATTCTACAGTTCTGAGAGATCACTTCTTATACAATATAACATTGTACAGTTCTGTGATATCACTTCTTATACAATGTAACATTCTATAGTTCTGATATCACTTCTTATACACTATATCATTCTATAGGTCTGATATATTACTTCTTATACACTATAACAGTCTACAGTTCTGAGAGATCACTTCTTATACAATGTAACATTCTACAGTTCTGATATCACTTCTTATACACTATAGCATTCTATAGGTCTGATATATTATTTCTTATACACTATAACATGATACAGTTATATCACTTCTTATACACTATAACATTCTACAGTTCTGAGATATCACATCTTATACACTATAACAGTCTACAGTTCTGAGATATCACATCTTATACACTATAACATTCTACAGTTCTGTGATATCACTTCTTATACACTATAATATTCTACAGTTCTGATATATCACTTCTTATACACTATAACATTCTACAGTTCTGTGATATCACTTCTTATACACTATAACATTCTACAGTTCTGTGATATCACTTCTTATACACACAAGATAAGCAGGAATTGTCCCTGTGGCTGACTTTCTGGTACAAGTGTCACTAATTTGGTCCTTAACCCTTTGAGTGCCAGAGGGGTTAAATGAGAAGTATATTGGCGTAAATCATATAGTAGGAAACACTGGACTAACTCCCCATGAGATCTGGCTCTTCACCCTGAGACCCAGGACTCCCCAGAGAGCATAGCGCAGGGAAGGTTAGGAAGTGAGGTAGTGTAGGGTGGGCAGTGTCGGGGGGGATATAGTTAGGGGACATGAAGTGGTTTGGCACTCGGGGGCTGAAGAGGGGTAGGAGAAGCATCCCCCCCGCCCGCCCTGCATTTTTTATGGGTGTGGTCTTTGGGGTTCTTGCCTTGGTGATAATTGTTTTAAAGGACCAGTAAACTTTTTTTATGAAAACACATATTTTACAGAACATTTCCTACTGAATAAAACAAGGTCACTCCCATCGGTGTCCAGATGTTTTATTCAAAATTTATAGCAGTTCAAATAATCAGGAAGTGAATTTACTGTGTGTTTACTTCCTGATAGTTCTAACTGACAGGAATTGAATTTACTGTGTTTACTTCCTGATAGTTCTAACTGACAGGAAGTGACTCAGCAGTTTCCATCACATTCCTTAGAGAACTGTATGTCGCTGACTTTCCTCTCCATTAGAATGTAACAGAATAACTAATTACAATTTGACCACTAGAGGGCACTGCTGATGTAAAAAAAAAAACATGGGTTTAAACTGTAATAACTCTGGAAATATAAATTTCTCTCCAGTGGGAGTACCCTTATTGTACTCAATAGGAACATTTTTTTTCATTAAAAAAGTTTACTGCTGCTTTAAGCGGTAACAAATTAAATGAGGATGGTTCTCTTGAGAGAACCACCCTAGTGAAAGATTCCCCCAGACTTTGTCACGGGTGGAGACGTTACCCGTTGGGGTAATTGGTTAATCGGGTATAGGAAGTATGAGCCCAGTTTGATTTGGCCATGCTAGGATATCTGTAATATGGATAAGTTTTTGTTATTTGGAAAGGTTTGCCAAAATGTTAGTGTCATGTTTCTGTATGTTTTATATAACAACCAGTTGAAGAGCCCGTTACACAGGCCACAGTGCCACTGACAGCCGGTTGCGGGGCAGTCATGCGCAGTAGAGATTGCCCGCGCTGCGGCTGATACAGAGAGGAGCGTCCAGCTCTGTATCAGTCGCAGCACGGGCAGTATCTACTGCGCATGACTGTGGCTTTACACACGTTTTAGCAAATTATTATATAGGCTAAAGTAATGGCTTGTTCTTAACCAACATTTGGTGTATGTGTATTCCTTATACCCTATGTCTTTTAAATGAGTTTTGGGTCAAAACCCTGAGTCTCAAGGTCAAACCCTGAGGGTTCACAGGTATGATTATAGAGATTTTGTTTTTAGTCTTTGGGGCACATCAACAGGTCAGCTTTTCGAGACAGAGGCATGTAACACATGCATCAAATTCTTGCACTGACCATGACAATAATTCTGTTATATGTGATTTGTTTTTTGGTGTTTGGTTAATTGCCTTGTGGTGGTGATCAGAAAACCAACAGCAAATTTTGGCTTTCCATGTGGAATAGCAGCCCTCCCAACCACACCCCTTACCAGTTTGCCCACGTTCCGGTCACCGAGAACGCCGTTGCATCAGCACGGCATCCAAGGGCAGGATCACTATCCTCCGGTATCTCCATTTACAAGAGTTCATGTGTGAAAGATGTTGGATGAGTGAAAGGAGGAAACTAAGGAATATATCCAGCGAACTCTAGCGGAGTGAGGAGAGATAGATATATACTGAAGGCCTATATGAACCATATGAGGTACTGGACTAAGAAGGGCAGGAAGATCGAGGCTAAGATTATTAGGAGGTAGACAGCTTTATCTTATCGGGGATCCAATGAGTTTGAGTAATCGTGCATTGGAGAGAACTTTGTTATAAATGAATTGAACTTTTAGATGTCTGTTGTTGCGCTCCTTTTCTTTTAGCTTTTCGACATACACTTGATAAATCACAGCTGAGTAATCAGTGTGATTATTCTACTTGTGCTTAAAGGGGATGTATCACCTTAAAAAATGTTTTGCCCATAGGTTTTTTCGCTATTAAAGTATTACTAAGCAACCTGTTTTTTTTTTTTTTTAATGTAAGTAATTTTGATTATATTTAACGTGCTGTGCACTTCCACATAATGTGCATAGCACAGCTTGTCTTCTCCTCCCACCTCCCTCCCAGCTTCCCCAGGGAGCACGTTCACGCTTCCCTCCAGTGTGCTGTGAACGGCTTCTATCATTATATCCAGCTCCGGCTGGCATTATGCTGAGGTTGCAACCTCAGTATACTGCTTACCGGAGCTTGCTATAACAATAGAGGCCGTTCACACCACACCGAAGGGGAGCGTTAACGAGTTCCTTTGGGCAGCTGGGAGGGAGGTGGGAGGAGAATTAGGCAGTCAAATAGAGCTGTGCCAGGCTGCATGATGCAGTACTCTGATTCTTTGGCACAGCTCTATCTGACTTAAAGGAGCAGTAAACTTTTATTTATGAAAACACATATTTTATAGAGCAATTCCTGCTGAATAAAACAAGATCACTCTCAATGCTGTCAGATGTTTTATTCAAAATTTATAGCAGTTTAAATAATCAGGAAGTGAATTCACTGTTTACTTCCTGATAGTTCTAACTGACAGGAAGTGAATTTACTGTGTTTACTTCCTGATAGTTCTAACTGACAGGAAGTGACACATACCTCCCAACATTTCAAATTGCCAAAGAGGGACACTTGTGTTTTAGGGGGTGTTGCTGGGGGCGTGGCTGGTGGGCGGGGCATTACTGGGGATTTTTAGGCTATTTCATGACCTATTCAAACCTCTTTGTGTAACCTAATAAATGACTTATAACAAGACCAAAGTATTTTGTTTACACAGACGAATTTATAAACACGTATACTGACATTTAAACAAACAATAATGCAAGTTATATTGCTGTACAACAATATGATACACTTATCTACACACCACTCAGTCAGATCTATTAAAAAGAGGGACATCAGAGGGACAGAGGGATTTTGGTCTAAAAGAGGGACTGTCCCTCTTAAAGAGGGACACTTGGGAGGTATGGTGACAGGCAGTTTCTATCACATTCTATGGAGAACTGTATGTCTCTGACTTTCCTCTCCATTAGAATCTAACAGGAAAACTAATTAGAATTTGACCACTAGAGGGCACTGCTAATGTAAAAAAACATGGGTTTAAACTATAATAACTCGGGAAACATAAATCTCTCAGCAGTGGGAGTACCCTTATCTTACTCAATAGGAAAATCCCTACAATATATATTTTTTCATAAAAAAAAGTTTACTGCTCCTTAAAATAGAATATCTTAAAATCTAGTTACATTACACAAAAAAAAAAAACAACAGCTTCCCTAATAATACTTTAATAACAAAACCTTTTGACAAAACTGCTTTTAAAGGGATAGTAATACTTCATTTTAACTTTATTTTATTTTGTAGGCATTAAAAAAACATGAAGAATCATATAAGTCTTATCTCTCAAACCTTTATGGTTTAAGAGATATTCACAAACAAAGTATCCCCCCCCCTGTTCAACCAGATCAGAAGGGAGATGCCCAGATAGACTGCAGAGAGGGACAATCTTCAATTAAGATAAAGGAAAAAGCTGAAAAACTTGTCAAGGGGGGAAGGGCTTTCATTGTTTTCATACAAAGAAAATTGTCCCCTTCTGTTATCTGTACTGTCATACAACCAGACTCACATCTGAGAAGAGATGGCTTACACTAGGTAAAAGGGGCGGGGAGGGGAACTTTGCTTGTGAATATCTCATAAACCATAAAGGTTTGAGAGATAAGACTTATATCATTCTTCATGTTTTTTTAATGCCTACAAAATAAAATAAAGTTAAAACGAAGTATTACTATCCCTTTAAGGTGATACATCCCCTTTAATTAGGGACATCCAGAAAACCTGATCTGCTGGTGTGTCTTGAAGATGAGAATATCTGCCTTAGATGCCAATTAGTTCTGTTCAAGGCCATAGTTATAGCGAACTGTGCTAATATAAATGTTCCCAGTAGAAAGCTCTGGTTCTGTAGAGCTACCAACTGCATATTTTCAGGATATCTCTGCATAAGCAAAGGGGGGGATAAATTAAAGTGACAACGCCACTGACTGATTAACCTGTACACAAGCAGATATACTGAAAACATGAACTGTTGGTTGCTCTTGACAACTGGCATTGGCTACCCCAGCTCTGCGTTCATTCGTAGCACAGTGTGAGGTAATACTGGCCCAGCACATAAACTAATTAAGCTTAATTTGTCAGATACAATTTATATTACAACCAAATGGCTAGTGCAACCTATAGGCAGATTTTAATTATCTTTAAAATGAAATAAAGTTATATTAAGGTGACAGGCCCACTTTAAAGGGATAGTAATGTTTCATAATAAAAGCAGTAAACAAAAATATATTTAACCCCTTAAGGACCCATGACGGTCCTGGACTGTCATGGGTTGTTATCACCTTAAGGACCCATGACGGTCCAGGACAGTCATGGCTTAAATGATAGCAGCGTGCCTCCGTGCATGCTGCTATCATTAATTCCAGGCTGAGACTGGGCACTCCGAGACCGGGGCGTTCAGTCTCAGCCCTTCTTGCTTGTGTCGGTTCATGTGATCGCTGTAGCAGTGATCACATGTACCGGCATTCTGAGAGACAGAGGCAGTACAGTAAGCATGCTGTCTCTGCGTGTCTCATCTGCCTCTGTCTCCCTTGCTATCAAAGTAAGGGAGACAGAAGTAGAGAGGAGACACCTAGTGGTAAATGAAAATACAGCAGCTGAGGGTATTAACCCCTTCACTGCTGATGCTGGAGGCTGGCTAAATACAGGTCAATTTCTGACCTGCAACGATACTTTTTTTTTCTTTTTTAAAAAAACACAAAACACTTTTTTTTTTTTTAACAAAAAAATAGTTTATTTAAAAAAAAAAAATCTCATTAAACAATTTTGTAAGTGTGATTGTTGTGGAGCTATGTAATACACTTATACACACCGCCAAATGTCAGGGATAAAAAGTGGGAAAAAGGGACATGGGGATTTTCACCCAGGGGGGACAGTGGCCCCTTTAAACTGCGCATTTTGTAGGTATGACTGACCGGTCATACCTTTCATGCAATCTCCATAAAAATGTAACCCTTTGTGTCCAATTGATCCCAAGCAAAAAAACAAAAATGGTGTTTTTCTACATTTTTTTTTAAGACGACACCGGAGGAGGTGCTACAACGGATCCACCATTCATCCACAGCCCAATAATTATTCCTACCAATCCTTAAAATCAACTGATTTTTATTGGTTTCTTGTTAAAAACATCCAGTTTACTGTGCAACATATACACGCAACATCTTAGAGGGACCAAAGTTTACAAAGCGCCCAACATGTTTCATGACTGTGTCACTTATTCATAGGCTGCCAAAAGAATATAAACCGGTCTCTCTTATACAAAAATTAGGCTCCATGATTAACGCCCAATAGGGCAATCCCGGTTTATATTCTTTTGGCAGCCTATGAATAAGTGACACAGTCACGAAACATGTTGGGCGCTTTGTAAACTTTGGTCCCTCTAAGATGTTGCGTGCATATGTTGCACAGTAAACTGGATGTTTTTAACAAAAAAACAATAAAAATCAGTTGATTTTAAGGATTGGTAGGAATAATTATTGGGCTGTGGATGAATGGTGGATCCGTTGTAGCACCTCCTCCGGTGTCGTCTTGTTTGTCGAAGTCTGTGGCCAGGACTGTGGAGGTTGCTCCGGATCCGCAATGGCGATTGGCCGTGGTGAGTAAAAAAGAATCTTTTGTAACAATGATTTATTATAATCAGATTTGAAGAGTTTAAAGTAGCGAACTCACCTCTTTTGTATTTTACATTTTTTTTCACCTTTTTTTATTTTAATAAAGTAAATGGTGGGTTATCCATATAAGTGGGGTATCAAATGAAAGCCCTATTTGTGCTTAAAAAAACAGTATATAATTTATGGGGGTGGAATAAAAGGAAAAACACTGTTGAACAAAGACATAGTCAAAAAGGTCACAATTGCTCCGGTCATTAAGGGGAAACAACCTCAGATTTTCCCAGTCCTTAAGGGGTTAAGGTCCACTGGTCCTGGAGTACTTTTACCCTTAAGGACTGCATATACCACATTCGGGGAGCTGGTCCATGCAACCGATGTACCGGTTTGCCGAAAGAGAGGCTGAAACTGACTGCCCTGATCTAGGGGTAGTCTGTTTCAGCCTCCGTTAGTGATCACAGTGCGCCCCCAGGAACGCTGTGATCAAAAAAGTCATGACATGCCAGGACCATCACAGATTCTTAATTATATGGAAACTAGTGAAGGTTCTGACACTTCACCAGTCATTAATGGGTTAATTTTGTATCCACCAGTCCTGCCCCAAGCACCACCACCACCTAAAACAAAAGTCCCGCACCCCCGGACACTTTAATTGTTCGGAGCTGTGTTCTCCGTCTCACAATCACAGTGAGGAGGAGAGAGGCAGAGAACAGATACAAAGACAGTGTTTTTATGTATCTTGCCTTTGTCATGTGGCTCTGTTTGCACATGTGATCACTGTAGCAGTGATCACATATGCGGAACCTGTGAGGAATGGCTGGACCTGATGGTTTCAGTCCTGGAGCAGTCAGTTTCATCTAGGGTTGCCACCTTTTCTTTAAAAAAAAATACCGGCCATGGCATTCCCTCCATAGACTTAACATTGGACAGAAGCCAATTTTTTACCGGCCTGCCGGTAAAATACCGGCTGGGTGGTAACCCTAGTTTCATCCTACCCTCCATTATCACAGCACACCCTGAAGCGTGATGTGATCATTAACCCATGACATGCCACAACTGTCATCCATTCTCAAAGGACAGAAATTTTTGACGGCCCTGGTGTATCATGCAGCGTTAAGGGGTTAAACGCCAGGCACTGATGAAGGCATCATTCTGCAGGAGTGCAAATGAATAACTGTGCTCCTGCAGTAAGTGTAATTCATATGTGTGTCCTGCATTTAAAGGGATAGCTGTCAGCTTACCTTGTGTTTAAACACAGTTGGAGCAATGCAAGGACAAGCCAAATGCACCATAGGGGAGAGAGAAAGCTCCTCAAATTCGTATTTGATTTAAATGGGATTGTTTTAAGCCCTTGAATGCTAGAGAGGTTGGAAAGCTCTCTAGCATTCAAGGGGTTAAAAAAATCCCTTTTATATCAACAGGAATTTGTATTTGTTCCCCTGTGATGCTGTTGGGTTGCTCTATTTGCTATATATATATATATATATATATATATATATATATATATATATATATATATATATATATATCAAGCATTTGCTGTTGCGGGCCACACTCCTTTATACCCAGTTATACTCTCTTCACACCCAGTGCTCAAATCTCCTTTGACATAAACATTTTAACACTAAATGATCGTCACTCTCGGGTTTCTTTAAAATATTTATTTTGCCAGGTCAACGTTTCGGCCTCCAATGAAGCCTTTATCAAGACCTTGATAAAGGCTTCATTTGAGGCCGAAACGTTGACCTGGCAAAATAAATATTTTAAAGAAATCAGAGCGTGACGAAGGCCCAAAGTGGGGCCGAAACGTTGATAATAAATATTACATTATTGTTTCATCAAATTGGAAGTCCTGTGAGTGCGGTTCATGAACCACAGAAACTGTGTGTATTTTTTATGTGATCAAGCACCCAGGCAATTGTCTTTGTTCATTGGAGCGTGCACAGATTTTCTTTTATATATATACTGTGTGCAAATTAAATGTTTCTAGCTGGAGTCACTGCAGTGAGTTGGTTAACAAGCCTCTGTATGTAGGAGCTGATGTCGGCATTATTAACCTTCTGCGAAATGCGCTTACTCACCTTCTAGGAAAAGTCAATACTTTACAGTCCTTCTAATGCTCATATTATACAGCCTGATCCTACAATGATCATTTTGCCTCTGGTATATAACTAGATTATTAACTGACCAGACAATACCTTTAACTGGGGACACACAGGGAATATGCATATTTCTGCCTTGCACTGAAATCAATACAGCCCTGCATATGTATTTCTCATATGTCACCATTTAACCCTTTGAGTGCCAGGGGGCCAACACATTGCAGAGCAATGTGGCACTAAGTGGGTTAAAGGTGCACAAGTGTACCTGATCTGATGAGTTGATAGGTTTCAAAAATGCCCGTGGCTTAGGCCAGACTGGTTTGAGAGATTTGTGGCATTTAGCTTATTTTCAAACACTGCTGACAATTTTTCAAAGTGAAGTAGGCAGTATACAAGCCTACATAACCCCTTAATGATGTATGACGTGCCGGGACCCTCACGCTAGTCTGAACGTTAAGGACTGGGGACGGTCCTGGCATGTCATGGAATTCTGGGATCGCATTAGGGCTGCATGCCAATCTGTGATCCCAGAATTCACTGCAGAAAAAAAGTGCTATGGTCCTCTAGGAACGCCAACCCCCGGATCACACTGTAGTTAAGGACCAGTGGGCCTCTCCGGTTAATACAGGCTTAAATGGATAGTAATACTTCGTTTTATTTTTTTTTGTAGGCATTAAAAAACATGAAGAACGATATAAGTCTTATCTCTCAAACCTTTATGGTTTAAGAGATATTCACAAGCAAAGTTTCCCCTCCTGCCCCTTTTACCTAGTGTAAGCCATCTCTTCTCAGATGTGGAATCCAGTCCATACACCAGACAGATAACAGCAGGGGACAATCTTCTTCCTATGAGAACAATGAAATCCCTGCCCCCCTTGACAAGCTTTTCAGGTTTTTCCCTTATCTTAATTGAAGATTGTCCCTCTCTGCAGTCTACCTGGGCACCTCCCTTCTGCTCTGGCTGAGCAGTGTTACATCAGTAAAAGGGGCGGGAGGGGGATACTTTGTCATTGAATTACTCTGGAACTACAACTCTGACAGAATTGAAATAACACTCTCCAAAGTCCAAATACTATGATTAATTAGAGCTGCTTTTATTATGAAACATTACTATCCCTTGAAGACTGTCCCTCTCTGCAGTCTACCTGGGCACCTCCCTTCTGCTCTGGCTGAACGGGGGGGGGTACTTTGCTTGTGAATATCTCTTAAACCATAAAGGTTTGAGAGATAAGACTTATATCATTCTTCATGTTTTTTTAATGCCTACAAAATAACATAAAGATAAAACGAAGTATTACTATCCCTTTAAGATTACCACATGCAGTGAGCAGAGTTTGAGTTACTGCAGTTCTGCTACCAACTGTCATGTCTGCCTCCATGGATATGACAACCAGCACTGACTGACAGTGTTATTCCTTCAATCAAGGAGGAAGGGAACATTCATTATGGTTTTCTTTCCACAGTAATGTAAGTGGGGGGTTATTTTTAGGAGGTGTTACTCTCCCTCTAATTGTAACAAACTTGTGTTTTGAGGAAAAAGTGGAGTGACTCTGGGACAAATCAAAATTTCCATTGATTTAAACAGGTTTTTTAACACCTTGAATTTCAGAGACATTGCTAATGTACTGGCAAGCTATGTGTTGTAGAGATATGGTTTGAGAGATATAACTTGTAAAAGTACCCCCTCCAGGTTGCTTCACAAAAGTCTGCCATCTAGTGGACAGTAGGAGATTCTGTCCCCCGGGATCAGCCTGTGGATCTTCAGCAGAGATGAAATTGCGCTATTTAGAAAAAAATACTTCATTGGAATGGTCTACAAAGTGTGCTTGCAAACTAGGCACACTTTGTTGACCGTACCAATGAAGTATTTATTTTGAAATAGTGCGATTTCTGCTCTGCTAAAGAGCCGCTAAAGAGATAAGACTTACACATATATACTTATTTTTTAATGTCTGCAATATTAAATAAAGTTAAATTTAAACATTAGCATCCCTTTCGGTTTAATCAATGACAATTTTTGGTTTGCTCCAGAATCGCTCACATAAGCCTTTATGTAGACACAAAGAAAAATCAGTACTTTTTCATTCATTTACCGTATGGCTTTTTTTTTTGCTTGTTTTTTTTCAGTTGCAGTGAATAAAACAGAATAATGGGCCATATGTACGAAGACAAAAGAGAAGTAATTCTGGAGTAAACCAACTGCACTGCAGGGGGAAAAATGCCAAAGAGGTCTCCAATACAGTCTTCTCTAGAAGCAGAGCAATATTAACCCTTTGAGTGCCAGAGAAGTATACAACACATTGTAATGCAATGCGTTGGATACCTCTCTGGCACTCAGAGGGTTAAAGCAGACCTATCACTTTTTACCGCTGATTCAAAATGACGTTTACATTACATTATAGTTTTCTTTTTTATCAAAGATGCATCACTTTCTTTAGTTAAACTTTTTTTTTATGAAAACCTAAACTTTATAGAGATTTTCCTGCTGAGTAAAACAAGGCCACTCCCACTGCTGTCAGTTGTTTTATTAAAATGTTATAGCAGTTCAAATATTCAGGAAGTGAATTACAGTGGGTATACTTCCTGTTAGTTGTAATGGACAGGAATTGACTCAGCAATTTCTATCACATTCTATGGAGAACTGTTTGTCACTGACTTTCCTCTCAAATAGAATGTAACAGAATAACTAATTGAAATGTTACCACTAGAGGGCACTGCTAATGTAAATAAACGTGGGTTTAAACTGTAACAACTCAGAATGTGGGTGTGATTAACATAACTAAGGCACCACCCCTCAAAATTTGACACTCAAGGCATTTGCCTACTCTGTCTATTGGGTAATCCGGCCCTGCGCTGGTCCCTCTCTAATAAATAGGCACCCTTTAAATAAAAAATATATAACCAGAATCTATGGTATATAAAAAACTACAATAGATACTAAAATAGGAACAAAACATTTAGGATAATATAAAGAAAAATAATTGCATTATACCAAGCAGATAAAATGGGCTAAACAAACAAAAATAAATAAAAGCTCTATATAGTAGATAATATATACAGAAAAATAAGATATTAATAGTAGACAATATACATGGTAAAAAGAGATCTCAGTTGTGAGAGTGGGAAATAGGACAGGCATGCAAAATCGGTTAAAGGGATAGTAATGTTTCACAAAAACAGCAGCTCCAATTAATCTTCATAGTATTTGAGCCATAGAGAATGTTATTTCATTACTGTCAGAGTTGTAGTACAAGAGTAATTGAATGATAAAGTTTCCCCTCCCGCCCCTTTTACCTAGTGTAAGAAATCTCTTCTCAGATATGGAATCTGGTCCATAGACCAGACAGATAACAGAAGGGGACAATCTTCTTTCTATGAGGACAATGACAGCCCTGCCCCCCTTGACAGGTTTTTCAGGTTGTTTCCTTATCTTAATTGAAGATTGTCCCTCTCTACAATCTACCTGGGCCCCTCCCTTCTGCTCTGGCTGAGCAGTGTTATATCAGTAAAAGGGGCGGGAGGGGGATACTTTATCATTGAATTACTCTTGAACTACAAATCTGACAGAATTGAAATAACACTCCAAAGTCCAAATACTATGATGATTAATTAGAGCTGCTAGAAACATTACTATCCCTTTAAGGACCAGGGACCTTTTTTTTTTTCTTTTTCGCTATCTGATTCCGGACTCCCCGAACGGCGTGCAGCCGCGTGAGGAGCCCGGAATTCCATGACGGTCCAGGACTGTCATCGGGCCTTAACTGAAAACAAGCCATGACGGTCCTGGACTGTCATGGGTCCTTAAGGGGTTAAGCCATTGCCTTAGCGAGTGAGTCCTTATGGTGATGTGCGGTGATCTGTTTTTGTTGTTAATGCGCTAGGTGCGCCTCCTGTTTTTTTTCTTCTTTTTCTATATAAACAACTAAAAACACATTATAAATACTCTGTAGGTAAATTTTATATATAGCAAATAGTGATAACTATGAATGATAGATTGCACCATTAAAGGGATAGTAATACTTAAAATGTAAAAAAAATATGTTGTAGAGTTTATCCCCCTGAGTAAAACAAGAGTACTCCCACTGCTGAAAGGTCTTTCATTCAAAAGTTATTAATTTTCAAAGTTGAATTTTTCAGGTGCAATATCACAGTGGCCTGAAATTGTACAGTGGCGCTGTTGCTACACCATCCTGTGGAGATTTATGGTCAACTGACCAGAGCTGTCCATAGGATCGTGTAGCAACAGCGCCACTGTACAATTTCAGGCCACTGTGATATTGCACCTAAAAAACTCAACTTTGAAAATTAATAACTTTTGAATGAAACACCTTTCAGCAGTGGGAGTACTCTTGTTTTACTCAGGGGGATAAACCCTACAACATATTTTTTTTTACATTTTAAGTATTACTATCCCTTTAATATACAAACATATAAAAGACCACTGAACCAGATAAAAAAATATGCAAAACTTGTGTATCCTGCTGTAAATCCCCTGGCCAGGAAAGTTTAAGGTTTTCGGCAATGCATTACACACTTGAACGGCGCTTTGTCAAGCATTGGATATCCACAGAATGAAACAAGAGGCAGCGGCTATTTAAAGGCATAGTAATGTTTCACAATAAATGTAGCTCTAATTAATCTTCATAGTATTTGGGCCATTTCAATACTGTCAGAGATGGAGTACAAGACTAACTGAGTGATAAATTATCCCCCTCCCGCCCCTTTTACTGATGTAACACTGCTCACCTCAGAGCAGCAAGACTGTACGGATGGATCACAGAGAGGGACAATCTTCAGTGATCATAAGGAAAAACCTGAAAAACCTGTCAAGGAGAGCAGGGTTTTCCTTATGATCACAGTAAGAAGATTGTCCCTTGCTGTGACCTTTCCGGTCAAGAGACCAGATTCCACATCTGATGGGAGGCGGCTTACACTAGGTAAAAGGGGCGGAAGGGGGATACTTTATCATTCAATTACTCTTGTACTACAACTCTGACAGTATTGAAATAACACTCTGCATGGCCCAAATACTATGAAGATTAATTGGAGCTGTTTTTTTTGTGAAACATTACTATCCCTTTAAAATACCTTAATCAAGGGTCTAATTGGTTAATATGTTTGCACAATCTATGGTGTCTTAAATCGTACAAAATCCCTTTGATGACTATCAGAAGCTATCAACCATTGTAATATACATCATCTCTATTAATGGTCATTCATTTATACATTTTAATAACATGGCCAATGTTAAAAAGCTAGGTCTATAAGAAATTTAGGTACGAGCAGTTGGACTGTATACATCGCCATACAACATGCAGATATACACAAGTAGAACCCAACGCATCCACCGTCGTATCTAAATAAAGACATGTATACAGTTAGTTTTCACTCTTTTATAAAGATAGATTTTCTTACATAAATGTAACAAAAAATTTGTATAGATGATGCTAAAACTAATTATACCCTCTTTTTATAATATACTGTCATAAAAATGCACCAGTTCAATATTTTCATTTAAACCATTAGGGCATAAAGTCCCTAATTAAAACTCGAGTATGCTTCTGTTACAGCTTACCTTAGTTTCAGCGTCATCTACTGGCGTGAGGCTTCAAGCATGCAGCAGGCCTCTGTTTTATGTGTTTGCCTCCTGTAGTCTTCTCCTACCTACTTCCTTCCTCTGAGCTGCTCCTCCTACCTACTTCCTGTGGAGGGGTTTAAAAGGCAGAATGAGTCCTGACTCAGTTGCCCTTGCATTGTTGTGCTTAGCAGTTCTCTTACCTTGGGCTCTGTGTATGACCTGGCTATTCTTCCATCCAACCTGGTGCTGACCTGTGGCTCTGTCGGACTATTCTTTTGCGTTTTCCTATTAGTGGACATCCAATCTGGTGCTGACTTGTGGCTCTGTCTGACTACTCTTACGTTTGCTCCTTTACCTAGCAGACACTCAACCTAGTGTGGACCTGAGGCTCTGGTAGACCAGCTCTGATACTGCCTGCAGGCTTGAGTCGGCTATTTACTTCCTCTCTGACTGCAGGCTGAGTCAGAGTCCTCTCCTTACTGATGGCAGGCGTGCATCGGTACATCTTCCACTTCAGATCAAGATCCTGTGTTCCTGTTCCTGACCCAGTTCCTGCTCCTGTTCTGTTCCTGGTTCCGGTAGAGAATACCAGTGGCTGAGGCCTAGTCTCTAGCATTGTGGTCAAGCTTGGCAGCCTATTATTTCTGATAACTGTGCTCGCTGGCTTGTAACCCTCTGCTTGTTACTGCTGTATATATTTGCCTACCTACTGCTATCAATAAATTGCATTTAACTATACCGTACTGACTCCTGAACTTTTCTGGGAACCGTGACAGCTTCATGTCTAAAATGTTCTTATAATCTCCTTTACAAAAATGTAGCTGAACATTATCAAAAGCAAATCCTTTCAGTAATTTAGGATCCCTGTTGTTTTCCTCTAAAAAAATGGTGTAAAACTAAATGATTGAGGAATGATTCATAATAAAATTTCCTCTTAAAGGTTCTCGTCATTCTACCCACATATTTGAAATCAAATGGGTACTCCAACATGTATATTATTCCTGTACTACCACGTGTCAAGAATTCCTAAATTAAAAACATCTTATTATTTTCTTCCTCCACTACTTTATTAACTATATTGGGGTAATTGGCACAGGTGGAACATTGTACACATTGGTTCCAGCCAGTCAATGGTGACAAACTGGCCATAATCCATAATTTCTAATTATCTTCACCTTTTCCTTTATTTACACTTAAAGTGGATGTATCGCCTTATAAAAAGGTGTTACCAACCGCTTTGTTATTAAAAGTTATTTTAGGAAAGTTTTTTTTTGTTTTGTTTTTTTTTAAATCTTACTATATGTAGATATAATGCCTCTTCTGTGCTGTGTACTTCCGCAATATGTGCACAGCACAGATCTTCAGACCGTCCTATTTCTCCTCCCACCGCCCTCCCAGCTGCCCCAGGGAGAGCGTTTACGCTTCCTTTCGGTGTGCTGTGAACGTCTCGTAGTGTTACAGCAAGCTGTGATTAGCATTATACTGAGGTTGTACCCTCAATAATACTACTACTGCAACCTCAGTATAATACTAATCGCAGCTTGCT
Organism: Rhinophrynus dorsalis; assembly: GCA_037306005.1. Lineage (NCBI taxonomy): Eukaryota > Metazoa > Chordata > Amphibia > Anura > Rhinophrynidae > Rhinophrynus > Rhinophrynus dorsalis. Next base: position 388,284,402 of record CM074724.1, read on the forward strand.
GTAACGCTATGAGACGTTCACAGCACACCGAAGAGAGGTGTGAACGCGTTCCCTGAGGCAGCTGGGAGGGAGGTGGGAGGAGAAATAGGACAGTCTAAAGATCTGTGCCTGCCAGCATAATGGGGACACGCTGATTCTTTGGTACAGGTCTTCTGTGATTGAAGAGGCATTATATCTAAAAATAGTAGGATTAAAAAAAAAAAAAAAACAGCTCTCCTAAAATAACTTTTAATAACAAAGCGGATGGTAACACCTTTTTATAAGGTGATACATCCCCTTTAAATCCTTATTATATTTCATTTTAATTTTGTGTTTATATCTAGTCCCAGAGAGAGACTTAGCCCAATACCTATGGGTTAAATCCCACTCCATACCTAAAGTGGTTAAAGAGATAGTAATGTTTCACAAAAACAGCAGCTCCAATTAATCTTCATAGTATTTGAGCCATGGAGAGTGTTATTTCAATACTGTCAGAGTTGTAGTACAAGAGTAATTGAATGATAAAGTTTCACCCTCCCACCCCTTTTACCTAGTGTAAGCCGCCTCCCCTCAGATGTGGAATCTTTTTGCTTGACCGGACAGATCACAGCAAGGGACAATCTTCATACTGTGATCATAAGGAAAACCCTGCCCCCCTTGTCAGGTTTTTCCCTTATGATCACTGAAGATTGTCCCTCTCTGTGATCCATCCGGACAGTCTTACTGCGCTGAGGTGAGCAGTGTTACATCAGTAAAAGGGGCGGGAGGGGGATACTTTATCATTCAATTACTCTTGAACTACAACTCTGACAGAATTGAAATAACACTCTCCAAAGTCCAAATACTATGATGATTAATTAGAGCTGCTTTTATTATGAAACATTACTATTCCTTTTAAAGTAATATAATACTGGGACACTTGATGAAACTGTGTTTTAAACTAAATAAATTATGAAACTTCCCCTTTTCCTAAATTCTTCATCATCATCAACCCTGAATTTGTCCAAGAGTAGCAAATCCCAGATTCTCCATTTGGAGGTCAATAGATGCACACATTTGTGGCTAGCGAATCCTAGTATAGTTACATACAAATGGCCTCAGAGGGTTAAAAGGATAGTAATGTTTCAAAATAAAAGCAGCTCCAATTAATCTTCATAGTATTTGGGCCATGGAGAGTGTTATTTCAATACTGTCAGAGCTGTAGTTCAAGAGTAATTGAATGATAAAGTATCCCCCTCCTGCCCCTTTTACCAAGTGTAAGTCGCCTCCCCTCAGATGTGGAATCTGGTCTCTTGACTGTACAGGTCGCAGCAAGGGACAATTTTCTTACTGTGATCATAAGGAAAACCCTGCCCCCTTGACAGGTTTTTCCTTATGATCACTGAAGATTGTCCCTCTCTGTGATCTATCTGGACAGTCTTGCTGCTCTGAGGTGAGCAGTGTTAAAACAGTAAAAGGGGCGGGAGGGCGGATACTTTATCATTCAATTACTCTTGTACTACAACTCTGACAGTACTGAAATAACACTCTCCATGGCCCAAGTACTATGAAGATTCATTGTCGCTGCTTTTATTGTGCAACATTACTATCCCGAAAGGGAAACTTTGAGATTGATGTAGTTGTAAGAACTGGAGAAAAACAATTGCACTGTAGGGAACAAATAACAATTCCCCAAATTTCAATTGATTTAAATGGGGATTTTAACCTCGTGAACCTTTCCAACACATTAAAAGCCACATATTTATTTATCCTCTATGGTCTCGCTCTGACTGAGCAAGTCTGCGGCTGGGAATAAAGACGATGTTGGCAGGAGAACACTGTGGGGAAGCAAGCAAGGATAATCTATATTCCTGTCTTTGCTTGGGGGCTTATCAGTAATGTTTCTTACCTCTCATTCTATTTTACTGACTCATCCAGTTTTAGTAATTTTTTTAACGATTATTAGTAAATTTACTGACAGTCCGAAACTCTGCAATCCACCACAGGCCCAACTGTTAATAACAATAAAAAATTCCAAATTTCAAATTGACATGAATATAATTGTCTGAACTTTACAAGGCATCAATTAAGTTGAAATATTTAACACATGATCCTTTCATCATTAGTCCCATCCAGACTACATCTTCAAAAGATGACAGATTTTTTTAACTGATTTTATATGAATTTAGGCAATGACTGTTACCAGTCATAGTAACACATACCTCCCAAGTGTCCCTCTTTGAAACCCAAATCCCTCTGTCCCTCTTTCCCACCCTGATGTCCCTCTTTTTAGGCGATCAGACTGTGTGGTGTGTATATAAGTGTATCATCACCCTGGTGTCCCTGTGTTTAGGAGATCAGACTGTGTGGTGTGTATATAAGTGTATCACCCTGGTGTCCCTGTGTTTAGGAGATCAGACTGTGTGGTGTGTATATAATATCACTCTGGTATCCCTGTGTTTAGGAGATCAGACTGTGTGGTGTGTATATAAGTATATCACCCTGGTGTCTCTGTGTTTAGGAGATCAGACTGTGTGGTGTGTATATAAGTGTATCACCCTGGTGTCCCTGTGTTTAGGAGATCAGACTGTGTGGTGTGTATATAATATCACTCTGGTGTCCCTGTGTTTAGGAGATCAGACTGTGTGGTGTGTATATAAGTGTATCACCCTGGTGTCCCTGTGTTTAGGAGATCAGACTGTGTAGTGTATATATAAGTGTATCACCCTGGTGTCCCAGTGTTTAGGAGATCAGACTGTGTGGTGTGTATAGAAGTGTATCACCCTGGTGTCCCTGTGTTTAGGAGGTCAGACTGCGTGGTGTGTATATAAGTGTATCACCCTGGTGTCTCTGTGTTTAGGAGATCAGACTGTGTGGTGTGTATATAAGTGTATCACCCTGGTGTCCCTGTGTTTAGGCGATCAGACTGTGAGGTGTGTATATAAGTGTATTATGCTGGTGTCCCTGTGTTTAGGAGATCAGACTGTGTGGTATGTGTATATAAGTGTATCACCCTGGTGTCCCTGTGTTTACGAGATCAGACTGTGTGGTGTGTATATAAGTGTATCACCCTGGTGTCCCTGCGTGTAGGAGATCAGACTGTGTGGTGTGTATATAAGTGTATCACCCTGGTGTCCCTGTGTTTAGGAGATCAGACTGTGTGGTGTGTATAGAAGTGTATCACCCTGGTGTCCCTGTGTTTAGGAGATCAGACTGTGAGGTGTGTATATAAGTGTATCATCCTGGTGTCCCTGTGTTTAGGAGATGAGACTATGTGGTGTGTATAGAAGTGTATCACCCTGGTGTCCCTGTGTTTAGGAGATCAGACTGTGTGGTGTGTATATAAGTGTATCACCCTGGTGTCCCTGTGTTTAGGAGATCAGACTGTGTGGTGTGTATATATAAGTGTATCACCCTGGTGTCCCTGTGTTTAGGAGATCAGACTGTGTGGTGTGTATATAAGTGTATAACATTGCTCCACAGCAATAAAACTCACGTGTTTCTATATCTATATATATAAAAGAGAAAGGCTCATTGCATAATTTATGTCTCCTCAGGAGACACACACACCCAGGGGTGGCAATAAGGAGGGGTTACTGTTCCCATTGGGTGATTCAATGGGGGTGTGATTTTCACACCAATTGCAGTGGTCGAAGGGAGTTGGCCCACCCCCACTATGCAGCCCGCCCACCACTATCAAAGTCAGAAAAAAACAATATGGCCGCCACTTGCTCCTACACCAGAGACAAACACACACATGCCCCACTCACACAGCACCAAACTCACACACATGCCCCACTCACACAGCACCAAACTCACACACATGCTCCACTCACACAGCACCACACACACACACACAAATGCCCCACTCACACACACAAAAGCCAGAAAGAAATATGGCTGACACACAGTCACTCACCCTGACTCCCAGTGGCCTCAGCAGGACCTGTACTACAGCCACTGAGGAACAAAATGGCACTCAAAGGGTTAAGGTAGGTCCTCATTGCTCAATTATTTCTTCACTGTCATCATTTGCCACACAACACAGAGGACAGGCAGCCATCAGATTCACACTTAACCCACTGACTGCCACAGGGTTGTGTATCAAATTTTAGCCCTCAGGGAGTGTGTTCAAACCCCTCACACTGTAAACTTGCATTTACCTCCCACTTCTCCTCCTTCCCCAGCCTATTACTAACACTTTTCCACATTTCTCTTAAGCCCTGCCCCCTACTCGCGATTAAGCCCCACCCCCTTTAACCCAAATTGCCCCATTGCTCTCTCCACATCAGCACCACATGAGGGACTCCACAAGTAAAAGTTCCCAGGTATTACACACTCATGCCCCACTCACACAGCACCAAACACCCATACACACACACAAAGCCAGAAAGAAATATGGCTGACACACAGTCACTCACCCTGACTCCCAGTGGCCTCAGCAGGACCTGTAGTATAGCCACTGAAGGGTGCTGCATCACCAGGGGAACAAAATGGTACTCAAAGGGTTAAGGTAGGTCCTCATTGCTGAATTATTTATTCACTGTAATCATTTGCCATGCAAGACACAGGACAGACAGCCATCAGATTTACACTTAACCCACTGACTGCCACAGGGTTGTGTATCAAGTTTTACCCCTCAGGGAGTGTGTTCAAACCGCTCACACTATAAACTTGCATTTCCCTCCCACTTCTTCTCCTTCCTCAGACTATTACTAACACTTTTTCACATTTATGTTAAGCCCCTCCCACTTTTAACCCAGATTGCCCCATTTGTCTCTCCACATCAGCACCACAGAAGTCCCCTCCAGGGACTCCACAAGACAAAATTCCCAGGTATGCATACACTTCCCACCGCTATTTAACTCTGACATGCATCTGTATACCTTAACCCCTTAATGACCGGCTGCGCAAGCACGCTGCGGTCATTAAAGGACCACAAAGCTTTTTTTTTTTTTTAATTTAGATTCTGGACTCCGCAAATGGCGTGCAGCCATGGGGGGATCCCGGAATTCCACGACGGTCATAGTATGTCATGGGTCATTAACTCAGATCAACCCATGACGTACTATGACTATCAAGGGTAGTTAAGGGTTAACCCTTTGAGTGCCAGAGGGGTGCACAACTCATGCACGCACGTGTTTCTCCACATATATGTTGCGTGTGTGTGTACATCTCTGTTACATGTGTGTGTCCATGTGAGCATCTCCGGTGTGTCTGTGTGTGTGCATACCTTTTGCATGTTTCTGCCTCTCACTGTGTATATGGTCTGCCTGTGTGTTTCATATGTCTTTGTTTATCAGTGTGTCTACATTTCACACACGTGCGCCCTCAGGGAGTGTGTTCAAACCCCTCACACTGTAAACTTGCATTCCCCTCCCACTTCTCCTCCTTCCCCAGCCTATTACTAGCACTTTTCCACATTTCTCTTAAGCCCCGCCCCTACTCGCCATTAACCCCACCCCTACTCACGATTAAGCCCCACCCACTTTTAACCCAAATTGCCCCATTGCTCTCTCCACATCAGCACCACATAACTCCCCTCCAGAGACAACACAAATCAAAGTTCCCAGGTATGAATACACTTCCCACTGCTATTTAACTCTGACATGCCTCTCTATAACTTAACCATTTGAGTGCCAGAGGGGTGCACAACTCATGCGTGCATGTGTTTCTGCGCATATATGTTGTGTGTGTGTGTGCACATCTCTGCTACATATTTGTGTGCATCTCCGGTGTGTGTGTGTGCATGTCTTTTGCATGTCTCTGCCGCTCACTGTGTGTATGTGTCTGCCTGTGTGTTGCATATATCTGTGTTTATCAGTGTGTCTACATTACACACACACACACACACACACACACGTGCGCCCAACGGTCATAACATGACGGCCAACGCCGTCCCACATAGTGTATAAGCGCCCAACATGTGTCACATATTCCTTTCACTGCCAGAGGACTATACAACTCATTACACAGCAATGTGTTGTGTACCTCTCTCACACTCAGAGTTAAAGTGCTTCACTCCAACCAACTGCTACACTAGGTCTGTATAATGCAGTAACCCTACAGCCCTGTATTTCATGTCTACTTCACTGTCTATGTATAGTCATTTCTACCCCTCACCCATTACTTTACTTTAACACTTCACTGTCCCTCTTCTCCTCAATCTCTCATCTCCTCCTCCCTTGTCATCCCCACTCACCTATCCCCTAGCCATTCATCCATAGTCCCAATCTTGCCATTTTACTCCCACATCACTATTACATTATCTATCACTGCATCTGTCACTTAACCCTCTGTCTGCCAACCTATTTCTTCAAATGTACTGCAGTATCCACTGCTGTAATCTAAATTATTCCTTTACTCACAAACATCTTCTCACTGTGACCTTCACCAAGTACATAGCACACGCACTTCAATTGTAAGGATACAATACCTTATTCATCAAGTAACACAGCACACTCACTTCAACTGTAAGGATACAGGGCCTTATTCACCAAGTAACACAGCACACTCACTTCAACTGTAAGGATACAGGCTCTTATTCACCAAGTAACACAGCACACTCACTTCAACTGTAAGGATACAGGGCCTTATTCATTAAGTAACACAGCACACTCACTTCAACTGTAAGGATACAGGACCTTATTATCAAGTAACACAGCACACTCACTTCAACTGTAAGGATACAGAACCTTATTATCAAGTAACACAGCACACTCACTTCAACTAGGCTTGCCACTCAGCCGGTATTTTACCGGCACTTTACCGGCACAGCCAGTAATTAGGACCTTAGAGCCGGTGCCGGTATATCTACCGGTATTTGTTTGTGCGACGTGTCCAGAGTCAGTCTCCTCCACTCAGCCCTATATGCCAGCTGCTCATGTGGCTCGCTTAAAGTCGTCAGCGTCCACGTGCCATCACCAGCCAATGAGTGAAGAGTATTTGGACATCAATGGTCCTCATTGGCTGGCTGGTGTGTCACGCTTGCCTGGTGTATGTGTCTGAGTCTTGTGACTGACAACGGGGAGTCAGGGATTGCGGCAGTATGCATGCGCTGTGAAAGTGTCAGTGCTCAGAGACTGTGGTGCTCTGTGCACAGGAGGCAGTCTGGTTGGAATCCACTGGACCACTCGATGTCTGCGGCCTACACGGTTCAGCTCATCCTCGGTCTCTCCCGCTCCCCGGCTCCAGCCCTGGCAGAACTTGGAAGTAAACAGCACCGCCCTCAGCACGCACACACTTCCAGGTATGACGTGACAGAGGTCGGTAGAAGGCCAGAAGAAGCGGGCCTAGTGTTAATAATCCCTTATTGGTAGGCACTCAGTTGTCCTTGGCCAAGTGTAGGCAACCTACAGCTCTTCAGCTATAGCTGACTGGTGGAGAGGATGGGAGCCGTTTTTTAACAAAGTTAAACCATCCAGAAACATGTATTTACAACTTAAAAAAGTACTACAACCCATCTGCAAAAAACTTAGAAAAAAAATATATTACAGTATGTAACTGATGACCTTTATGATGGTCGCTCTGCTTTATTTTACAAAGATACATATGGTTACTGAGACAGTTCAGGGCATTTCTGTGATGAATCTTAGCAATAACAGATAATGTCACCGCTACAATTGTCTTAATGGGATGTAGATATTTGTGTATTTAAGATCTTAGTGATTTGTACAGATAACACAATGTGCATCTATGTCACACCTGTAGTACACATGTACTGAGCGAGAACAGTAAGTAAATATTGTGTCCTGTCTGTGTACAAACACTGGGCCTTATATATACAGGCAAAGTAGATCCATTCTGGGCAAACCATCTGCACTATAGAGGACAAATAGGGCCTTCAATGCAGTGCAATGTATTCCAGTATTCAAGCAACTTGACTAGGCCTCAAAGGCTTAATTGGGAGGTCTGATCACCTTTGTGTGTAGGGGATCCTTCACCACGCTGGCCTGGGAGAGCTTAGTTTGAGAGAGAGAGAGAGAGAGAGTGAGTGCTTAGTCTGAGAGAGACAGAGAGTGCTTAGTCTGAGAGAGACAGAGGGTTTAGTCTGATAGAGAGAGACAGAGAGCGCTTAGTCTGAGAGAGAGAGAGAGAGTGATTGCTTAGTCTTAGAGAGAGAGTGAGTGCATAGTCTTAGAGAGAGTGAGTGCTTAGTCAGAGAGAGATATAGTTTAGTCAGAGAGAGAGAGTGCTTAGTCTGAGAGAGACAGAGAGCACTTAGTCTGAGAGAGAGAGAGAGAGTGATTGCTTAGTCTTAGAGAGAGAGTGAGTGCATAGTCTTAGAGAGAGTGAGTGCTTAGTCAGAGAGAGATATAGTTTAGTCAGAGAGAGAGAGTGCTTAGTCTGAGAAAGACAGAGAGTGCTTAGTCTGAGAGAGACAGAATGTTTAGTCTGATAGAGAGAGACAGAGTGCTTAGTCTGAGAGAGAGAGTGAGTGCTTAGTCTGAGTGAGAGTGTCACAGTCTGCCCCTGTCTAGGCAGACTGCCAGGCGTGGTCATCCCTCTGGCAGATCATGGTGGAATTGAACCGGTGTCCTTATGTGCTCTGTTCCTGCTTTCTTGCCTTTGAGCCATTGCTGAATCTGTTCCATCAGTGTGATTCTAGCCTGTATTATCTGCTTTGCCTGCAGCACACGGGGGCTGGACTGCTATCAGATTTCACCTGTCATTCAGAGTCCACCTGAGGCAGCTTGTTAATTAAGCTGCTGATTATAAAACACTGCCTCTCCCTGAGGGCTGGGTCAGTTCATTGTTGTGTTTTTGTTCCTGTTGTTTGTTTCCAGATTACCAGACTGATTTGGTTTGTGACCACAGCTTGCTGTTCCTGATTACTCTTCTGGATTTGCACTTGTCTGATTCTACGCATCCGGTTCCTGTTCCTGCCAGCCCCCGTGCACAGATTCACAGCCCAGGTGGCTTTTTACCTGGTCACTTTGGGCTGTGTTTATCTGCAAGGGTGAGCTAACATCTCTGCACTACGGACTCCCATCAAGGTAAACTGTTACAGAGAGTGAGTGCTTAGTCTGAGTGAGAGTGCTTAGTCTGAGAGTGGTCATGCAACATTGAGTGGTTCTGCCCCTTTTTTGGCTCCTCCCTTTTGTGACTCCGCCCACACACTGCTATGGTCGGTATTTTTTTTAGGAATAGGTGGCAACCCTAACTTCAACTGTAAGGATACAAGGTCTTATTCATCATGTAACACAGCACACTCACTTCAACTGTAAGGATACAGGGCCTTATTTATCAAGTAACACAGCGCACTCACTTCAACTATAAGGATACAGGGCCTTATTCATCAAGTAACACAGTGCACTCAATTCAACTATAAAGATACAGGGTCTTATTCATCATGTAACACAGCACACTCACTTCAACTGTAAGGATACAGGGCCTTATTCATCAAGTAACACAGCACACTCACTTCACTGTAAGGATACAGGGTCTTATTCATCATGTAACACAGCACACTCACTTCAACTGTAAGGATACAGGGCCTTATTCATCAAGTAACACAGCACACTCACTTCAACTGTAAGGATACAGGGTCTTATTCACCAAGTAACACAGCACACTCACTTCAACTGTAAGGATACAGGGCCTTATTCACCAAGTAACACAGCACACTCACTTCAACTATAAGGATACAGGGCCTTATTCATGAAGTAATACAGCACACTCACTTCACCTGTAAGGATACAGGGCCTTATTCATCAAGTAACACAGCACACTCACTTCACCTGTAAGTATACAGGGTCTTATTCATCAAGTAACACAGCACACTCACTTCAACTGTAAGGATACAGGGCCGTACTCACCAAGTAACATAGCACACTCACAACAACTGTAAGGATACAGGGCCTTATTCACCAAGTAACACAGCACACTCACTTCAACTGTAAGGATACAGGACCTTATTATCAAGTAACACAGCACACTCACTTCAGCTGTAAGGATACAGGGCCTTATTCACCAAGTAACACAGCACACTCACTTCAGCTGTAAGGATACAGGGTCTTATTCATCAAGTAACACAGCACACTCACTTCAACTGTAAGGATACAGGGTCTTATTCACCAAGTAACACAGCACACTCACTTCAACTGTAAGGATACAGGGCCTTATCAGCATATCTACATCCCAACTGCGTCTGTCACACACTGTCTACATATCTGACATACGTCATGTATGTGTGGGTCTCTCTGTATGTATGCGTTTCACAGTGTGTGACACGCTCTGTCTCTTTAAGTGTGTGTCTGTAACACTGCATATTTCTGTTTCACACAATGTCTCTCTATGTAAATAATATGACGGGCAACGCCGTCCCACATTGCTAGTTAATCTATATAAATAAAATACTTTTGTCTTGCTCTAAATTATTTATTCAGTTACATAAATAGATGTCAATAGGTCATGAAAAAAACAAAAGTGTCCCACTTTGGCCATTTGAAATGTTGGGTGGTATGGTAAAATACTTGATGATGCTCTGGTCAGTTCGACCTGATACTGTTTAAGGAGATGGGGGAGCTATGTTTACGTGTTACGGGCTTTGCAATTAGTATACTATCATTTCAAAAGAAGATAGAAAATCTAAGGTTAGCTCTTAAAAAAGCATATTCTATTAGGCTTCTAATAAATGACATAAATATTCTTTGAAGCGTAGACAGGATGTAAATAATTACAGGATGTAAACTATTCAGATGCCAGGTTAGGATGCATGTTGATCAGTCATGATAAATAACGTGTTATGTTTTTTTCTTTTAATGTTTATGACCAATATGTTTACTTTGCTCAGGTTTATCTGACAAACTATTATTTATTTATTATAGGTGCATTTAATCCATATCAAGGTGAAATCAATGTTTGCAGTAACTCATTATTTATGTCATCTGTCTGCATTGTAATTCCTAGGGATTGATTTGTACGGTAAATAGCTCAGCCTATAAAAATAACCCAATATTATGAATGACCAAAGTCTCAGACAATTTTCTTGTCTGAGACTTTTATATAATCATTTGCTCCAAATACAGCCAATAAAGTTCTTCTGGGTGACAAATCATCTGCCTAAAAAAAGGGGTAGGCAATCTTTGGCTCTAAGGTTCACGATTGCGAAAGCACTCCAAAATCACATGTGAATTATAAAAACATTCCTTTTTTCAAAACATTAAAGGAGCAGTAAACTTTTTTTTTATGAAAACACTTATTTTACAACGTATTTCCTGCTGAATAAAACAAGGTCACTCCCATCGCTGTCAGATGTTTTATTCAAAAATTATAGCACTTTAAATAATCAGGAAGTGAATTTACTGTGTTTACTTCCTGCTAGTTCTAACTGACAGGAAGTGAATTTACTGTGTTTACTTCCTGATAGTTCTAACTGACAGGAAGTGACTCAGCAGTTTCTATCACATTCTATGGAGAACTGTATGTCTCTGATTTTTCTGACTTTCCTCTCCATTAGAATCTAACAGGAAATCTAATTAGAATTTGACCACTAGAGGGTACTGCAAATGTAAAAAACATGGGTTTAAACTGTAATAACTCTGGAAATATAAATCTCTCAGCAGTGGGAGTACCCTTATTTTACTCAGTAGGAAAATCCCTACAATATATATTTTTTCATAAAAAAAAGTTTACTGCTCCTTTAAAACAGATCTTTCACCTAAACACAAGTTTGCTTTAATACATTTATTATACCAACTGTAGCTGTGCTGGGTTTTGTTTAAAAAAAAAAAAAAAAAAAAACCGTGATAGAAATGAAGTTTGAGGATTTACCTTTACCCTCTTGACGTCTTCTCATTCTGATTGGCACAATTGGTGCCGATGAGAATACAGGAGAGATCCTCCTCCCCGCTGGTCTGTCAGTAAGCTGGAGAACTCTCATTGGTAGAGATCGATATCTAGCCAATGAGAGTACTCCAACTTACTGACAGACCAGCGGGGAGGAGGATCTCCTGTATTCTCATTGGCAAGATGGTGCCGATCAGAATGAGGAGAAGAGGGAAAAAGTTAGCCCTCAAACTTAATTTCTAATGCACTTTAAAAAAACAAAACAAAACCCAGCACAGTTACAAATGGTATAATAAGTGGATTAAAGCAAACTTGTGCTTAGGTGATAGTTCTGCTTTAAAACAGACCAAAAGCAATGGCAATGAGACTCACTGAATAAGTAACTGGACAAAAGCAGGGTTAAAAAAGCTGAACGGCCCACTCTAAACCCTAACTCTTTATCATAGACTGAACTAAAAGAGCAGAAATTAAGTTAAAATAGCAGCAGTCATCAAATCCAAATATATTGATTGGCTAAAAAAGATGCAAATTCAATTTTATGCCAAGCACGGAGGCTTCATATTATGTTTTACTCCTTCTCCACTGCCCCCTCAGCAGCAAAGAAAAACTTTATTGTTAACAAACAATAAACATTTTCAATATCCCCATACTCCACCCCCTGTCCAATCACAGTCCATCATTCCCAGAGAAACTGTGATGTAATCTGTAAATCTCCCTCTTTCTGTGCTGCTCCCTCAGGATCAGGTCATGTAATCATTCTCTGTGCCTTATTTTATGTTTGTATTTTATTATAGTGTTATAATCTCTATTGTGTGCTAACTTTTACTTTTGTAGGAGTACTACATTTACATTATGTCTATTTGAGTGCTGAGTGCAAGGTTTTCACTACTGCAAATTTGCTTGGGGATTGTGTTTTAAAGGGATAGTAATACTTTGTTTTAACTTTATTTTATTTTGTAGGCATTAAAAAACATGAAGAATGATTTAAGTCTTATCTCTCAAACCTTTATGGTTTAAGAGATATTCACAAACAAAGTATCCCCCCCCCTGTTCAACCAGATCAGAAGGGAGGTGCCCAGGTAGACTGCAGAGAGGGACAATCTTCAATTAAGATAAGGGAAAAAACTGAAAAACTTTTCAAGGGGGCAGGGCATTGTTCTCATAGGAAGAAGATTGTCCCTTCTGTTATCTGTCTGGTCTATGGACTGGATTCCACATCTGAGAAGAGATGGCTTACACTAGGAAAAAGGGGCGGGAGGGGAAACTTTCCTTGTGAATATCTATCAAACCATAAAGGTTTGAGCAATAAGACTTATATCGTTCTTCATGTTTTTTTAATGCCTACAAAATAAAGGTAAAACGAAGTATTACTATCCCTTTAATCTGATCTGGGCGTTTGTGTGCCCTTTATTGTGCTTATTTCTTCTTTAGTCTCCTGTATTGTTTACCCTGCTGCCTGGGGTTCTTTACATAATGAGTTTTAACTCCATTAAATTGCTTGTTGCAATAAAGCTATATCATGGACTTCAAAATCAATCATACAGTGTCAAATTAATAATCAGAAGAAATGTAACTGATAGTTATATATAGTTTAAAACATACAATAATCACTATACAAAAGTATTAACAAACTATAATCTATATATGAAATCAGGGAAAACAGCATACCGTTTCTATGAACTATCTGATGTCTCATTAAAGGGTGTCCACTAAGTAAACGCTAGCGACCCTTAACAGGCACAAAAAAAGCACTTAAAAAATATGAAGGGATTGAAAGAACAAAATGTCCCATTCCAAATTAAGTCCTGATGAGACCCTTATTTTCAACATAAATATCCCAAAATCCTCTCTCCATGGAAATTTGACTCTCTCTATACTGTGAAAGATGCCCCTGTAATATTACCCTGATATTGATTGAGGACATGCTTCTCTATAGCCAAATCTCTATCCCCATTTACAATCTGGTTAAGGTGTTCCCTCAGTCTGCTCTTTAAAGGGATAGTAATACTTCGTTTTATCTTTATTTTATTTTGTAGGCATTAAAAAAACACGAAGAACGATATAAGTCTTATCTCTCAAACCTTTATGGTTTAAGAGATATTCACAAGCAAAGTTTCCCCTCCCGCCCCTTTTACCTAGTGTAAGCCATCTCTTCTCAGATGTGGAATGCAGTCCATAGACCAGACAGATAACAGAAGGGGACAATCTTCTTCCTGTGAGAACAATGAAAGCCCTGCCCCCCTTGACAAGTTTTTCAGGTTTTTCTCTTATCTTAATTGGAGATTGTCCCTCTCTGCAATCTACCTGGGCACCTCCCTTCTGCTCTGGCTGAGCAGTGTTACATCAGTAAAAGGGGAGGGAGGGGGATACTTTATCATTCAATTACTCTAGAACTACAACTCTGACAGAATTGAAATAACACTCTCCAAAGTCCAAATACTATGATGATTAATTAGAGCTGCTTTTATTATGAAACATTACTATCCCTTTAAGGGGAAAAATGTCTGCCATTCTACTGGATATTGCATAAATGGCATGTAAATTGATAAATAACCTGATCAGTAGAGCAATTAATCTAACCAGAAATGAATGGATGAATGAATGTTAATTTATATAGAGCCACACATGTACACAGTGCTTTAACCCCTGAAGGACCGGGAGCGCACGCATGGTGCAGTCACTTAAGGACCAGGGGAGCCCGGAATTCCAGGACGGTCCAAGGAAGTAGGCTGCCGGACACTTTTTAAACATTCATTTTTAAGCATATAACTATTTTGTTTTAAAAATGAACAACGTTTTCAAGCTTTTTGATAAATGCTGTAACTTATGAGCATTACATACATATAGGTGAGCGATCCCCTTTAAAGATTGAAGATGGTACAGCAGAAAAAACTCAACAACAAATACTAAAATGAGATGAAGAATTGTATTCATATTTTACAAGGATGAAGGACAATTGAATGCAGTGCCAGAGGCTGAAACGGTGCCAGATGTTTTGGTAGAGGACGTAGAAGCTGCTGTAAAATCAATGAAAAATAGCAAAGCAGCTGGACCTGATAAAATTGCTATTGAAATGTTGAAAGCCAAAGATCAACCCTTATTCAAAACCCTAACTAAATTATTTTCAAAATACCTACTACTCACAAAAGTGCCTGAAACATGGAAAAATGCAGAAGTTATCCTACTGCACAGAAAGGGCGACGAGGCGGATCTAAAAAAAAACACCGACCAATAAGCCTATTGTCAGTGGTCTGCAAAGTTTTCACAAAGGTTTTATCAAGAAGAATGGACACAATACTTCATGCAGGTTTCAGAAGCAGTTTCAGTACAATGGACAATATCCAGACAGTGACACAGTTATAGAGCAACATAATGAACACAACCTTCCATTATGCACAGCTTTCACTGACTATAAAAGGCCTTTGACTCAGTGAAAAAGCAAGCAATAATCAATACCCTGATCAACCAAGGAAGAGATTCTTACATTAAATGGATAGTAATGTTTCATAATAAAAGCAGCTCCAATTAATCTTCATAGTATTTGGGCCTTGGAGAGTGTTATTTCAATACTGGCAGAGTTGTAGTTCAAAAGTAATTGGATGATAAAGTATCCCCCTCCCGTCCCTTTTACTGATGTAACACTGCTCAGCCAGATCAGCATGACTGTCCAGATGAATAAGAGAAAGGGACAATCTTCAGTGATCATAAGGAAAAACCTGAAAAACCTGTCAAGGGGGCAGGGTTTTCCTTACAATCACAGTAAGAAGATTGTCCCTTGCTGTGATCTGTCCGATCAAGAGACCAGATTCCACATCTGAGGGGAGGTGGCTTACACTAGGTAAAAGGGGCGGGAGGGGGATACTTTATCATTCAATTACTCTTGAATGACAGTATTGAAATAGGACTCTCCAAAGTCCAAATACTATGATGATTAATTGTAGCTGCTGTTTTTGTGAAACATTCTACCACTTTAACATCCTCTAATCAATTTATGAAAATGCAACTGCATCAGTACAGGTCATCAATGATAAAGTTCAGATCAACATAACAAAAGACATCTGGCCTTGTTTAGAAGACATTCTCTGCAAACTAAATAGGGGCAAAAAGGACTTAAAAGGATAGTAATACCTCTTTTATAGTACAGCTAACAGTCTTCTTTATTATTTGTTTTAACATGTAGCACTATATTTAATTACTTACAGTTTTGTAGTTCAAGCGCTCTTCAAGCCAAAAGGATCCCCCTCCCGCCCCTTTCCCCTATGTCTTTCAGCCTCTCACTCTGGTCCAGATGGAGTGCAGAGAGGGACAAACTTCAGTAAGCAAAAGGAAAATCCTGTCCTCCTTCGTCTTACTGAGTGAAGATTGTCCCTCGCTGTATCCGTCCGGTTCCATGACCAGATTCCAGATCTTATGGGAGCCGGCCTGAATAGCTATTGAGCTACAAAACTGTAAGTAATAAAATATCGAGCTAAATGTAAAAAAAAAAAAAAAAAAAAAAAAAAAAATGAAGACAAAGATAAATCATGTCTGAACTTTTTCCACCTTTAATGTGACCTATAACGTGAACAATCCAATTGCAAAACAAACTGAAATCGTTGAGGGGGAAAATAAAAAATAAAAAACTCACAACTAGCAATGTAGTTAACATAGTAACAAAGGTGATGAGGCTAAAAAAAGACATGCGTCCATCATGTCCAGCCCATGCCTAAATACCCCTGTTGATCCAGAGCAGTGATTCTCAACCAGGGTGCCGTGGCACTTTGGTGTGCCACAGACATCAACTTAGGGTGCCCCATGTTTTCTATGAAGACTGACAAAAATGTACTTTTAAATAAAGATTTATATAAATTGTTATGCACATTATGTTTAATTGTGATATTATGATTGTAAGACCTAACAATAACTGTATATTTATGTATGGTACCTTCATTATGCCCTTGAGAAAGTACATTAAATATGTTAGGGGTGCCCCGAATGTTCTAGATTACATGTTAGGGGTGCCCCGAATGTTCTAGATTACATGTTAGGGGTGCCCCAAACAAAAAAAGATTGAGAACCACTGATCCAGAGGAAGGCAAAAAAAAAAAAAAAAACTGAAACCATTTACAATTAAAGGGACAGTATTGTCAAAATATTAACAAAAGGGGATGTTGCAGCTATTAAGAAATGAAACTAAATGCCCAAAGTCCCATCTCTCAAACATTTATGGTTTGAGAGATATTCGCTGTGAAAGTTCCTTCCTTCCTCCCCTTTCTGTGACGTCAGCGCTCTATCTGACTGCAGGGGAATCCGGTACCTGGACAAGCGGAGGCTCTTCAGCAGAGCTGAGGTCGCGTTATTGAAAAATAAATCCTTCACTGGAACGGTCTATAAAGTGTGCTTGACGATCTCGGCTCCGCTGAAGAGCCTTTGCTGGTCCAGGGACCAGATTCCCCTGCAGTCAGCTAGAGCGCTGACGTCAGGGAAAAGGGAGGGAGGGGGGAACTTTCACAGCGAATATCTCTCAAACCGTAAAGGTTTGAGAGATGGAATTTTGGGCATTTAGTTTCATTTTTAATAGCTACAATATTCACTTTTTCAATACTGTCCCTTTAAAGGGATAGTAATACTTAAAATGTAAAAAAAAATATGTTGTAGGGTTTATCCCCCTGAGTAAAACAAGAGTACTCCCGCTGCTGAAAGGTGTTTCATTCAAAAGTTATTAATTTTCAAAGTTGAATTTTTTAGGTGCAATATCACAGTGGCCTGAAATTGTACAGTGGCGCTGTTGCTACACTATCCTATGGAGATTTATGGTCAATTGACCAGAGCTGTCCATAGGATCGTGTAGCAACAGCGCCACTGTACAATTTCAGGCCACTGTGATATTGCACCTAAAAAATTCAACTTTGAAAATTAATAACTTTTGAATGAAACCTTTCAGCAGTTTGAGTACTCTTGTTTTACTCAGGGGGATAAACCCTACAACATATTTTTTTTTACATTTTAAGTATTACTATCCCTTTAAAGCGGAACTAACACCCCTGCAAGATGTAGCCTCAATTAGAGGGCTACAATCCGTGATAACTCGCGGTGTAATTATTATTATTTTTTTAAAACGTGTTGTTAAAGAGTAATCCGTTAACTCCAAAAAGTACCTGGTGACGTCTTCCCAAAAGTGCATTGCGCATGTCAGCACGGAGGCGATCGGATCTCCTGTAACTCCCCCCGGCTACACGAAAACACCTACATCATCAGCTTTAGATACTCCTGCTGGTCCGAGAATCTAAAGCTGATGACCTAGGTGTTTTCGTGTAGCCGGGGGGAGTTACAAGAGAGCCGATCAGCTCTGTGCTGACATGTGCAATGCGCTTTTCCGGGGGGAAGACGTCACCAGGTACCTTTTGGAATTAACGGATTACTCTTTATTAACACTTTTTTAAAAAAAAAATAATTACACATCGAGTTATCACGGATTGTAGCCCTCTAATTGAGGCTACATCTTGTAGGGGTGTTAGTTCCGCTTTACGCCCCAAGTGGGTAAAAATTCCATACTGACACCAAATGGCAGTCAGATATTTCCCTGGGACAACAACCTAGCTGCACTGAAGCCATCTGTCACAATTCTCTCAGAGGTAGGATAATATTAGCATCCCGTGCCTCTACGCCTCTTTTTATGCAAGATAATAATAATAATAATCCTTTATTTATATAGCGCACACAGATTCCGCAGCGCTTTACACTCATATTGGTTACTGTCCCCATTGGGGCTCACAATCTAAATTCACCTATCAGTATGTTTTTGGAGTGTGGGAGGAAACCGGAGTACCCGGAGGAAACCCACGCAAACACAGTGAGAACGTACAAACTCATTGCAGATGTTGTCCTTGGTGGGATTTGAACCCAGGACACCAGCGCTGCAAGGCAACAGTGCTAAGATAGTACCCTGTTTGCTCTTGCAGCAGCTGAGTGACTCTGTACACTGCTGTGAAGTCTATCGTCTGTCAGTACTCCTAAATCTTTCTCTAATGAGGTTTCCCTTGGATTTACTTAGCAAAATAAATAGATTAAAATCATACAAAATATCGAAGTAATTATTAAATATTATAAAAAAAGAGAATAATATAGACATAGGGAATAACGGAACTATAAAGGTGCATTCATATATAAGTAAAATAAGTCACTCAATACTGAGTGAAAGTATTAACAAATCTGATAGAGATAATCTACATATGGACCACGTGTGGAGGCTGGAGAGGGAGCCATAATATATGATGTAATCCCCAAATAAAGAGATAATGGCAGGGGATAATTCTATTAGGAGAATCCACCACCCCCCTTCCCGATCACCATGAGTTTGCTTACAATGTAAGAACTTGAACCTTAGCGTGTCAAAGATCAATACGTCTATTTGCACTCAGCAGAAGTTTTCTTGGGCAGAATCCTCAGATACAATAAGGTGGTCCCAATGGTCCTCTGTGGACACTCTTGAACAGCAGTCTCAGTCCTGTAGATTCCTCTTGTGTGTCCGTCTCTCGGAAAAATATCCTTCAGTAGTAATGCATTGTAGTAATGGTAGCTCCATCTTCCTATAAGCTTAAGATCAACTTGTTTTGGAGCTTAAAATGTGAAAGGAAGACTTCCAGAAGAAATTAATCAAAAATCAAACACTGCCAGAGACATTGCCATGATGGAGAGGAAATGGTTAATTTTTCGTGTAAGCCAAATTCTCTGAAAGTCTGTTTTAAGATGGGTGTAATGATCTCATGTTAAAACAAAGGGGGTCTCTTTACCTAAATGGGAGTGAAAATATTTGAGTGAGTTTTAGAGTTATAAATGACTTTGTTCCAGACAATAAGGTCTAAAGGAGGTTCATTATATTATGTAAAAATCTCAAAGTCTGGGAAGAAGATATACTCCCATATGGGAAAGTTTGCTAGGGTGACAGATTTCTATCAATTGGGATAACCTTTGACATATCACTGATGACACAAAACAGAACACATTATTGTCTATTGATAAGGAAATATTATCAGTGAAAATTTTAATGTGGAGTAAGAGCGCCATCTCCAGGGAATATAACATTATTACCAGTGTTTTGCAGAATTCCAAATATTGTGTAAATTAGAAATTTAGAGTGTCCAATCAGATAATACTGATGATGTCACTGCATAATGAGATGGATCTTTATCCAGTCAAAGGAGATTCTGATAAGGGTAAATTTACATCATAAATATGTAAGTTTTGAGAGAGAAAGGGTCTTTTTTGGCTTCCTGAGGGGTCATGGCTACTGAGAGGCTGATCATCTTAACCTGGTTGTCTGCTAAAGAAGTCCTAAAAAATCCACACTTATGCTAACTATATCTTTCTTTATTTTAACTCTGCAAAATTTCAGAAACAAATACATATATCTTCTATATTTAAAGAAACATAATTTTTCTTATAATTTGTCTTAATTAGACAGGCCACCCAATTGGGACCAATTATAATAAGCCATATTGACTGTAGTAATTCTGAATTAAGCAGAATTAATTAAAGGGATAGTAATACCTGAAAATAAGTTTATTTTATATTGTAGCCCTTAAAAAAACATAAAAAATGATATAAGTCTTATCTCCCAAACCTTTATGGTTTGGGAGATATTCAGAAGTAAAGTTTCCCCTGGAGTGATGTAATTGCTCCACCCTTCAGATTTGGAATCCGGTCGCTTGACCAGCAGTGCCTCTCCAGAAATGCTGAGATCACCATCTTTAAAAAGAATTTCTTTATTGGAATGGTCTACAAAGTGTGCTTTCAAGCCAGGCACACTTTGTACACTGTTCCAATGAAGTAGTTCTTTTCAAAGATTGTGATCTCTGCACTGCTAAAGAGCTACCAGTTGCTCTGTGGACCGAATTCCAAATCTGTCCACTAGATGGCAGACTTGGCTGAAACAGCAAGGAAAAGTAAACTATACTATATTTTACATATGAATATCTCCCAAACCATAAAGGTTTGGGAGATAAGACTTATATCATCTTTCATGGTTTTTTAAGGGCTACAATATAAAATAAACTTATTTTCAGGTATTACTATCCCTTTAATAAATTGGCAAATAGTCTTATTTTGCCAGATAAGTGTAAAATAGTTGATAGCAGTGAGATCTATATATCCTTGTTTATATATTGGTTAATATAATTTTTGTGACTAATATTTGATCTGGGGAATTCTTTGAATTCATTTATTAACCCTTCAACTGCTATTTGTCTATTTATTTTGAGGTGTTTCTTTGGATTTCTTTGTGTATCTTTTTGGGTCTAAACTTTTGTACAGTGGGAAGTTTATTTAAACCTCTCACTAGACAAAAGAAGCCACCATCTTGGGTGGGGCATCCTATATTAATAAGTGGATTAACCCTTGGAGTACCCTATAGGTTTTACATAGGATTGCTGTGGTCATGTTTATGATATATGTTGTATGAAGTTTGGTATACTGTCTAGACATATATTATTGTATTTGATTCTAAGTATATTCTTGGTATAATCTATTATTGACTATATTAATTGCAATTTATATGTTTTATTCAGAAGGTATGCAATATTGAAATCACTAAATAATTAAATTATAGTGATCTAAATCTGGGATTTTATTCCAGTTAGTTTCTCTAAATTTTGCTATTGCATATGGTACAAGGAGAATTGTCAGAGGACCTGGCTTACTCACCTGACAACCTACCTTAAACCTCAATTATCATAGTTTATACAGTTTCTGGGGCAGAGGTATTTATATATGCTTTTGCCAACTGTATTTTAATTAATTATAGGATCAATTATCATTTTCTATGCTGCTGAGTTCAGTTATTGTTATTTAAAGGGATAGTAATCTTTCATAATAAAAACAGCTCTAATTAATCATCATAGTATTTGGACCTTGGAGAGTGTTATATCAATTCTGTCAGAGTTGTAGTACAAGAGTAATTCAATGACAAAGTGTCCCCCTCCCGCCCCTTTTACTGATGTCACACTGTTCAGCCAGATCAGAAAGGAGGTGCCCAGGTAGACTGCAGAGAGGGACAATCTTCAGTTAAGATAAGGGAAAAACCTGAAAAGCTTGTCAAGGGGGGCAGGGTTTTCATTTTTCTCATAGGAAGAAGATTGTCCCCTGCTGTTATCTGTCTGATCTATGGACTGCATTCCACATCTGAAAAGAGATGGCTTACACTAGGTAAAAGGGGCGGGAGGGGAAACTTTGCTTGTGAATATCTCTCAAACCATAAAGGTTTGAGAGATAAGACTTATATCATTCTTCATGTTTTTTTAATGCCTACAAAATAAAATAAAGTTAAAATGAAGTATTACTATCCCTTTAATACCTCTGAATATGCCTATGTGTAGTTAACCCTTTAATTGCTGGTAATTCTAATTATAATTGTGGTTTGAGTTACTGTGTTTCTATTGCAATTGCTGGTCCCTCATTTATATCATTCTTGTTTACACTTTATATATAGTATATTTTACTTAAAGGGGAACTACCACCCCGCAATAAGTTCACATTATTCAATTCTTCATCTGGCGACTAGCTGCTTAGTAGCGCTAGTCGCCAGAAATATTACCCGGTTTACAAGATATTCCACTTGTTTGGAGGCTGACAGTAGCAGGAAGCACAGACATCTGGCTCCAAAAGGGACTGACAGGCGCACAGACATCACTATGACAAGATGTCTGTGCTTCCTGCTACTGTCAGCCTCCGAAGAAGTGGAATATCTTGTAAACCGGGTAATATTTCTGGCGACTAGCGCTACTAAGCAGCTAGTCGCCAGATGAAGAATTGAATAATGTAAACTTATTGCGGGGTGGGAGTTCCCCTTTAAATAAATAATATATATATTTGCACAAATATGCGGGATTGATTATTTTAATCAATTTGTTACTGTGAAGTAGCGTGTCAATACCTAGTATAGCGTAAAGTTCTCAAATTTAATTTGATCTATTTATATGACAATATCCAACCTATTAGGTTCTCCTGTTAACCCTATCCTATCTGAATATCTTCGACAACACATAGTAAAACTGGAGCTAATCCTAAAAGTAATCAACCTCAGAAGCAATATTTTTTTGGATTAAAGGGATAGTAATACTTTATTATTACTATCCCCCATATTGTACATATTTGTAAAATAATGTAATAGCCCCCAGGTTCATCTCTCAAACCTTTATGGTTTGAGAGATAACCAAAGGCAAAGTTCCCCCCTCCCTCCCCCTTCCCTGAAGTCAGCGTTGTGCTGACTGCAGGGATAATCAGTCTGACTTTAATCATGCGGCTCTGCAGCAGAGCCGCAATCGCATTAGTGACAAATAATTATTTCACTGAAACGGTCTTCTACGTGTGCTTGCAAACCAAGCACAAACCAAGCACACGTAGAAGACCGTTTCAGTGAAATAATTCTTTGTCACTAACACGATCTCGGCTCAGCTGCAGAGCTACAAGCTTGACGTTTGACAGACTTCCCCTGCAGTCAGTACAACGCTGATTTCAGGGAAGGGGGAGGGAGGGGGAACTCTGCCTTCGGTTATCTCTCAAACCATAAAGGTTTGAGAGATGAACCTGGGGGCTATTACATTATTTTACAAATATGTACAATATGAGGGATAGTAATAATAAAGAATTACTATCCCTTTAAGCCTGAGTACACCAATACCAATTCAAGTACCAATCGTTACATTGCACTAGTGGTGATGATGCAGTTGAGTTATAACTACATATAGTTCCCAATACACCAAAATATGTGATATAATTGCCGTAAGTCACTTTTGCCCATTTTGAACATAGATGAGAAGTCCAGTCTACTAAAAAAAGTTGCAACGTGGTAGCAAAGTGTATCATAATGATGGGTAAGTACATTTCTCCAAGTTTATATATGAGCAAAGTATCTACTGTTTGGCTTAAAGGGATAGCAATACTTGGTTTTATCTTTATTTTATTTTGTAGGCATTAAAAAAACATGAAGAACGATATAAGTCTTATCTCTCAAACCTTTATGGTTTAAGAGATATTCACAAGCATAGTATCCCCCCCCCCCCGTTCAGCCAGATCAGAAGGGAGACTGCAGAGAGGGACAATCTTCAATTAAGATAAGGGAAAAAGCTGAAAAACGTGTCAAGGGGGGCAGGGCTTTCATTGTTCTCATAGGAAGAAGATTGTCCCCTGTTGTTATCTGTCTGGTCTATGGACTGCATTCCACATCTGAGAAGAGATGGCTTACACTAGGTAAAAGGGGCGGGAGGGGAAACTTTGCTTGTGAATATCTCTCAAACCATAAAGGTTTGAGAGATAAGACATATCATTCTTCATGTTTTTTTAATGCCTACAAAATAAAATAAAGTTAAAATGAAGTATTACTATCCCTTTAATATCAAAGGATTTTATAAATGTGGCACTACAATCTGCAAAGTTGCAACTATGTTAATGTGTCCAAAATGTTTTCTTGTATTTCTGACCAGAGGATTTTTAACATTTCTTTAGATTGTAAGCTTTTGGGCTGGGACCTCACGTCCAGTGTTTCACTTGCCGGACACTTTTTAAACATTAAGTTTTAAGCATATAGCTGTATTGTTTTAAAAATGAACAACGTTTATGAGCATTACATACATATAGGTGAGAGATCCCCTTTAATGCAAACATTTGGCTCCTATGTGTGGTCATCATTCATTTTGGTTTCCTTAGCCCTTGATTTTCTTCCAGTGTCCTTTTGATGAGTTCATCATTGAACTTGGGTGTTTTTTTTGTGTTTTCTTATGGTCTTGCTCATTCCTGCATAGTCTACCCTGTTTCTAATATTATCGTTTTGCTTAAAGGGGAACTATTACCCCAAATAAAGTCTCCAGCCAACAATTAGCCATCTAGCAATAGTAATGTTTCAAAATAAAAGGCGCTAAAAATTAATATTCATAGTATTTGGGCCATGGAGAGTGATATTTCAATACTATTAGAGTTGTAGTACAAGAGGTTTTGTTTGTTCTGTGAGCTGTCAGGTGAAGAGACAAGATTCCACATCTGAGGGGAGGTGGCTTACACTAGGTAAAAGGGGCGGGAGTGGGATACTTTATCATTCAATTACTCTTGAACTACAACTCTGACAGTACTGAAATTACACTCTCCATGCTTTGCAATGCATTCCGTACCCCTCTGGCACTCAAAGGGTTAAATCAGCCCACTAGCTGCACCAACGTCCCTATCGACGCCCCCTTGTGGTCCCCGTGTGGCATCGAAGGCTGTCACAGAGTGTGTCTGTGCCGGTGGCAACACAGACCTCTCTTTCAAAATATCGCGGGACGGTGAGGGGAAATCTTCTGATCTCCCCCACCGGCCCATGATCTAGCGGCCCACCGGGGGATGCCCGGTCCCCCGATAGGACAATCCGCCCATGCTCTAGCCGATGGTCACTTCCAGAATTAAAGCAGTGTAAGATTGACTAGTCTGTGAATACCATTTTATTATTTGAAAATAGGAATTCAGTTTCACTTGTATTGATATTAGGGCATTTTCATGTACATTTTCTTGGGTCTTTTCCCTCATAGAATTAATTCATGATATACAAACTCACTTAGATGTCTCTGTTCTCTCTTTTTCCAGTTCCATATAGTCACATTCATTTTTCACCAGTTGTAGATCTTACCAATTGTTGCACTGATATCTCTTATTATAAATTTAGAGAGGTAATTGTCCTGTTTGTAGAGGCTTAAAGGGATAGTAATACTTAAGATGTAAAAAAATATATTTTGTAGGGTTTATGTCCCCGAATAAAACAAGGAGACTCCCACCGCTGACAGATATTTTATTAAATAATTATAACAGCTCAAACTTGAATTTTTTAGGTGCAATATCACAGTGGCCTGAAAATTAAGAGTGGCGCTGTTGCTACACCGTCCTATGGAGATTTATGGTCTACAGACCAGAGAAGTCCAGAGGATGGTGCAGCAACAGCGCCACTGAAAATTTTCAGGCCACTGTGATAGTGCACCTAAAAAAATTAAAGTTTGAGCTGTTATAATTTTTTAATAAAATATCTCTCAGCAGTGGGACTACCCTTGTTTTACTCAGGAGGATAAACCCTACAACACATATTTTTTTTTACATTTTACGTATTACTATCCCTTTAATAAATCATCATAAAGTTCTTCAAATTTATCAGCACTGTGGCTACTTGTAAGGGCATAAAAATGAATGATTTGAAGAATATAGTGACTTTAGCTTGATAGCACAGGAGACAATTTTAGAAATACTTTTTACTTTTACATCTGAATCTGCCAGTCTTTGTTAATCAAAAATCTGATTCATCCACATCATCCATCATTGGGTTCTTTATAATTTAGCCAGTGTCCATCTTCTAATTTGGCCAAATCTTCGTCTTTTCTTTTTTATATGAGTTTCACGGCATAGTTTCCCATCTAAATAAATGGACCTCATTTCCAGGAGTCTTTCAAGTTACTGCTTAAAGGGATAGTAATACTTCGTTTTAACTTTATTTTATTTTGTAGGCATTAAAAAAACATGAAGAATGATATAAGTCTTATCTCTCAAACCTTTATGGTTTATGAGATATTCACAAGCAAAGTTCCCCTCCCGCCCCTTTTACCTAGTGTAAGCCATCTCTTCTCAGATGTGGAATCCAGTTCATAGACCAGACAGATAACAGCAGGGGACAATCTTCTTCCTATGAGAACAATGAAAGCCCTGCCTCCCCTTGACAAGTTTTTCAGCTCTTTCCATTATCTTAATTGAAGATTGTCCCTCTCTGCAGTCTACCTGGGTACCTCCCTTCTGATCTGGTTGAACGGGGGGGGGGGGGGGTACTTTGTTTGTGAATATCTCTTAAACCATAAAGGTTTCAGAGATAAGACTTATATCATTCTTCATGTTTTTTTAATGCCTACAAAGTAAAATACAGTTAAAATGAAGTATTACTATCCCTTTAAGGCAGGGAGAAGACCAGCTCAATGGCAGAGGGTGCTAAGAATCACTGGGTTTTATCAGACTGCCTTTGGCAGGCCCGGATTGGGACAAAAAATAGGCCCGGGCATTTAAGGCTGAGCAGCCCATTTTTATTTTTTGAGCAGCCCATGGGACGGATCTTGGGCGGAGTTTATAATCACGTGCGGTGCGCCACACGGCCGCACATTGATTGCCCGCCCACCAGGAAACTTGTAACGAGGTGGCCGTCTTTCAGAAAGTGAAAGACGGCCCAAACTCGTTTAATGATTTTTTTTTTTTAAACGCCCGGACCGGCCCTGAACCGGCCCACCGGGCAAATGCCAGGTATGCCCGATGGCCAGTCCGGGCCTGGCCTTTGGGCTTTAGACATTGGAACTCTTAAAATCTGGTCTATGAGTATGGTTTCACCCCTAGAGGACCTAGTACAAGAACTGAATAAAATCAGCTGGGAAATTATTGGTTTATGTGAGACTTGTAAAAAAAAATGAATATTTGGTCAAATTAGAATATCTCTCTCTATAACTTGTGAATGTTGGAATGATGATACACTGTCTGACACCCCATCCTAGGTCCACTGGTATCCAGAGAACCATCCATACACTATGCTGTCTCTCTCTTTCTTTCTGGGTGCACACAGGTGGATCAGTTCATTCTCTGGGTGCTGTATTTGTGTCCAATGCATTGCAAAGCAAAGTGCTGGACACTGGCAGTCCGAGTGTTACGATGACTGAGAAAAAATCCCTTTTATCTAAATCTGCTTTATTCTGGGGAGCAGGGCACGTGTGCGTTAACATGCCTGGTCTACAGCTTCCAGAATTGCACCTTATATTGTATGGAAACTGCTTGATACCAGCTACCGGTTTGTACTACAACTCCCATGATCCTGGATAGCTAAGGATGATTGGAGTCATTCTACTACAGTTAGAGAGCCACATGTTGTTAATAGCTATTTTATAAAGTGCTGGAAGGTCTAGAAATGAGCATACACCATAATATATATAAATGTTGCCTAGCTGTGGTATATACTATGGGCAGAAGCAGTGCATCTATCTGTGTCTGTGTGGTGTCCTGCACACCTTCCTACACACACACACACACCGCCCACCATTTCAAATGGCCAAAGAGGGACACATTTGCTTTAGGTGGTGTTGCTGGGGGCGTGGTTGGGGAGTGGGTTATTACCAAGCATTTTTAGGTTATTTCATGACATATTGACATCACTTTGTATAACTGAATAAATGATTAAAAGCAAGACAAAAGTATTTTATTTACACAGATTAATTTATAAACACAAATACTGAAGTTTACACAAACATTAATGTGAGTTTTATTGCTGTGGAGCAATGTGATACAATTATATACACACAACACACAGTCTGATCTCCTAAACACAGGGACACCAGGGTGATACACTTATATACACACCACACAGTCTGATCTTCTAAACACAGGGACACCAGGGTGATACACTTATATACACACCACACAGTCTGATCTCCTAAACACAGGTACACCAGGGTGATACACTTCTATACACACCACACAGTCTGATCTCCTAAACACAGGGACATCAGGTTGATACACTTATATACACACCACACAGTCTGATCTCCTAAACACAGGGACACCAGTGTGATACACTTATATACACACCACACAGTCTGGTCTCCTAAACACAGGGACACCAGGGTGATACACTTATATACACACCACACAGTCTGATCTCCTAAACACAGGGAGATCAGGGTGATACACTTATATACACACACCACACAGTCTGATCTCCTAAACACAGGGACACCAGGGTGATACACTTATATACACACCGCACAGTCTGATCTCCTAAACACAGGGACACCAGGGTGATACACTTATATACACACCACACAGTCTGATCTCCTAAACACAGGTACACCAGGGTGATACACTTCTACACACACCACACAGTCTGATCTCCTAAACACAGGGACATCAGGTTGATACACTTATATACACACCACACAGTCTGATCTCCTAAACACAGGGACATCAGGGTGATACACTTATATACACACACCACACAGTCTGATCTCCTAAACACAGGGACACCAGGGTGATACACTTGTATACACACCGCACAGTCTGATCTCCTAAACACAGGGACGCCAGGGTGATACACTTCTATACACACCACACAGTCTGATCTCCTAAACACAGGGACATCAGGTTGATACACTTATATACACACCACACAGTCTGATCTCCTAAACACAGGGACATCAGGGTGATACACTTATATACACACACCACACAGTCTGATCTCCTAAACACAGGGACACCAGGGTGATACACTTATATACACACCATACAGTCTGATCTCCTAAACACAGGGACACCTGGGTGATACACTTCTATACACATCACACAGTCTGATCTCCTAAACACAGGGACACCAGGGTGATACACTTATATACACACTACACAGTCTGATCTCCTAAACACAGGGATACCAGAGTGATACACTTATACACACCACACAGTCTGATCTCCTAAACACAGGGACACCAGGGTGATACACTTATACACACCACACAGTCTGATCTCCTAAACACAGGGATACCAGAGTGATACACTTATACACACCACACAGTCTGATCTCCTAAACACAGGGACACCAGGGTGATACACTTATATACACACCACACAGTCTGATCTCCTAAACACAGAGACACCAGGGTGATACACTTATATACACACCACACAGTCTGATCTCCTAAACACAGGGACACCAGGGTGATACACTTATATACACACCACACAGTCTGATCTCCTAAACACAGGGACACCAGGGTGATACACTTATATACACACCACACAGTCTGATCTCCTAAACACAGGGACACCAGTGTGATACACTTCTATACACACCACACAGTCTGATCTCCTCCTAAACACAGGGACACCAGGGTGATACACTTCTATACACATCACACAGTCTGATCTCCTAAACACCAGGACACCAGGGTGATACACTTCTATACACACCACACAGTCTGATCTCCTAAACACAGAGACACCAGGGTGATACACTTATATACACACCACACAGTCTGATCTCCTAAACACAGGGACACCAGGGTGATACACTTCTATACACACCACACAGTCTGATCTCCTAAACACAGGGACACCAGGGTGATACACTTCTATACACACCACACAGTCTGATCTCCTAAACACAGGGACACCAGTGTGATACACTTCTATACACACCACACAGTCTGATCTCCTAAACACAGGGACACCAGGGTGATACACTTATATACACACCACACAGTCTGATCTCCTAAACACAGGGACACCAGAGTGATACACTTATATACACACCACACAGTCTGATCTCCTAAACACAGGGACACCAGGGTGATACACTTGTATACACACCACACAGTCTGATCTCCTAAACACCAGGACACCAGGGTGATACACTTCTATACACACCACACAGTCTGATCTCCTAAACACAGGGACACCAGGGTGATACACTTCTATACACACCACACAGTCTGATCTCCTAAACACCAGGACACCAGGGTGATACACTTCTATACACACCACACAGTCTGATCTCCTAAACACAGGGACACCAGGGTGATACACTTCTATACACACCACACAGTCTGATCTCCTAAACACAGGGACACCAGGGTGATACACTTCTATACACACCACACAGTCTGATCTCCTAAACACAGGGACACCAGGGTGATACACTTCTATACACACCACACAGTCTGATCTCCTAAACACAGAGACACCAGGGTGATACACTTATATACACACCACACAGTCTGATCTCCTAAACACAGAGACACCAGGGTGATACACTTATATACACACCACACAGTCTGATCTCCTAAACACAGAGACACCAGGGTGATACACTTATATACACACCACACAGTCTGATCTCCTAAACACAGGGACACCAGGGTGATACACTTATATACACACCACACAGTCTGATCTCCTAAACACAGGGACACCAGGGTGATACACTTATATACACACCACACAGTCTGATCTCCTAAACACAGGGACACCAGTGTGATACACTTCTATACACACCACACAGTCTGATCTCCTCCTAAACACAGGGACACCAGGGTGATACACTTCTATACACATCACACAGTCTGATCTCCTAAACACCAGGACACCAGGGTGATACACTTCTATACACACCACACAGTCTGATCTCCTAAACACAGGGACACCAGGGTGATACACTTATATACACACCACACAGTCTGATCTCCTAAACACAGGGACACCATAGTGATACACTTATATACACACCACACAGTCTGATCTCCTAAACACAGGGACACCAGGGTGATACACTTGTATACACACCACACAGTCTGATCTCCTAAACACCAGGACACCAGGGTGATACACTTCTATACACACCACACAGTCTGATCTCCTAAACACAGGGACACCAGGGTGATACACTTCTATACACACCACACAGTCTGATCTCCTAAACACCAGGACACCAGGGTGATACACTTCTATACACACCACACAGTCTGATCTCCTAAACACAGGGACACCAGGGTGATACACTTCTATACACACCACACAGTCTGATCTCCTAAACACAGGGACACCAGGGTGATACACTTCTATACACACCACACAGTCTGATCTCCTAAACACAGGGACACCAGGGTGATACACTTCTATACACACCACACAGTCTGATCTCCTAAACACAGGGACACCAGGGTGATACACTTCTATACACACCACACAGTCTGATCTCCTAAACACAGAGACACCAGGGTGATACACTTATATACACACCACACAGTCTGATCTCCTAAACACAGAGACACCAGGGTGATACACTTATATACACACCACACAGTCTGATCTCCTAAACACAGGGACACCAGGGTGATACACTTATATACACACCACACAGTCTGATCTCCTAAACACAGAGACACCAGGGTGATACACTTATATACACACCACACAGTCTGATCTCCTAAACACAGGGACACCAGGGTGATACACTTATATACACACCACACAGTCTGATCTCCTAAACACAGGGACACCAGGGTGATACACTTATATACACACCACACAGTCTGATCTCCTAAACACAGGGACACCAGTGTGATACACTTCTATACACACCACACAGTCTGATCTCCTCCTAAACACAGGGACACCAGGGTGATACACTTCTATACACACCACACAGTCTGATCTCCTAAACACCAGGACACCAGGGTGATACACTTATATACACACCACACAGTCTGATCTCCTAAACACAGAGACACCAGGGTGATACACTTATATACACACCACACAGTCTGATCTCCTAAACACAGGGACACCAGGGTGATACACTTATATACACACCTCACAGTCTGATCTCCTAAAAAAAGACAGCTGGGAGGTACGGACCCCTAATATCTCTACAGAGGGACATTTGGGAGGTACTGAGCCTTAATATCTCCTAAAGAGGGACACTTGGGAGGTATGGACCCCTAATACCTCCTACAGAGGGACACTTGGGAGGTATGGACCCC
The DNA here is from genome assembly GCA_037306005.1 of Rhinophrynus dorsalis. Taxonomy (NCBI): domain Eukaryota; kingdom Metazoa; phylum Chordata; class Amphibia; order Anura; family Rhinophrynidae; genus Rhinophrynus; species Rhinophrynus dorsalis. Next base: position 388,316,693 of record CM074724.1, read on the forward strand.
TAATACCTCCTGAAGAGGGACACTTGGGAGGCACGGACCCCTAATATCTCCTAAAGAGGGACACTTGGGAGTTATGGACCCTTAATGTCCTGCATCCTCTGCATTGCCTTTATCTCTCCCGGTGTCCTGCACACACTCTGCATTGCCTCCCTTAGTGTCCTGCACTCTCTGCATTGCCTCCCTTAGTGTCCTGCACTCTCTGCATTGCCTCCCTTGGTACCCTGCACTCTCTCTGCATTGCCCCCCTTATGTCCTGCACACTCTCTGCATTTCCTCCCTTGGTGTCCTGCAAACACTCTGCATTTTCTCCCTTAGTATCCTGCACACTCTCTGCATTGCCTCCCCTGGTACCCTGCACTCTCTCTGCATTGTCTCCCCTTGTGTCCTGCAGACACTCTCTGTTAACTCCCTTGGTGTCCTGCAGACACTCTCTGTTAACTCCCTTGGTGTCCTGCACACTCTCGACATTGTCTCCCTTAGTGTCCTGCACACTCTCTGCATTTCCTCCCTTAGTATCCTGCACTGTCTGCATTGTCTCCTCTGGCACCCTGCACTCTCTCTGCATTGCCACCCCTTGTATCCTGCACACTCTCTGCATTTCTTCCCCTGGTGTTCTGCACACTCTCTCTCTCTCTCTGCATTGCCTCCCCTGATGTCCTGCACTGTCTCTGCATTTCCTTCCCTATATTCTGCACACGCTCTGCATTGCCTCCCCTGGTGTCCTGCACACTCTCTCCGCTGCCTTCCTTGTATCCTGCACTCTCTCTGCATTGCCTCCCCTCCTGCACTCTCTCTGCATTGCCTCCCCTGTAGTCTGCACTCTGTCTGCATTGCCTCCCCTATTAACCTGCACAGTCTCTGCATTGCCTCCCCTATATCCTGCACTCTCTCTGCATTGCCTCCCCTCCTGCACTCTCTCTGCATTGCCTCCCCTGTAGTCTGCACTCTGTCTGCATTGCCTCCCCTATTAACCTGCACAGTCTCTGCATTGCCTCCCCTATATCCTGCACACTCTCTGCATTGCCTCCCTTAGTGTCCTGCACACTCTCTGCATTTCCTCCCTTGGTGTCCTGCACTGTCTGTATTGCCTCCCCTGGTGTCCTGCACTCTCTCTGAATTGCCATCCCTTGTATCCTGCACACTCTCTGCATTTATTCCCCTGGTGTTCTGCACACTCTCTCTCTCTGCATTGCCTTCCCTGGAGTCCTGCGCTCTCTCTGCATTTCCTTCCCTATATCCTGCACACTCTCTGCATTGCCTCCCCTGTATTCTGCACTCTCTCTGCATTGCCTCCCCTGTATCCTGCACTCTCTCTGCATTGCCTCCCCTATATCCTGTACACTCTCTGCATTGCCTCCCCTGTATCCTGCACTCTCTCTGCATTGCCTCCCCTATATCCTGCACTCTCTCTGCATTTCCTTCCCTATATCCTGCACTCTCTCTGCATTGCCTCCCCTATATCCTGCACTCTCTCTGCATTGCCTCCCCTATTAACCTGCACAGTCTCTGCATTGCCTCCCCTATTAACCTGCACAGTCTCTGCATTGCCTCCCCTATATCCCGCACACTCTCTGCATTGCCTCCCTTCCTGCACTCCCTCTGCATTGCCTCCCCTCCTGCACATGCTCTGATAACTTTTGAACATGTTCCAACTTGCCCACAGGTTGCTGTCCACAGAGCCGCCGCTTGGTGGGCAGCAGTGCGAAGAGTGCAGCCTGTCTGTAGACTGGAGGCAGGGAGCTGTGGGACAGAGCAGGAGCAGCCGGAGCTCTGCAGCATTGCGGTGTGTGTCAGGGACAGGAGGACACAGCCGCAGAGAGGAGAGGGACGAGCTTCCCCAGCCTGCACCAGGGACACAGCAAGCCTGATGCACTGCAGCCACAGCCCGGGACTCTGCACGCCTGGCACACTGCAGAGAGATGCCTAGACAGCAAGCCTGGCACACTCACTGCAGAGAGCTGCCTAGACAGCAAGCCTGGCACACTCACTGCAGAGAGCTGCCTAGACAGCAAGCCTGGCACACTCACTGCAGAGAGCTCCCTAGACAGCAAGCCTGGCACACTCACTGCAGCCGAGTCCAGTGCAAGGTCTGAATGCAGCCAGGACTCAGGTAACCAGATCCGCACCTCCCACATTCACTCACTGCACTGTGTATGATTATCTCTCTCCCTGCACACACATGATACACTGTATTCTATGTACCACCCAGCATGTGCTGGTACCAAGCGTTAGGAACAGGGGCACTGCTGACGTCTGAGTTGGTAAATAATATCCACGTGTATTTGGATCGGTTTGGGGGCAATCCGACTGCATCACAAGGAAAAAACTACAAATGATGGAGGCTTTAACCTTTTGAGTGCCTGAGAGATATCCAACGCATTGCACTCAAAGGGTTAACGCTCCCTGCATTTCCTCCCGCTTCCTCATTTAAATAAATTGGATTATTTTATTTCTTATGTCTGCAGCAATTCGTTTTGTGTTTGTGTGTACGATTATTACTTTATTTATAATATATACTTATTTAACCCCTAACACTCTTACACACCTGTTATCTATATCAGTATATGTGAGACTGCTTTCCGAATTTTAACCCTTTGAGTGGTAAGGAGGTATCCAACGCATTGCAAAGCACTGAATACTTCTCTGGCACTCAAAGTGTTAAGTTACCAGTGCAAACCAACATTCAGACATATTTGATTCTGGTACTTTAACCCTTTGAATGCTAGAGCAATGCTTTGGAGACATTATCTAGCATCCAAAGGGTTAAAGAGCTTGATTGATTGTTTTTAGAGAGATTCCCTGTGAAATCAATGGGTTCCAGGGTTTCAAATGTATAAGATTCACTGACCTATATTTATAAAATCTAGAGTTATTCTGGAGTAAAGCAATTGCACCACTGGGGACAAATAAACTTTTCTATTAAAGGAAAATTCGTTTTTAACAGCGCATGGGAATTTTGGGAATTTTTATTTGTCCCCTATAGTGCAGTTGGTTTACTCCAGAATAACTGTAGTTTGTAAATATGGGTCCATATATTCTGAGGATTCATTTTTTTTTACTTCTTAATTAACTTGTATCATAGGACGTTTCCTATATTGTAAATTTGTAATATGTGTAGAGATGGCATTGCACTGTATCACTGTGTACTGTTAAGTGTTATTTTCTTATAACCGAAGACCTGTTTAAAGACCACCCAGTCTGGCAGGGGGCAGCTGTTAAGGACCCACTGCACTTTTTTTTTTCTTGAACATTGAATTCTGGGAATTCACGGAATTCCGTGACATGTCAGGACTGTCTCCAGTCTTTAACCCTTTGGGTGCCAGAGGGATACACAACACATTGCAAAGCAATGTGTTGCATACCCCTCAGGCACTCAAAGGGTTAACTGCCGTACAGCCATGACAGTCATGGTACGTCATGAGTCCTTAATGTGTTAAATCTCTGTCGCTCTGTATATATATATATATATATATATATATATATATATAAAAATGGAAAATCCATGCACTCTCCTTAAATCAAAGAAACAATGACCTGGTTGCCAGATCCCTTAAAAAATACATACAGTTTTTGTAGTTCAAGAACCACACTCACAGGACTTCCAAATAGTGAAAATTGGTGCAATGTTTATTATCAATGTTTCGGCCCCACTTCACAAAGGCCCAAAGTGTGGCTGAAATGTTAATAAACATTGCACCAAATTTCACCATTTGGAAATCTCGTGAGTGCTGTTCTTGAACTACAAAAAATGTGTGTTTATATATAATATATTAATATGTTGGTGGTCAATTAATGAAGGATAATAAAAATGCATTGTACTGAATACCAAGGTTAGATATAAAATACGTTTATAGAGGGATACCAAATGTAATTTTCTGAAACTATTATCCGTATCTAGACCACACGCTGTTTAGGATAAGATTATTCTATATACATAGTAAATTAGGTTGACTAAAGACACAAGTCCATCAAGTTCAACCTTCTCCTCATACCCCAGTAACTGAGAATTTTATAGCTTTCCTGCTACCAATTAAATTAGTCTTTATCAGACCTTCCTGATCTGCCTACTAATACTCAGTATAACCCGTATATTCCCTTCTGAAAGAAATGTATCTTGTCTTCTCTTGAATTTATCCATTGTATCTGCCATAACCACCTCCTTGGGCAAAGAATTCCACAATTCAACAGACCTTACTGTAAAAAAACCCTTACTATGCTGAAGTCTAAACCTCCTTTCCTCTAATCTCAAGGGGTGTCCCCTGGTCACCTGATCAGGCCTTGGAATAAATAGCTCACCGCAGAGATCCTTGTATTGACCTCTCATATACTTGTACAATGTGATAAGGTCTCCTCTTAGTCGTCTTTTCTCTAGAGTAAAAAACCATGTTTGTTTAGTCGTTCCTCATACGCCAAGTCCTCCATTCCCTTAATTAATTTTGTTGCTCTTCTCCGTACCCGCTCTAGTTCTAGTATATCATTTTTCAGAACCTGTGCCCAGAATTGCACTGCATACTCAAGGTGAGGTCTTACCAATGATTTGTACAATGGCAAAATAATGTTATCCACTCTTGCGTCTCTCTCTTTCTCACCCTCCTGTTCAAAAACCTTTATATCCATTGCACTGTCCCTTTCCTGTCTTTGTGTATAACTGCAGGTCAGAGGTTTGCAACACGCAGCACAGGGATCACATGGGTTCACTGTCAAAGCATCATATAGTTGTGAGCACGTGTCACAATAACGCGCTTAAAACGCTGCTTGATTCGAACTACGTGTAAACTATATCAAGTGAAATAGTGATATTGAGACTCGGAGGCATAGTGTTAGACACTGTGTTATAGAACAACATTTTAAACGCTCCATTTTACACTAGAGACATTTTAACCCTTTGAGTGCCAGAAGTTGTATCCAACATATTGCAGCGCAATGCATTGGATACTTATCTGGCACACAAAGGGTTAAGTGCTCCGTTGTAAAGCTTGCCATCTACTACTTGCCACTGCAATGGGATACTGGTCACATGTCACCCTCAATTTCTTCTGCGGTGTCCTGAAGTCTGCTCTCTGGAACAGCGAAAAAAAAAATTCCCTCTGCCACATTATACACCCTACTTCACCCTAAAAAGCACCCATCCCTTTTCATTTGTCTCAGAGCATCCCTCCCGTTACACTGTTCCACTTTAACTAGCTAAATCTATCAACAACGCATTGCTGAGCAATATGTTGACGACCTCTCTAGCATCTAATAGGTTAATCCAACTTTTCCATCCCCTGTTTAGAAATGTTAAGCACAACGCACGACCCTTTAGTTGACTGAAGGGCCGCATACTCTGTCCTTGAGTTGAGTCTGGTTATGCATCGCTGCTGTAGAGCCAGCAGTTGTTGAATACAACTGGTGCTTATCATTAGCAGCTTGTAATAAATCCCCTGCTGCTTTCTGCCCTTAGTCCATTGGGACCCACTCCTGGCTCATGCATTTCTCCCAGGTTGTCATTGATCAATACACAATTTGCTGAGCAATGACTTCACAGGGAATGGAGGAGATTCTGTGGGATGGCAGAAATATTCTCTCTTGCTGACTGGTGATAATTTCCTTTTTTTTACTGGGCACATTGTTTCCCATAAAACACAGCAGATCTTATAAATTCCACATAACTTATTATTATTTATGATCAATCACTTAAGAGCCAACATGAGTGAATAATAATTAAAGGAAAACTAACATTTCCTAATAATAATCAGCTCCGTTTTCCTTGCTATGGCCAGAAAATCCTACTGGTCTCAGTGAATTTTGCGCTTGTGAATTTTACTAAGAGATGATCTCTTCAGTCAGTGGTGGGTGTTATAGCCATGCATACCTCCCAACATTTCACATTGCCAAAGAGGGACACTTGTGTTTTATGGGGTGTGGCTGGGGGTGTGGCTGGTGGGCGTGGCATTACCAAGAATTTTTAGGCTATTTCATGACCTATTAACACCTACTTGTGAAACCTAATAAATGATTTAGAACAAGACCAAAGTATTTTATTTGCACAGACTAGTTTATAAACACATATACTGACATTTATACAAACAGTAATGTGAGTTTTATTGCTGTAGAGCAGTGTGATACACTTATATATACACCTCACCAGTCTGATCTCCTAAACACAGGGACACCAGGGTGATACACTTCTATACACACCACACAGTCTGATCTCCTAAACACAGGGACACCAGGGTGATACACTTATATACACACCACACAGTCTGATCTCCTAAACACAGGGACACCAGGGTGATACACTTCTATACACACCACACAGTCTGATCTCCTAAACACAGGGACACCAGGGTGATACAGTTATATACACACCACACAGTCTTATCTCCTAAACACAGGGACACCAGGGTGATACACTTATATACACACCACACAGTCTGATCTCCTAAACACAGGGACACCAGGGTGATACACTTATATACATACCACACAGTCTGATCTCCTAAACACAGGGACATCAGGGTGATACACTTATATACACACCACACAGTCTGATCTCCTAAACACGGGGACACCAGGGTGATACACTTATATACACACCACACAGTCTGATCTCCTATACACAGGGACACCAGGGTGATACACTTATATACACACCACACAGTCTGATCTCCTAAACACAGGGACATCAGGGTGATACACTTCTATACACACCACACAGTCTGATCTCCTAAACACAGGGATACCAGGGTGATACACTTATATATACACCACACAGTCTGATCTCCTAAACACAGGGACACCGGGGTGATACACTTATATACACAACACACAGTCTGATCTCCTAAACACAGGGACACCGGGGTGATACACTTATATACACACCACACAGTCTGATCTCCTAAACACAGGGACACCGGGGTGATACACTTGTATACATACCACACAGTCTGATCTCCTAAACACAGGGACACCAGGGTGATACAGTTCTATACACACCACACAGTCTGATCTCCTAAACACAGGGACACCAGGGTGATACACTTATATACACACCACACAGTCGGATCTCCTAAACACGGGGACACCAGGGTGATACACTTATATACACACCACACAGTCTGATCTCCTATACACAGGGACACCAGGGTGATACACTTATATACACACCACACAGTCTGATCTCCTAAACACAGGGACATCAGGGTGATACACTTCTATACACACCACACAGTCTGATCTCCTAAACACAGGGATACCGGGGTGATACACTTATATATACACCACACAGTCTGATCTCCTAAACACAGGGACACCGGGGTGATACACTTATATACACACCACACAGTCTGATCTCCTAAACACAGGGACACCGGGGTGATACACTTATATACACACCACACAGTCTGATCTCCTAAACACAGGGACACCGGGGTGATACACTTGTATACATACCACACAGTCTGATCTCCTAAACACAGGGACACCAGGGTGATACACTTCTATACACACCACACAGTCTGATCTCCTAAACACAGGGACACCAGGGTGATACACTTATATACACACCACACAGTCTGATCTCCTAAACACAGGGACACCAGGGTGATACACTTCTATACACACCACACAGTCTGATCTCCTAAACACAGGGACACCAGGGTGATACACTGATATACACACCACACAGTCTGATCTCCTAAACACAGGGACACCAGGGTGATACACTTATATACACACCACACAGTCTGATCTCCTAAACACAGGGACACCAGGGTGATACACTTCTATACACACCACACAGTCTGATCTCCTTAACACAGGGACACCAGGGTGATACACTTATATACACACCACACAGTCTGATCTCCTTAACACAGGGACACTAGGGTGATACACTTATATACACACCACACAGTCTGATCTCCTAAACACAGGGACACTAGGGTGATACACTTATATACACACCACACAGTCTGATCTCCTAAACACAGGGACACCAGGGTGATACACTTATATACACACCACACAGTCTGATCTCCTTAACACAGGGACACTAGGGTGATACACTGATATACACACCACACAGTCTGATCTCCTTAACACAGGGACATCAGGGTGATACACTTCTATACACACACTACACAGTCTGATCTCTTAAACACAGGGACACCAGGGGGATACACTTATATACACACCACACAGTCTGATCTCCTTAACACAGGGACACTAGGGTGATACACTGATATACACACCACACAGTCTGATCTCCTTAACACAGGGACATCAGGGTGGGAAAGAGGGGCAGGGGGATTTGGGTCTAAAAGAGGGACACTTGGGAGGTATGGCCATGAAAGCGGGCATAGTTGCTGGCAGAACCACAGGACCACAACCTCTGCTGACTGCACATGGTAATCTTAACTGTTGTGCTGCGCACCTTTCTTCTCCTGAACCCTTTGCGTGCCACAGCATTGGATACCCCTGTGGCACTCAAAGAGTAAAAAAAAAACCCTTCCAGGAACAGTCATATCCTCCTCTATGGACTTGATTTCCAGGACGAATTGAAGATTTTAACTCTTGAACAAAGCAGAAGGGCAAAGTTCGCAGAGATGATTAGGAACAATTCACATGAATCTGGCACTTGGAGGGTTAACACATACATTCCATTAACTTGCACCATTTGGTCAGGTACACAGACATGCCTTTACTGGAGTCTAGGGACTGATTTACACAGACACTGGTGAGAAGAGATTCACTTCCAGTGGAATGTAAATGTATACAAAATTTGCATGTATTACCTATATTAGGATTTTCAGGTCATAGTAAGGTACGTGGGGTGTCTATTATTAGGAGATATTAATTGGATAGTAATGTTTCACAATAAAAGCAGCTCCAACTAATCTTCATAGTATTTGGGCCATGGAGAGTGTTATTTCAATACTGTCAGAGTTGTAGTTCAAGAGTAATTGAATGATAAAGTATCCCCCTCCCGCCCCTTTTACCTAGTGTAAGCCGCCTCCCCTCAGATATGGAATCTGGTCTCTTGATCTGACAGCTCACAGAGAAAAATAAACCTGCCCCCCTTGACAGGTTTGTCAGGTTTTTCCCTTATGCTCACTGAAGATTGTCCCTCTCAGTGATCCATCTGGACACCACCTTGTTGTTCTGAGGTGAACAGTGTTACATCAGTAAAAGGGGAGGAAGGGGGATATTATACTTTATCATTCAATTACTCTTGAACTACAACTCTGACAGAATTGAAATAACACTCCCCATGGCCCAAATACTATGATGATTAATTTTTAGCTCCTTTTCTTTTGAAACATTGTGGTTCAAGAGTAATTGAATGATAAGTCCTCTGGCTGTGGTTGGACTACATGATGGCCAGCTGAGGATGATGGGAGTTGTAGCGCCGACAACAGCTGCAGAGAGGCAAGTTTCTAACCCTTGGCATAAGTTCAACATGTCTGTGTGGTATCATGAGGGCCTGCACGGCACTGAGGTTGAGTCAAGGTGAATCCCTCTACTGATTACAACCTCTCTTGTACAGAAATCAGTATATACTATGGTCACTGCACACTGCTGGGCTGCTCTGCATAAATGCGGAACAAAGACATCAACCCTTCGAGTGCCAGAATGATATCCAACGCATTGAGTTGCAGTGCATCGGATACCTCTCTCTGGTTCTCAGAGGGTTAACAGTTTGAGTGGCAAAGAGGTATCCACCTTTCTGGCACTCAAAAGGTTAAAGTCGCAATTTGTGTGCAGTACATTATGGGACAGATGCACAAAGAGAGCGGACTAGTTATTGCACCATAGGAAACCAATGCAAATTCCACAAATCCTCATTGAATTAAATGGGGGTTTTAAATTCTTATTAACCCCTTAACGCCCGATGATGTGCCAGGATCGCCACCTGTCCGGGCATTAAGGACAGGTGGCGATCCTGTCACGTCATCCTCGCTTTCATCCCAGAATGCAGAGGTGGAAAAAAATGTGCCGTAGTCTTCTAGAGCGCCCAGGCCCCAGACTGCGTGGTCTTTAAGGGGTTACTAGAGAGGTCTCCAAACCATCAAAGGGGTTAAAAATCACTTTTAAGTCCATGAGGATTTGTATTTACCTCCTATATTGCAGTTCTTACGTTTCATAATTGCTCATCTTTTTGCTTTCTTCATGGGCCCCAAAAATTCCCCAATTACACAGCGAGTTAAACTGAGATTTTAACCTTTTGAATGCATTGCTTTGTGCCAGAGGCTTTGCTAGCACTCACGGGGTTAAACACCGCATTTACATCATAGCAGTTTGTATTTGTCACCTGTGGTGCAGTTGGTATGTCCCACAATCACTAAACGTATTTGCTAGTGTGTAAGGCTTAAATGTGCAATAAATTGATTAATATTCCCAGCAGCCGCTGTTTCATTCAGTCCCACTGTTGTCAGCGAGTGGTAAAACAATTACATTTTCCATTGAGTGGTTTGGTGTGGAACTGAGCTGGGAGCTAATTTCAGCTCATAGCAGAAGTCAGATGGAATTATTGTCCGCTGTCCTGCTGCGGACAGGCAGGAATAACAGAAAAATCACTGTAGCTTTAAGAGCGCTGTAGTGCAGAATCTTTCTCCTTCAGGAGATCTGCAGAGCAGCAAAAACCTGCCTGGGAATGAAAAATGAGGTGTGGGGACCGAAGAGTGTCTGATCCCTGTACTCACCCAGCAGCTCACAGCTTGTACACTTATACACATGCACACAGATACACACACCCCCACATTCACACACACACACCCACATGCACAAATATACACACTCACAGATAAACACATCCACATTCACACATATATACACTCACAGATACACACATCCACACATTCGCATGTACACATGTACACGCTCACATATACACATTCACAGATATACACACTCACATATACACAAATATACACACTCACATATACACACATCCACACATATATACACTCACAGATACACTCATACACAGGCACACACACACACAGACACAGACACATATACCACATGCACAGATACACACTTACATATATATACATACATACACATGCACACATAAGCGCATATACACTCACTACCACATCCACATCACAGATATACACACTCACAGATACATACACATGCACAGATAAACACATATATAGACGTAAACACACACGCTCACATCAAAACAGATATACGCATGTATTTATATACCTGTACACATGTGCACATTAACACATATATAAGCACACAGACACACACTTGCACATATGTGCACATACACAAATACACACAAAAATATACATATAAAGAGACACTGGGCCATACAAACAAATGTAGACTTAAACACACACAAATAGATACACAAACACACATACTTGCATGTACACACATATACAGACACATACAAGCAAGCACACACACAGACACACATACACACACACACACACAGACACACATACACACACACAAACACATACACACAGATATACATACACAGACACACATAGACACATACACAGACACACATACACACAGACATACACACACACACACACACACACATACACACACACACAAACACACAGGCAAACTCACAACCCGCATTAGACTTTTTTACACCTAGGAAAAACAAAATGTAATACTATAAAAAGGTAACTAATGATACACATAGTAAATACACTTTTAACCCCTTGCATGCTAAACACATTTTCAATGTGTTGCTGTACAATAGATACAAATTCCCAAACTCTCATTGACTTAAATGAGGCTTTTAAATCCTCAAATGCTAGAGGGTCTCCAGTGTAAGTGGCTCTTAATTTGTTCAGCAGATTAATATACCTACGTAGGTGTCCTTCAGACAGCAGTCTCATATATATATATATATATATATATATATATATATATATATATATATATATAAATATAATACACATGAAAGGCTCCTGATGGTCACTAGCCTTTATCACCCATTGTGAAATGTCCTGTGCTAGGCTATGATGCCTTTCATATGGATAACTACTGTTTTTTATTAAGTACCAAAATCCAGCCTACTGCATCATACAGGAACACAGTAAAGATAAGGAATACAAGGTCTATGTGGTGGCCTATAGGGCCTACTTCAGATCTTTCACATGTATGGTTGTCCCATGTAGATGGCGCTCATGTGGGCGGGCTGTCAGATACACTCCGGTGGAGGAATGCAAAAAAAAGGTGAGCGAAAGCACACGTGTGATGGGACTGGATTATGGACCGTGAAAGACTGGAGAGAACAACTGCAAATAACATCATCTATAGATATATCTGACTGCTGTCTGAAGGCCTCATATACCAAGATAAATCATTATACCTTCGGCTCATTATCTAATCACTGGGTACAGACACTGATCCGAAGGGCTTTGGTGAGTTTCCTGAGTAACACCGCCCACTTCTCTACTTCTCTCCTCCCACTGGGGGACAGACACTGATCCGGAGAGCTTTGGTGAGTTTCCTGAGTAACACCGCCAACTTCTCCACTTCTCTCCACCCACTGGGGGACAGACACTGATCTGGAGGGCTTTGGTGAGTTTCCTGAGTAACACCGCCCACTTCTCCACTTCTCTCCACCCACTGGGGGACAGACACTGATCCGGAGGGCTTTGGTGAGTTTCCTGAGTAACACCGCCCACTTCTCCACTTCTCTCCACCCACTGGGGGACAGACACTGATCCGGAGGGCTTTGGGGAGTTTCCTGAGTAACACCGCCCACTTCTCCACTTCTCTCCACCCACTGGGGGACAGACACTGATCCGGAGGGCTTTGGTGAGTTTCCTGAGTAACACCGCCCACTTCTCCACTTCTCTCCACCCACTGGGGGACAGACACTGATCCGGAGGGCTTTGGTGAGTTTCCTGAGTAACACCGCCCACTTCTCCACTTCTCTCCACCCACTGGGGGACAGACACTGATCCGGAGGGCTTTGGTGAGTTTCCTGAGTAACACCGCCCACTTCTCCGCTTCTCTCCACCCACTGGGGGACAGACACTGATCCGGAGGGCTTTGGTGAGTTTCCTGAGTAACACCGCCCACTTCTTTGCTTCTCTCCACCCACTGGGGGACAGACACTGATCCGGAGGGCTTTGGTGAGTTTCCTGAGTAACTCCGCCCACTTCTCCACTTCTCTCCACCCACTGGGGGGCAGACATTGATCCGGAGGGCTTTGGTGAGTTTCCTGAGTAACTCCGCCCACTTCTCCACTTCTCTCCACCCACTGGGGACAGACACTGATCCGGAGGGCTTTGGGGAGTTTCCTGAGTAACACCGCCCACTTCTCCACTTCTCTCCACCCACTGGGGGACAGACACTGATATCGAGGATATCGAGGATCTCGCGCTGGCTGGCGGTTATGATGGCCGCTTGACTTGCTAGCTCCGTCTTCCCAGCCCCAAAATACTTCAATCTCTTTTGAAAAAAACGGACTTAATTTCTAAATTCCCCATCATTTTGTTCCTTATTTTCTCCTGATTTTAATTATACCACACTCCCCCCTCAACTCTCTTAAATGTCCGGAAAAGAAGAGGTTAAAAAATCAAGGCCCTCCAGGACCGTTGGACTCAAAGACGCCACAGGTAAAACGGTCCCTTCACAGACTCCACTATCTACTGGCGACTCCTTTACACCAGATAAAATTACTATTCAACCTAAGACTGACAAAATTGTTACAAGTCAACTACAAAATAACAAACTTGATTTACCAGTCACTTCGAAACAAACGCCTCCCAAAAGAAACATTGTTGCAGCTATGTCTTTACCCAGCGATACATCTAACCTCAGCGAAGTAATTGATTCCTTAAAACAGCAGTTAATGGAAAAACTAGATGGCGTTGCAACATCTTTAAAATGTGAATTAACTAGCATCAAGTCAGATACTTCATCTATCCAATCTCAACTCTCCAAAATCTCACAGACTGTTACTAAACATGAAGAATACATTAAGGACAACAGACATGACATTGATGAAAATTATTTCGCTATACAAGATCTCTCCTCAAACCTTGAATCTCTTATTAATGAACAAAAAAGAAATAATTTAAAAATTAAAGGTATTCCAGAGTCTTGCTCGGATCTACATTCATTCTGTACTAAACTCCTTGAATTCATTTACAGTCCTGATTTACCCTTTCCAGACAGATTCTTTTCCCATGTATATCGTGTGGGAAGGAAGACTAAACAAGATTCCTCACAAAGAGATATCTTGGTGCGCTGTACAAATCTTGAAATACGCAATAATATCCTGAAATACGCAAGACTGAGAGATCTTAAACATTTTGAAAATACTTCCATCCTAATATTTCCTGACATTGCTAGTTCCTCCCTTCAAAAAAAATATGAACTAAAACCCCTTACTACGTGGCTCAACTTAAAAGGAGTCAGATATGGATGGCTCTATACTCCCTTTGCCTTAAATTTCATCCTTGATGGACAAAAGTACCTCATTAAAAACGGTGACGAAGGTCGAGATATTCTCCTCAAACTCCAAAAAAGATACAATCCTTCAAGGTCTCCACGAGATCTTCATAACCCCCGGAGTACTCCTCCTCACTCATCCGGTTCTCCTCGTGACTCCCCGGTGACACACGTGGACCCGCCCTCATCTACTAACACAGCCAGGAAACGAGACTCCTCCTCCGGAAGTGGTCAGAATTCATTGGAACGCACTGCTGAAACGCAAGGATCGGAGAGAAGACCCAGACGTCGAACCAGACAGCAAAATAACTCCAATGATTGGTGGCAACAATCTGCTATTACCCCTGGAACTTGAACTCTTGGTTCGAATCCACTTTATTAACATTTTGAATATTTTGGCTACTATTTGATTACTATTTGACAACCCTTATTCCTTACTGGAAAATTTAACCCACTAATTTACTTTAACCCATTTTGAGCCAGTTCTCTCAACATAATTTTCCACAATATTTTTACCTCTTTTGTTCTCTTCCTCTCCCCCCAATTTGTTAATATGTATGTACATACATGCATGTATGTTTAATACCCCCCTCCTTTTTTTTTTTTTTTTTTTTTTCCCACTATATACCACTTTGTTCTAAAGTGCACTTATCTGTTCATGTTTATATTACCTCCTTTTTCACCCTTTGGTTGCCGTGATGGTGCGAGATGTACTGGCACTTGAGGGACTAATATATTAATCCTGACGTATATATGTTAATTGTTGATAAACATGTGCTAATGTTGATGTAATGTACGTCTTCTACAACAATGTACTTGCGCAGATGTGCTGTATGCCTTATTGCTAGTCGCCCCTTAACCTTTTGGGCGACTGGCAATAATAATTGCGTGGTGTATGATTGCGTATATATTGACCCTCTGGGCGCGATTTGGCGTTCGGGGGGTTAGTGTGTATGTAATGCACTATGTACTCTGTACCTCCTATTATATTATACTAATGTTAATGTACTTGAGACATACTTATAGTGATATACCACACTTCCTTTATTCGCTTATACCTTAACATACCCTAATGCCGAAGTAACACGTCTCATTTTATATACCGTTTTAATTCACTGATTCATTGTATGACATATTGCATCCCTTGTCTTATATATCTATATGTAATATACTATTTATGAGGTATATGTATGATATATACATATCATCTATTTCATTTCCTTATATCTCATACACCACACATCCCCCCCCCCTTTTTTTTTTTTTTTTTTTTTTTTGGGGCACAGGGCAAGGGGGAAAGGTGGGAGGGATGGAATGGAATAAAATACACATACAATTATATTAATTCCCCCCTTTTTTTTTCCTTTTTTTTCTCACTGTCTCTGTGGGCTGGGTTGACGAGCGAGATTTGCAGGAGTAGTTCGTTTATTGCACCTCCTGCCAGCCTTTAACATTTCAAAGGCAAATACTATTGCTTGATATATCCTTCTTGTATACCTATGTTTAATAACACTTTTTGTTTAACTTCTATTAACGTTAGGGGTTTTACTTCAGCACAAAAGAGAGGAAAAGCCTTTTTATCTTTAGAGAGGTTTAAGTCAGACTTTCTCCTCCTTCAGGAGACCAAGTTCAGAAAGAAAAGTCAAATTCATTTTCTGTCTAAAAAATATAATAGATTCTATACGAGTTCTAGTGAGGGGAGGAGAGGTGGAGTTGCCACCCTTATTAGAAATAATGTCCCATTCATCACAGAACACGTCATTACAGACCACGAAGGAAATTATTTAATTTTAATTGGAAATCTTTGTGGTATCACTCTAACCATAGTGAATATATATGCACCACAGTTTGAAAGAAAATCCTTCTTTCAGAGATTAAAATTAATTATTCAAGAAAACCAAAAAGGAAGATTAATCATAGGAGGTGACTTCAATTTATGTCAATCTCCTGGACTGGATAGACTGTCTTCAGATAAGTCCAGAGATGGTCTCTCTAAGATTATTAAAGATTTTATGTCCGGGTTAGCAGTTTTTGATCCTTGGAGAGAAAGAAATCCCAGGTCCAAGGAATTCACTTTCTTCTGCCCCCACAAAAACCTTTCATCGAGAATTGACTATTTCCTCATAGATCAATACTCACTGGAAAACGTCATAGACACCATAATGTTTCCTCAAGTTTGGACTGACCATAGCTCTGTATCTCTCTGGATTACTTGCAATTTGAAATCAAACAGAGCCTTTAGATGGCGGATTAATGAACGTCTACTGTTGAATGGAGACATTAAACTCAGAGTATCTAAACACATAAACTTATTTTTCAAAGAAAATACATCTCCAAACGATAATCTTAATTCAGCCACAATCTGGCTTGCCCATAAGGCCACCATTAGAGGTTTACTAATTAATCTTGCTAGTCACAGGCGGAAAAACAGGGATGCCCTTTTGAGATCTCTCGAGGAATCTTTAGCTAATCTGATCTCAACTCAATCTTCTTCCCCGACCCTCAAAAGAGCTAGGGAAATTTGTAAAGTTAAGGAACAAATTGATCTCCTTCTTGATAAAGTTGTTGATAACAACTTCTCTTGGACTAAACAAAGGTTCTTCTTATGGGGCAATAAAGCTCATAGACTAATGGCCCATCAATTGGATTCTCGTAAACCAACTCAAAACATTAGGAAAATTAACTGTGGTGGTTCCATCGGGAAGTCTTCCAATGTAAAAAATATTATCAAAGCCTTTGAAACTCACCTATCTAACTTGTTTAATGAAAAACTTCTATTCGAAGAAAATAAGTTTCATGACTTTTTCTCCGATTTAGACCTCCCAAGTTTAAATGATGAAGGCCGCAAACGTCTAAATATGCCAATTGAAAAGGAAGAAATCGAAAAAGTAATAAGTAGTTTAAAAAATGGTAAAAGTCCAGGACCAGACGGTTACACTAACTTTTATTATAAATGTTTTGCTAAAGAATTATCTCCTTACCTAAAACTTTTCTTTGACTATATCCTGGAAAAAAAAACCCTTGATAAAGACTCAAACTCCTCTTTTGTCACTATGATCTGTAAACCAAACAAAGACCCAGAAGATATTAATAATTACAGACCTATTAGCCTCATCAATACAGATCTTAAGATTCTCTCAAAGCTATTAGCTGACAGATTAAAAATTTTTCTACCTTATTTGATCCACTCAGATCAATGTGGTTTTGTTCCTGGAAGAAATACCAGTGATTCAACTAGAAGAGCCTTTGATGTCATTGATATCTCTTCCCGACTTAAATCTAAAAACTCTCTCCTTCTCTCATTGGATATAACAAAAGCTTTCGACTCTGTTAATTGGACCTATATGAAAAAAATTATCTCTATTTTTGGTTTAAATGGTCACATCGAACATTATCTAACGGCCTTACAGAATAAGTCTATAAGTATTCTAAGAATGATGGGCCTTGAAAGTAGTCCAATTTCAATTAAAAGGGGCACCAAACAAGGATGTCCCCTCTCACCACTAATCTTCGCCCTCTGTATTGAACCCCTAGCAGCTACTATTAGGATAAACACTTCAATTAAGGGAATTGGATTGGATCAACATTCTAAAATTAATTTGTATGCTGACGATATTTTGATGTTCATTTCTGACCCTCTGCTCTCTATTAATACCCTGTGGTCTGTTCTTCAACATTTTAGTCAAATTTCTGGCCTGACTATTAATCAAGAGAAATCTGAAATTTTAAGCTTAAATTTAGAAAAAGATGTTAAAACTTCTATCTCCGATTCCTTTCTTTTTAAGTGGAGAGATGATTTCATCTCTTACCTGGGTGTAAAGATCCCCAAAAATATAAATAAAACTTTCTCTTACAATTTCAGACCCCTCTGGAAAACTTTTCTGGACAAATTATCAAATTGGACTCCGCTTCCTCTCTCTTTCTTTGGAAGAATTAATGCTTTAAAGATGAATCTTCTCCCTAAAGTTCTTTACCTCTTTCGAACGCTTCCAATCAGAATCCATAAATCAGATCTTATTAGAATACAAAACGAATTCTTTAGTTTTACCTGGCTCTATAAGCATCCACGAATTAAAAGAGACACTCTATTCAGAGAAAAGAAATTCGGAGGCCTTTTATTTCCTAATCTATATAATTATTATCTCTCTTCCAGACTATCACAACTTCTTGTTCTTACTGCTAAATATGATCTTCCCTGGCTTTGTCCTCGATGGGTTTCTTTGGAATCTCAACTAACCCCAAGAAAATTTCTTCTTAACTGGATCTGGTCCCTCCCCCATCAGAGATCTTCGAACCTACAAAATGCTCTTCAAACAACAATAAATGATCTCTGGCTTTGGGATAAACATAGAATTAAGCTTAAACTGATTGACTTCAGATCGAAACTCATTCCTCTATCTTCCTCTTTCTTTAATTGGAACCTTAGTGAATCAAATTTTGTCGCTAAATTATCAGAATATGGTTTTGATAACCTAAGTACCCTAATTTTTAGAAACAGATTTCTTGATTGGTCAGTCTTACGAGACCCTATCGTCGGCTTGCCAGAAGAAAAACACACATATAACTCTATTAAAATCACCCTCACTCATTATTTAGGTGATTATATTACTATGCCCCTTACAAAATTCGAATCCTTTTTCAAACTATGGACTCCCCCCCAAAAATCTATTTCTCCCATTTATAAAATATTACTATATGACACAACAAAATTAAAATCTCAGCATTTATGGGAAAATATGTCACAACATTCTTGGTCACATGAAGAATGGCAATCTATCATCACTAGAATACATAAAACTAGCCTGAATCTTAATCTAGTTGAGCAATCCTACAAGATGCTTCATCTTTACCATTTAGTTCCAGCCAAACTTGCTTTAATGTATCCTGATATCCCCGACCAGTGCTTCAGAGGCTGTCAGGATACTGGGACATTCTTACATATATGGTGGTCTTGTCCTAAAGTTAAACTCATTTGGGGAAAAATTAATAAACTCCTTTCAACTATCCTTCACAAAAGAGTCTCCCTTAATAGTTATGAAGCTTTACTAGGCCTCAAAGTCGACGCAGTTTCTAAACACCAAGACAAGCTTATCGTTAGAATCTGCTCAGCAACCAGAACCTGTATTGGTTCTCACTGGAAGAAATTTAACATCTCTTGGTCAAATATTTTAGACAAAATAAATTTTATTTGTAAAAACGAATACCTCAATTCGATCGAACTTGGAAACTTTGATGCTTTTACCTCTATTTGGTCTCCATGGTTGGACAGTAAGTTTTGTTATAACAAAAAGATTTTGTGCAATCCCTAATACCACTCCCTTTGGACATTTTTCCTCTCTTTTCGGCTTTATTACTCCATCTTCTCTCACTCCCTATTATAAATGTATTACATTATTAATTATTCATTTCATTCTATATGTCATATTTAACATATTATCATATTGTTAATGTATTATCATATTGTTATTATTATTTGTATTATTACTTTACTTACTTTCTACATTACTTTCTCACATTCATGTTCTGTTTATTCTTTTTTTTTTTTATTCTTAATAAACTTCAGTTTTAAAAAAAAAAAAACACCGCCCACTTCTCCACTTCTCTCCACCCACTGGGGGACAGACACTGATCCGGAGGGCTTTGGGGAGTTTCCTGAGTAACACCGCCCACTTCTCTCCACTTCTCTCCTCCCACTGGGGGACAGACACTGATCCAGAGGGCTTTGGTGAGTTTCCTGAGTAACACCGCCCACTTCTCCACTTCTCTCCACCCACTGGTGGACAGACACTGATCCAGAGGGCTTTGGTGAGTTTCCTGAGTAACACCGCCCACTTCTCCACTTCTCTCCACCCACTGGGGGACAGACACTGATCCGGAGGGCTTTGGTGAGTTTCCTGAGTAACACCGCCCACTTCTCCACTTCTCTCCACCCACTAGTGGACAGACACTGATCCGGAGGGCTTTGGTGAGTTTCCTGAGTAACACCGCCCACTTCTCCACTACTCTCCACCCACTGGGGGACAGACACTGATCCGGAGGGCTTTGGTGAGTTTCCTGAGTAACACCGCCCACTTCTCCACTTCTCTCCACCCACTGGTGGACAGACACTGATCCGGAGGGCTTTGGTGAGTTTCCTGAGTAACACCGCCCACTTCTCCACTACTCTCCACCCACTGGGGGGCAGACACTGATCTGGAGGGCTTTGGTGAGTTTCCTGAGTAACACCGCCCACTTCTCCACTTCTCTCCACCCACTGGGGGACAGACACTGATCCGGAGGGCTTTGGTGAGTTTCCTGAGTAACACCGCCCACTTCTCCACTTCTCTCCACCCACTGGTGGACAGACACTGATCCGGAGGGCTTTGGTGAGTGTCCTGAGTAACACCGCCCACTTCTCCACTTCTCTCCACCCACTGGGGGACAGACACTGATCCGGAGGGCTTTGGTGAGTTTCCTGAGTAACACCGCCCACTTCTCCACTTCTCTCCACCCACTGGTGGACAGACACTGATCCGGAGGGCTTTGGTGAGTTTCCTGAGTAACACCGCCCACTTCTCCACTTCTCTCCACCCACTGGTGGACAGACACTGATCCAGAGGGCTTTGGTGAGTTTCCTGAGTAACACCGCCCACTTCTCCACTTCTCTCCACCCACTGGGGGGCAGACACTGATCCGGAGGGCTTTGGGGAGTTTCCTGAGTAACACCGCCCACTTCTCCACTTCTCTCCACCCACTGGTGGACAGACACTGATCCGGAGGGCTTTGGGGAGTTTCCTGAGTAACACCGCCCACTTCTCCACTTCTCTCCTCCCACTGGTGGACAGACACTGATCCGGAGGGCTTTGGGGAGTTTCCTGAGTAACTCCGCCCACTTCTCTCCACTTCTCTCCTCCCACTGGGGACAGACACTGATCCGGAGGGCTTTGGTGAGTTTCCTGAGTAACACCGCCCACTTCTCCACTTCTCTCCACCCACTGGTGGACAGACACTGATCCGGAGGGCTTTGGTGAGTGTCCTGAGTAACACCGCCCACTTCTCCACTTCTCTCCACCCACTGGGGGACAGACACTGATCTGGAGGGCTTTGGTGAGTTTCCTGAGTAACACCGCCCACTTCTCCACTTCTCTCCACCCACTGGGGGACAGACACTGATCCGGAGGGCTTTGGTGAGTGTCCTGAGTAACACCGCCCACTTCTCCACTTCTCTCCACCCACTGGGGGACAGACACTGATCCGGAGGGCTTTGGTGAGTTTCCTGAATAACACCGCCCACTTCTCCACTTCTCTCCACCCACTGGGGGACAGACACTGATCCGGAGGGCGGTGAGTTTCCTGAGTAACACCGCCCACTTCTCCACTTCTCTCCACCCACTGGTGGACAGACACTGATCCGGAGGGCTTTGGTGAGTTTCCTGAGTTACACCGCCCACTTCTCCACTTCTCTCCACCCACTGGGGGACAGACACTGATCCGGAGGGCTTTGGTGAGTTTCCTGAGTAACACCACCCACTTCTTCACTTCTCTCCTCCCACTGGGGGACAGACACTGATCCGGAGGGCTTTGGTGAGTTTCCTGAGTAACACCGCCCACTTCTTCACTTCTCTCCTCCCACTGGGGGACAGACACTGATCCGGAGGGCTTTGGTGAGTTTCCTGATTAACTCCGCCCACTTCTTCACTTCTCTCCTCCCACTGGGGGACAGACACTGATCCGGAGGGCTTTGGTGAGTTTCCTGATTAACTCCGCCCACTTCTTCACTTCTCTCCTCCCACTGGGGGACAGACACTGATCCGGAGGGCTTTGGTGAGTTTCCTGAGTAACACCGCCCACTTCTCCACTTCTCTCCACCCACTGGGGGACAGACACTGATCCGGAGGGCTTTGGTGAGTTTCCTGAGTAACACCGCCCACTTCTCCACTTCTCTCCACCCACTGGGGGACAGACATTGATCCGGAGGGCTTTGGTGAGTTTCCTGAGTAACACCGCCCACTTCTCCACTTCTCTCCACCCACTGGTGGACAGACACTGATCCGGAGGGCTTTGGTGAGTTTCCTGAGTAACTCCGCCCACTTCTCCACTTCTCTCCACCCACTGGGGGACAGACACTGATCTGGAGGGCTTTGGTGAGTTTCCTGAGTAACACCGCCCACTTCTCCACTTCTCTCCACCCACTGGGGGACAGACACTGATCCGGAGGGCTTTGGTGAGTTTCCTGAGTTACACCGCCCACTTCTCCACTTCTCTCCACCCACTGGGGGACAGACACTGATCCGGAGGGCTTTGGGGAGTTTCCTGAGTAACACCGCCCACTTCTCCACTTCTCTCCACCCACTGGGGGACAGACACTGATCCGGAGGGCTTTGGTGAGTTTCCTGAGTAACACCGCCCACTTCTCCACTTCTCTCCACCCACTGGGGGCAGACACTGATCCTGAGGGCTTTGGTGAGTTTCCTGAGTAACACCGCCCACTTCTCCACTTCTCTTCACCCACTGGGGGACAGACGCTGATCCGGAGGGCTTTGGGGAGTTTCCTGAGTAACACCGCCCACTTCTCCACTTCTCTCCACCCACTGGGGGCAGACACTGATCCGGAGGGCTTTGGGGAGTTTCCTGAGTAACACCGCCCACTTCTCCACTACTCTCCACCCACTGGGGGACAGACACTGATCCGGAGGGCTTTGGTGAGTTTCCTGAGTAACACCGCCCACTTCTCCACTTCTCTCCACCCACTGGGGGACAGACACTGATCCGGAGGGCTTTGGTGAGTTTCCTGAGTAACACCGCCCACTTCTCCACTACTCTCCACCCACTGGGGGACAGACAGTGATCCGGAGGGCTTTGGTGAGTTTCCTGAGTAACACCGCCCACTTCTCCACTTCTCTCCACCCACTGGGGGGCAGACACTGATCTGGAGGGCTTTGGTGAGTTTCCTGAGTAACACCGCCCACTTCTCCACTTCTCTCCACCCACTGGGGGGCAGACACTGATCCGGAGGGCTTTGGTGAGTTTCCTGAGTAACACCGCCCACTTCTCCACTTCTCTCCACCCACTGGGGGACAGACACTGATCCGGAGGGCTTTGGTGAGTTTCCTGAGTAACACCGCCCACTTCTCCACTTCTCTCCACCCACTGGGGGACAGACACTGATCCGGAGGGCTTTGGTGAGTTTCCTGAGTAACACCGCCCACTTCTCCACTTCTCTCCTCCCACTGGGGGGCAGACACTGATCCGGAGGGCTTTGGTGAGTTTCCTGAGTAACACCGCCCACTTCTCCACCTCTCTCCACCCACTGGGGGACAGACACTGATCTGGAGGGCTTTGGTGAGTTTCCTGAGTAACACCGCCCACTTCTCCACTTCTCTCCACCCACTGGGGGACAGACACTGATCCGGAGGGCTTTGGTGAGTTTCCTGAGTAACACCGCCCACTTCTCCACTTCTCTCCACCCACTGGGGGACAGACACTGATCCGGAGGGCTTTGGGGAGTTTCCTGAGTAACACCGCCCACTTCTCCACTTCTCTCCACCCACTGGGGGGCAGACACTGATCTGGAGGGCTTTGGTGAGTTTCCTGAGTAACACCGCCCACTTCTCCACTTCTCTCCACCCACTGGGGGGCAGACACTGATCTGGAGGGCTTTGGTGAGTTTCCTGAGTAACACCGCCCACTTCTCCACTTCTCTCCACCCACTGGGGGGCAGACACTGATCCGGAGGGCTTTGGTGAGTTTCCTGAGTAACACCGCCCACTTCTCCACTTCTCTCCACCCACTTGGGGACAGACACTGATCTGGAGGGCTTTGGTGAGTTTCCTGAGTAACACCGCCCACTTCTCCACTTCTCTCCACCCACTTGGGGACAGACACTGATCCGGAGGGCTTTGGTGAGTTTCCTGAGTAACACCGCCCACTTCTCCACTTCTCTCCACCCACTGGGGGGCAGACACTTATCCGGAGGGCTTTGGAGAGTTTCCTGAGTAACACCGCCCACTTCTCCACTTCTCTCCACCCACTGGGGGACAGACACTGATCCAGAGGGCTTTGGTGATTTTCTTGAGTAACACCGCCCACTTCTCCACTTCTCTCCACCCACTGGGGGACAGACACTGATCCGGAGGGCTTTGGGGAGTTTCCTGAGTTACACCGCCCACTTCTCCACTTCTCTCCACCCACTGGGGGACAGACACCGATGCAGAGGGCTTTGGTGAGTTTCCTGAATAACTCTGCCCATTTCTCCCCCTTCTTACCCTGTTCCGCCCACTTCCCGCCCATTCTTCCACCTGTCAGCCCCAGTGAAGCCCCATCCACAATTTGCATCATTTAGACATGCCCATTGCCAGGCCACGAGCCTTCTCCAGGAGCTCCAAAAAAGAAAGGGGGAGATTTGTAAAAAGAGCTCTTCTTCGTTTTTGCGTACAGGTCCTTAACCCCTTAACGACCCTTGACAGTCATAGTACGTCATGGGTCGATCCGCCTTAACGACCCATGACGTACGATGACCGTCATGGAATTCCTGGCTCCCCCAGCGGCTGCACGCCGTTTGTGGAGTACGGAACCGGAAGGAGCAAAAAAAAAAAAAAAAAAAAAATGCTCTGTCGTCCTTAACTGACCATGCCGAGCTGCCCGTCGTTAAGGGGTTAAAATGTACTTATTCCTTATTATGAGTGTTGGTATTTATACTGTATTCTAGGTACTTTTATAAATGTGGTGACAGCAAATATAGGAGCAAGTCAGACATGGACATTTGGTGAAGTTTTGTCGCTAAATTGTCATGAATAGCCACGTTTCTGTATAAATTCACTGCACCGCTTTTTACGAACTTCCTTTTGCCATTTTTTTTTAAATAAAAGCGCACTAAACAACGTAATGGCCTCTTAAATCGTCGTTCACACTTTTATAACTACCAGCGACAATCTTATAGCCATTTTAAAGGGATAGTAATGTTTCATAATAAAAGCGGCTCTAATTAATCATCATCTTAGTATTTGGACCTTGGAGAGTGTTATTTCAATTCTGTCAGAGTTGTAGTACAAGAGTAATTCAATGATAAAATATCCCCCTCCCACCCCTTTTACTGATGTAACACTGCTCAGCCAGATCAGAAGGGAGGTGCCCAGGTAGACTGCAGAGAGGGACAATCTTCAATTAAGATAAGGGAAAAAGCTGAAAGACTTGTCAAGGGGGGCAGGGCTTTCATTGTTCTCACAGGAAGAAGATTGTCCCCTGCTGTTATCTGTCTGGTCTATGGACTGCATTCCACATCTGAGAAGAGATGGCGTACACTAGGTAAAAGGGGCGGGAGGGGAACTTTGCTTGTGATAAGACTTATATCGTTCTTCATGTTTTTTTAATGCCTACAAAATAAAATAAAGATAAAACGAAGTATTACTATCCCTTTAAAGCATATTTTCTATTAACTCCACTTTTATAAATCTCCCCCAAAGTTCCCAGGTGTGTAAATCGTTCTGTTACTCAGATTAACCCCTTGAGGAACAGAGGGGGGTCTGCAATGCATTGTGAAGCAATATGTTGCACACTGCTCGGGTCCTCAAAAGTTTAACCCTTTGAGTGTCAGAGAGGTATCCAACGCATTGTGTTGCAATTAGGGTGACCACATATCCCGGAATGCCCGGGACTGTCCCTTATTTGAGACCTGTGTCCCGGGTCACCCCCCACTGGGACAATAAAGAGTTCCAGAATGAGCATGGTAACTAATGTTGATAAAGCTGGAAATTAAAAAAAAAGAATGCTGCTTCGTAAGGCGACAGGAAATCATTGGCCAACCCTTACCCTTTGCGATTTCCCGCCAGACACTGCACCATTCTGACACTCCGTGTCATAGTTGATGGGAACAAATAGGTTTCGTTACACTCCGCTCATCAAAATGCCTGGCGTCCTAGAGAACTATCAGCGGCACTTTGGTATGTCAGATCTGTACCGGACACTCGGATAGAGGCCGCTGAGGGGGAGATATGGCGAGGATATCACTGTGTCTCTTTGTGGTTACACCCGGACCGGGTACCGGAGGAGGAAAACCATGTGGCCACTCTTAAATTTCAAGTACACGGGTGTTTCGTCTGGTAGTGGGATGGTACTTCATAGAAAAAAAATGTGATACAGAGTGCTGACGAGTAGGGTGACCATGTGTCTCGGAATGGCAGATTGGATATGTGGTCACCCTAGTTGCAATGCGTTGGATAACCTCTCTAACACTCAAAGGGTTAAAGGGATAGTAATACTTTGTTTTATCTTTATTTTATTTTTGTAGGCATTAAAAAAACATGAACGATTTAAGTCTTATCTCTCAAACCTTTATAGTTTGAAAGATATTCACAAGCAAAGTTTCCCCTCCCGCCCCTTTTACCTAGTGTAAGTCATCTCTTCTCAGATGTGGAATCCAGTCCATAGACCAGACAGATAACAGAACAGGACAATCTTCTTCCTATGAGAACAATGAAAGCCCTGCCCCCCTTGACAAGTTTTTCAGGTTTTTCCCTTATCTTAATTGAAGATTGTCCCTCTCTGCAGTCTACCTGGGCACCTCCCTTCTGCTCTGGCTGAGCAGTGTTACATCAGTAAAAGGGGTGGGAGGGGGATACTTTGTCATTCAATTACTCTTGTACTACAACTCTGACAGAATTGAAATAACACTCTCCAGAGTCCAAATACTATGACGATTAATTTGAGCTGCTTTTATTATGAAACATTACTATCCCTTTAAGAGTCTTGTATCCCTAGGGTGGAGGTCCCCTTTAAAATATATACACACATACAGATGCCACAAGCAGATCCTCCAGAGACGGAATCGCGCTCCTGTTCTGCCACGTGATGTGATTTACTGCACAAGGTTGTCTGCTGAAGGTGGGAAATGTTACATATAAATTACCATAATATGGCAGTATAATTCACTAGTGACATATTAAAAAAATAAATTGACTGTAAATTGACCCTATAAACATACAGAGGCCCATGTAATAAGTACAGCCGGAGCACTTCTGGGGGTGACAGAGCACTGCAATGTTTTGAAGACCCTTCTGGAGTTCAAAAGGTTAAAATTCCATTTAAATTAATGCAAGTTTTTATTTGTCCTCTAGACTGCAGTTTCTTAAACGGCAATTAAGGGTTTAACCCTTTGCGTGCCAGAGAGATACCTCTCTGGCATTCAAAGGGTTAACCCTTCGAATGACTGCTGTATGAAGGACTCCTACTCTTGGTTTGACGCAAACTTAATCCAGTCGTGCTTATTCCACTCGCTGCTTAACCCCTTAACGACCCCTGAAGGTCATAGTACGTCATGGGTAGATCTGAGTTAACGACCCATGTCGTACTATAACGGTCATGGAATTCTGTGCTCCCCCATACACACACACACATGCACACACTCATATACATACAGACACACGCACAAACACACATACATATACAGACATACATGCACACACACATACATATACAAACACACACATACATACACAAACACACTCATACACACATACATGCAGACACACATACACACACACGCATATACACACATATGCACACATACACATGCCCTTTTTCACCTTATGTGAAGTGGGTGGGGGTGTATTATACGCAAGGGTGAGAAACATGATCTGCTCCCATCTTCCCACCACCTAAATATGTTGCCTCTACTGTCTATCTAGCTCATATGTACTGTATGTATGTATGTATGTATCTATCTATCTATCTATCTATCTATCTATCTATCTATCTATCTATCTATCCGTCTCATATCTATCTATCTATCTATCTATCTATCTATCTATCTATCTATCTCTCTATCCAGTGGCGTAACAATAGGGGTCGCAGTGGTCGCACCTGCGACCGGGCCCATCACTCCAGGGTCCCGGCCACCGCCTGCGACCCCCTCGCCCTCAGCAGTCACTTACCTGACCTCCCACTTGGCACGCTGCTGTAGTAATACAGAGCGCTGGGAGATGACATCATCTCCCAGCCTCTGCATTACTACAGCGGTGCGCGGGAGTTCCGGTTACAGAGATCTCTGCTGAAGGAGGCACAGGTCTGTAAAGACACTCCGCTAGACCACCAGGGACTGGAGGTAGGGGAAATGTGCAGATGGGGGCATTGTGGAGATGAAGGGGGCATTGTGGAAGGGGCATTGTGGAGATGAAGGGGGCATTGTGGAAGGGGGCATTGTGGAGATGAAGGGGGCATTGTGGAAGGGGCATTGTGGAGATGAAGGGGGCATTGTGGAAGGGGAATTGTGGAGATGAAGGGGGGCATTGTGGAGATGAAGGGGGCATTGTGGAGATGAAGGGGGCATTGTGGAAGGGGCAATGTGGATGAGGGGGCCAATGTGGGCGGGGGGGGGCCCATGGCAATTCTTGCACCAGGGCCCTGTGGCTTCTAGTTACGCCTCTGTCTCTATCTATCTATCTCTCATATCTATCTATCTATCTATCTATCTATCTATCTATCTATCTCATATCTATCTATCTATCTCATATCTATCTATCTATCTATCTATCTATCTATCTATCTATCTATCTATCCATGTATCTCATATCTATCTATGTATCTCATATCTATCTATCTATCTATCTATCTATGTATCTCATATCTATCTATCTATCTATCTATCTATCTATCTATCTATCTATCTATGTATCTCATATCTATCTATCTTCTATCTATCTATCTATCTATCTATCTATCTATCTATCTATCTATCTCATATCTATCTATCTATCTCATATCTATCTATCTATCTATCTATCTATCTATCTATCTCATATCTATCTATCTCATATCTATCTATCTCATATCTATCTATCTATCTATCTATCTATCTATCTATCTATCTATGTATCTCATATCTATCTATCTATCTATCTATCTATCTTATATCTATCTATCTATCTATCTATCTATCTCATATCTATCTATCTATCTATCTATCTATCTATCTCATATCTATCTATCTATCTATCTATCTATCTATCTATCTCATATCTATCTATCTATCTATCTATCTATCTATCTATCTCATATCTATCTATCTATCTATCTATCTCATATCTATCTGTCTATCTATCTATCTATCTATCTATCTATCTATCTATCTATCTATCTCATATCTATCTATCTATCTATCTATCTATCTATCTATCTATCTCATATCTATCTGTCTATCTATCTATCTATCTATCTATCTATCTATCTATCTCATATCTATCTATCTCATATCTATCTATCTATCTATCTATCTATCTCATATCTATCTGTCTATCTATCTATCTCATATCTATCTATCTCATATCTATCTATCTGTATCATATCTGTCTGTCTGTCTGTCTGTCTGTCTATCTATCTATCTATCTATCTATCACATATGTCACTATCTATCTCTCTATCTTGCTCATGTATACGTATGTATATATGTATCTGTCTGTCTGTCTGTCTGTCTATACTTTATTTATGGTTCATATAGCGCTTGACTTTCTGCATTGTCCTTGGTTTAGAATTACACAGAACATCTTGCAGCCAGGTCTGAAGCTGAGACAGGGACTAACATGCTGTTTGGTGCAATCTGGAGCATGGATTTCTAAACCTGACAATATATCGCAGGGATTAACCCTTAGTAGCGAATTACTACAGATAATTGTATCACTTTCATTGCAGTGTATGTGGGGCCGGATGCAGAAAACAAAAGATGAACAATTGTGGAACAAACGAACAACATTGCGTGTGCGTGTGTGCATTTATTAATTTAAATGGGGCTTTTAACTAACTCCTTGGATGCTCTGGTATTCAAAGAGTTAAAAGCCCAATTAACCCTTTGAGTGCCAGAGAGGGATCCAAAGTGTGTTTTTTATAAATGTCCCTGAGTTAAAGGGATATGCGGCCGTATCTCCCAACGATGTCAGTTGTTTTATTCGAACATTATAACAGTTCAAATAATCAGGAAGTGAATTTACTGTGTTTACTTCCTGATAGTTCTGACAGGAAGTGACTTAGCAGTGTCTATCACATTCTATAGAGAACTGTAAGTCACTAACTTTCCTCTCCATTTGAATGTAACAGAATAACTAATCGGAATTTGACCACTAGAGGGCACTGCTAATGTAAAAAAACAAAACAAAACCTGGGTTTAAACTGTAATAACTCTGGAAATACATATCTCTCAGCAGTGAGAGTACCCTTATTTTACTCAACAGAAAACACCCTACAATGCATATGTTTTCATACAAAATGTTTACTGCTTCTTTTCGACATTTTATTTAGTAAGCAATTGCTTGGCTAGGATTTAACTGTTGATGAAACTGATATCTCTGTTCTAGTGATTTTCAACCAGAGTTCATTGGTACTGTGATGCACAACAAACATCCACTTACGGTGCCCCCCGTTTTTTTTAATGAAGGCTTTGACAAAAATGTGAATATTGAGTTTTAAATTTGTAATTACAAAAATAGTTATGCACAATATCAATATGTTTATTTTTGCTGTTATGAAGAATAACAGTATGTATATATTGTGACGTTCATTACGCCTTTGCTGAATGACATAAAATATGTTGGGGTGCCCCTCCAGATTGCATGGTGGGGGGGACAAAAAAAAAGATTGAGAACTGTTGCTCTGTACTATACTAGTTTAAAAGACCGTGTACACGGGCCACAGTGCCACCCAGCAGCCTCGGCTGGAGCATGGAGCCTCTCTGCTCACTGGCCGTGCTCCAGTCATGTGCAGTACAGAGTGCCCGAACGTGTTGCGGCTGATACAGAGCGGGGCGCTCCGACCAAGCGGACCCAGGAAGGTGCGCAGAGAGGGCTCAGGTCCGAATTCGGAGTGCCCCGCTCTGTATCAGCCGCAGCACGTTTGGGCACTCTGTACTGTGCATGACTGCAGCGCAGGCAGTCTCTACTGCGCATGACTGCAGCCCATGTCGGCTTCTGACAAACATCCGAGTGAATGTGTGTGTGTATATATGCATTGTGAGCATATATATGAATAGACTTGTAGGTCATTAAAGGGATAGTAATGTTTCATAATAAAAGCAGCTCAATCATCATAGTATTTGGACTTTGGAGAGTGTTATTTCAATTCTCTCAGAGTTGTAGTTCAAGAGTAATTCAATGACAAAGTGTCCCCCTCCTGCCCCTTTTACTGATGTAACACTGCTCAGCCAGAGCAGAAGGGAGGTGCCCAGGTAGACTGCAGAGAGGGACAATCTTCAATTAAGATAAGGGAAAAACCTGAAACACTTGTCAAGGGGGGCAGGGCTTTCATTGTTCTCATAGGAAGAAGATTGTCCCCTTCTGTTATCTGTCTGGTCTATGGACTGGATTCCACATCTGAGAAGAGATGGCTTACACTAGGTAAAAGGGGCGGGAGGGGGAACTTTGCTTGTGAATATCTCTCAAACCATAAAGGTTTGAGAGATAAGATTTATATCGTTCTTCATGTTTTTTTAATGCCTACAAAATAAAATAAAGTTAAAACTAAGTATTACTATCCCTTTAAAGGGGATCTATCACCCCTATACCTGTTGGTCTCAATAGTTAGTTATGTAGCGACTAGCTGGTAAAACGTTTTCATTGTTTTAATAAAATTGTCATTTTGCTTAATTTAATCAAGTAAAAATTGCCCTGCGCCCTACTTCTGGACAGACTGTGGGTACATCTCTGTACCGCAGTCCGTCACCCTTCCTCTGCTCCCCTCCCTCGATTCAGTCTCCTCCAATGACAGAGGCTTTTCACACGTAAGCTGGCACTGTCTCTGGCCAATGAGAGTGCTCTTGCTTACATGCAGAAAGCCTCCGATATCGAAGTAGGGAGGGGAACAGAGGAAGAGTGACAGACTGCGGTACAGAGCTGGTAACCTCAGTCTGTCCGGAAGTAGGGCGCAGGGCAATATTTACTTGATTAAATTAAGCAAAATAACGATTTTATTAAAAAAAAAATGAAACGTTTTACCAGCTAGTCACTATATAAATTAACTATTGAGACCAACATGTATAGGGCTGATAGATCCCCTTTAAAACATTTGCCTGGGCTGGGATTTAACCCTTTGAGTGCCAGAGACGTATCCATTTGGATACCTCTCTGGCACTCAAAGGGTTAATGGTTGTACTGTTTGTCGATGAGTCACAGCCTGTCCTGATCAAGTTGCCAGAATTCTGCTGCGGCAAAAGAAAAGATGCATTGTCACATTAGCAGTACCTCCTCTCTCTCTCTCTGTGCAATATTCACTTTAGGTCTCTTGGTAATGCTGTCCTGCACATCAAATCATCAGCGCCATTATGTCACACGCTCTGATTGGCTGCCGAAGCCTTGGTTTCTGAAGGATTAAAGGTCAACCACTCACCAATAGGAAGGCAGATTTGTCTGCTATACCAAGCACTGCAGTACTATCTACAGTCGCTACTGCAATTACCATCCAAAGGGTCTTATGTAGAAAGCAAAAGGTGCGCCGTGCTGGGGCAAACCAACTGCACCATGGGGGCAAATAATTGGACACCTGTCTAGTATTCAAGAGTCTAAAAGCCCCATTTAAATCAATGGGGTTTTTATTTGTCCTCTGTGGTGCAGTCAGGAAACCAAGTGCACTATTTTCAACAAGGGGGGCACATTAGGGTGACCACATTTACTTCCTGACATTCAGGGACACTGTCGACAGAATAGCGGCAAAGTACTGCTCAGCAGTAGTGTGGCTGCAAGGGTAGGGTCACATGACTCTCAGAAGACACAACACATTGGGGTCCCCAACAACAAGAAGTCTGTCAATTGCCTACCCCAGTCTACAGGATTCAACCCTTTGAGTGCCAGAAAGGTATTCAATACATTGCGCTGCAATGAATTAGATACTTCTCTAGCACTCAAAGGGTTAAGAAGTGGGTGTGGATAATATAAGACAGGAAAGGCTCGGTTTTACTTTTCTCTAGTTTAGATCCCCCTCTTAACCCAAAGGGTTAACCCTTTGAGTGCCAGAGAAGTGTGCAACACATTGCTTCATGACACTCAAATAAGTAAACAATTGGAAAATATTCATGACAGCATATGTGCCTTGTTGTTATATCAGTTTCTGCCAGTGATTGTATTTTTTATATAAAGTTGTGATATATGTATAGCTGGATAATTAATCATTTCTCTGACATGAGTGCAGAAAAAAAAATACAGTACTAGTCTGACCATTTCCCTTTCTAAAAGGCACTGATTGTGCTAAATCTTCAAAATAGAGGTGTTTACCCATAGCATTTTATTATTGTCAAATTGTGATAGCCTCCAAACATAAATGGCAGGGGCTATTTCATAAATCTACATCCCTTTCAGTTTTGTAGTAGGAGTAGGGATGAACTTTACCTTTTCATAATGTTGGGTATTGTGCTGTTTCGTCACTACACGCAGACTGCCTCCTGTGACGCTCAGAACATCTTATTCATGCGTCGTCCCCAGTGTCTCACACACACCAGCCAGCCAATGAGGACCATTGTGTAAATACTCCTCTTTCATTGGCTGGTGGTGCACGTGTGGGCTGGAAGAATAAGGCTGAGCCGCTGAGTGGCTGAGGCTGTCTTTGCCACAGGTGCCTGGCTTTGCATCATTCCGGAACTCTTTACTGTCCCGGTGGGGGGTGACCCGGGACACGGGACACAGCCCTCAATTAAGGGACAGTACCGGGCATTCCGGGACACGTGGTCACCCTAGGACACATTAAAGCTGAACTATCATCATCATAAATGTTATTATGATGACAGTTCCGCTTTAAACATTCCCAAAATTCTCATTGACTTAAATGTGCCCTTTAACACCTGAAAATGGTAAATCGGTCTCCAGTCCTAAATAGGTCTCCAGGGTTGTTTCTCTTAACCCTTTAAAGACCAGAGATGTGTGCAACAAAGTGCTTTGCAAATGCTTTGCATACTCCTCTCGCCCTTAAAGGGTTAAGGAGGCCCTTGTACTCTGCCTGCTCCACATTGAAACATTTCTCTGCAACTGTCATGTCCGCCTCCATGGATATGACTTCCAGAGCAGCGTGAAGATTTTATCCTGGAGAAAATTCATAGGGCCCTTATTGAATTGTAAGTCCGGTATACTGATTCATTTTGTCTTGGAATAAACTGTTTGTGCCTCTTCTCATGAAAACACTATATGCGCAGTTTCACTTGTATTTTTTTTATACGAAGTGGAAGCTCATATACATCCCTGGGAACTCTCTGGATCTGCCCCGGTGATTTTTTTTTAGTGTTAATTACCTGGTGTCTGTGGACAGAGGCTGATTCTTCTTTGGATGTGCATTTCCTCTGAAACTCGGCCCACTTCGCCCACTTCCCGCCCTGTTCTCCTCCTTCCCACTCTGTTTTCCTCCTCCTCCTTCCCACTCTGTTCTGCCCACTTCCCACCCACTTCTGCTCTTTCCCACCCTGTTCCTACTACTTCCCGCCCACTTCTCCTCCTTCCCACCCTGTTCCTCCAAATTCCCGCCTACTTCTCCTCCTTCCCACCCTGTTCCTCCCACTTACCGCCCACTTCTCCTCCTTCCCACCCTGTTCTACCTACTTCCCACCCACTTCTCCTCCTTCCCACCCTGTTCCTCCCACTTCTCACCCACTTCTCCTCCTTCCCACCATGTTCTGCCTACTTTCCACCCACTTCAGCTCCTTCCCACCCTTTTCCTCCAACTTCCTGCCTACTTCTCCTCCTTCCCACCCTGTTCCACCTTTTTTCCACCTACTCCCCCTTCTTCCCACCCTGTTCTGCCCACTTCCCGTGCACTTCTTCTCCTTCCCTCCCTGCTCCTCCCACTTCCCAACCACTTCTGCTCCTTCCCACCCTGTTTCACCTACTTCCCGCCCACTTCTCTGCCTTATCACCCTGTTTCACCTACTTCCCACCCTGTTCTGCCTACTTCCCACCCACTTTTACTCCTTCTCACCCTGGTCCACCCACTACTGCGCCTTCCCTCCCTATTTCACCCACTTCCCATCCACTTCTCCTCCTTCCCACCATGTTCTGCCTACTTCCCACCCACTTCTGCTCTTTTCCATCCTGTTCCTCCAACTTCCCGCCCACTTCTCCTCCTTCCCACCCTGTTCTTCCCACTTCCCGCCCACTTCTCCTCCTTCCCACCCTGTTCTGCCTACTTCCCACCCCGTTCCTCCCACTTCCTGCCCACTTCTCCTCCTTCCCACCCCGTTCCTCCCACTTCCTGCCCACTTCTCCTCCTTCCCACCCTGTTCCTCCCACTTCCCACCCACTTCTCCTCCTTTCCACCCTGTTCCATCTATTTCCCACCTGCTCCCCCTTCTTCCCTCCCTATTTCACCCACTTCCCATCCACTTCTCCTCCTTCCCACCCTATTCCACCCATTTCCCAAGTATTTCTCCTTACCACCCTATTCCGCCTATTTCACACTCACTTCCGCTCCTTCCCATCCTGTTCAACCCAGTTCCCACCCACTTTTTCTCCTTCCCACTCTGTTCTGCCAACTTCTCCTCCTTCTCACTTGTTCCACCTACTTTCCACCCACTTCAGAGCACAATGATGATAAACCCCAACCACCCAATTGAGCTTGGCACCCATTATGATGCAAATCCCTAAATTTACATATCCGTGGTCGCAGCACGCACCCTCCATGGATGCTCAAGAGGATGAAGTTCCCAGGTATGTTCAAATAGGGTACATTCACATTGACCAGTGGTATTCAACCAGGGTGCCTTGGTGGGCATGATCTCAGAGTCCCCAGTTTTTCCAAGAAGAATTAGACAAAATGTTGTACTTGAGCTTCTAATATATATTTCACTGTCGTCCAATACAGGTCACTGGTACTCTGGGAGGCGATTCGCCCCTTTAATAGGCAGGAACAATTATGCAAATGATTGCAGGGGGCGGAGCCTCCCCTCCTACTTAAGCCACCTTCAGGCCAGAGCCACTAGATTGATTTGTTCCTGGGTGCTGTGCACACCAGGTAGAGAACATCTATGCATTCAGCTTAGTATTTTGTTATTTTTTTATTCAAATATGGAATACCACCATTAGGAGGGTGACCATGGCTGTGAATTGCCCTCTTTAAAGTGGCTGGTGCAGCTTCCAGGGATTTTCTGTGGACCTTATGCCCTGAAGAGGGAACAGCTTGAGTTAAGCAGCTTCCCTACTGGGGAATTTACCTCTGGTTTATTCCTTCTTCATCATGGTCACCTGAAGACTGAAGTCCTGCAGGAAAGGTGAGCCACCCATTGAGTGCTGAAGGTCCACTTGTCCCCACAGTGTCCCTTTGCTGGGCTTGTATTTGGGAGTTTGCTTTGCACTCCAGCACTCATAGGGTGTTTTTATTTGCATTCAATGTTTTAATGCAGTTTCTGTGGTATTCTCTGGGTTTTGGAGCCTTGAATAGTGTTTATTTATGTGTTTAATGTATGTTTGGGCACTTTTTAATGTTTTGTTAAACTTTGTTAAAATTGGTGTTCCGCGCCTTTAAGCGCGGCTTTTCCCGCTCAGACACTATGGCTCCTTTACTCTCTATGAGATTTCACAGTGTGGGTCATATCTCTGGAACCGCTTGTCACAGCAACTTCAGAGAGGGCTCAATTTAATGCTAGGCTCTTGCTCTATCATCCGGTGTATGTTTTATTAGTGTGGGGTGTTCAGGGGGGCTTCGGGCACTGTTTGGGGTACTTGTATGGGGAAAACTACATTTCCCATGAGCGCCCGGTTCGCGCTCGTTTCTGATTGGCTATCCTGACGGCCGCCATTTTGTGGTGCTCTTCCTCAGCGAGTACACTACGCAGGGACCGAGCCTTCTCTCCCCTCAACAGATTAACCCTTCGCTGGCCAGATAAGTCCGAATTTAGGCATTTCTGGGGTGAAACTTTAATCTTCCACACTTTTACTGGGTGATAGAGTTTAAAGTGGGGTATATTGACGCTGTGAGCATGTCTACTTCACTGGAGCTAGGGGCTAGACCCAAGTCAAAGGAGGATGGGGGGTCTGCTCCCCCCATGGCGTTTTGCTCCTCTTGTCACACTGGGCTATCTAGTGATAATGTGGGGGATCTATGCCCTAACTGCACTGGTCAAGATAGCAACCCTGGGCTTCCCAGCCATGCTATTGAGCCATCTTGGGTGAGGGAGTTTAAAGCTGCCACTAGGGATCTCAGATCCACTCTTCAACTCTTTCCCTCTCAGGTACAGGGGGCTCTCCAGGTCTGGCAGACCCCCTCTACAATCAGGACCTCCCTGCCTAAGCCACAGGGTGCTCCTGATGTGTCTGATTCTTCTGTGGAAGAACTCTTGCAGGATTCTGATGCTGAGGAACGCACTGTTATTGAGTCTAACAGGTCCATTGGGGACCCTTATGAATGTGACCCTGAAGTCTCGGCTGAGGGTCTGATTAGAGCTGTACTGAATACGCTCAACCTTCCTCTGACTCAGGAATCCACTTATGATCCTACTGACGTTTTTCAAAAGAAACCATCTAAGCCTGTTGTTTGTTTTCCAACTAACCCTACCCTTGCCCGTCTAGTCTCTGAGGCGTGGAAGAATCCTGATAGATCCTCCTCTGTCTCCAAAAAGTTTGCTAAACTGTACCCTTTTCCTGAGACTGAGCTGGCAAAATGGGTTCATCCCCCCAAGGTGGATGCTCCTGTTTCAAGGCTATCCAAGTCTACCGCCTTGGCTGTCTCTGATGCCTCTGCCCTGCAGGATTGGACGGATAAAAAGCTAGAACTTTCTCTTAAGTCTATTTTTGCCTCCATTGGCACTGCCATGCGTCCAACCTTTGCAGTGGCGTGGGTTAATAGAGCCATTGCGGCCTGGACTGAACGACTGACTGACGCAGTTCGCCAGGATGCACCAGTATCTGAACAGTTGCAGCTTCTTGCTAATATCACTGAAGCTCAGAATTATGTTGCTGACGCTGCCTTTGATGCTGTGCGCATGATGGCGAGGGCCTCCACTGCTTCTGTGGTGGCTAGACGTGCCCTTTGACTGAAAATTTGGTCTGCTGATACAGCCTCTAAGAAAGCCTTGCTTTCCTTGCCCTTTCAGGGGAATTTGCTATTTGGGTCTGAACTCAAAGAAATGATCAGTGAGGCTACTGGCGGTAAAAGTACTCTTCTACCCTCAGTCTTTAAGAAAAAGTTTCCAGCCAAACGCAATCGGTCCTTTCGTTCCTTTCAGACTGAGACACGCTCCTCGGCCCAAACGGGTCCTCCCACTACGCGCTCCTCCTCCAAGCCCAAACAGTCCTGGAAGCCCAAAGTGGCCCCCAAGGCCAAGACCTCCAAGACTGCTTCGGCATGACTCGCCGAACCCGGGTCCACATCCGGCTGTAGGTGGACGTCTCCGCATCTTTCGCCGGACTTGGGAGGAGTCAGTGGCGGACCCATGGGTTCTTCAGGTGGTGTCAGAGGGATACAGGATCCCTTTCTCCTCCCTTCCTCCTTTTCGGTTCCATTTTACTCGTCCTTCTCAGGAACCCACAAAAAGACGTCTGTTCGACGACGCTATTCAGGATCTCTTGGACAAAGAGGTCCTGGAAGTGGTTCCTCCGGAGGACACAGGTTCAGGATTTTATTCCAACCTGTTTGTGGTGGCCAAAAAGGACGGAGGGGCTCGTCCTATTTTGGATCTCAAAGATCTCAATGCCTATGTGGTGACTTCCCACTTCCGCCAGGAGTCCCTGCGCTCTGTGATTGCCGCTATGTCTCCAGGGGAATTTCTGGCCTCCCTGGACCTTCAGGATGCATATCTTCACATCCCTATCCATCCAGAGAGCAGGCGGTATCTCCGGATTGCCTGCCACAGGGGACACTTTCAGTTTTCAGCTCTTCCCTTTGGGCTGACTTCAGCTCCTCAGGTCTTCCAGAGGGTGTTGGGTTCCTTGATAGCTGTGCTTCATCAGGACGGGGTCAGGGTGACCCCCTTCATGGACGATCTCCTCCTCAAAGCTTCCTCGGCGGAGCTTCTTCACCAGCAACTGCAGAGGTGTATACACACTCTGACCCGCCATGGCTGGATCCTGAATCTGGACAAGTCGGACTTGGTCCCATCTCAGAGGCTTCTGTTCCTGGGTCTCCTGTTCGACACTCGCCATTGCATGGTGTTTCTGCCGGAGGATGTGGCTCATCAGATAGCCATCCGAGTGGCGGGGATTCTGGAACTGGACTTAGTGCCGGTAACGAAGTTGATGTCTCTGGTGGGGAAGTTCATTTCCACGATCGAAGCGGTACCATTTGCCATGGCCCACTCCAGGGAACTTCAGAGATTTGTGATCCAGACGTGCAAGAATCATCCAGATCATCAGCATCTGTCAGTCTCTCTACCTCCTCATGTGGAATCGAGTCTGCACTGGTGGTTGGATCTCTCCCATCTCCTGAAAGGGAGATCCTTTCAAGTTCCTTGTTGGACCACGATCACAACGGATGCCAGCCTTCGGGGCTGGGGTGCTGTGTTGGGTCGCTTCAGTGCTCAGGGGAAATGGGGTCTGGAGGAATCTCTTCTCTCCATCAATGTTCTGGAACTACGTTCCATCCGGCTTGCCCTGAGACACTGGGAATCTCAACTGACCGGTCGTCCGATCAGAGTGGAATCCGACAACGCCACTGCGGTGGCTTACATCAACAGGCAAGGCGGCATAAGAAGCGGCACCGCCTGGTTGGAGGTCAAGGATATTTTGTCTTGGGCAGAAGATCACGTGCCTGTCATCTCTGCAGTTCATATTCCAGGCGTGGACAACGTCATGGCGGACTTTCTCAGTCGTCATACCGTCGACAGCGGAGAATGGGCTCTTCATCCAGAGGTGTTTCACTTGCTCACCCAGAGGTGGGGGATGCCGGTGGTGGACCTGATGGCCTCCAGACACAACAGGAAGGTTCCGGTGTTTTGCTCCCGGCGGAGGGACTCCCTTACTCTGGCAGTGGATGCCTTATCGATTCCTTGGGATTTTCCTCCTCTTCCTCTATTGATCAGAGTCATCCAGAAACTGAAGCAGGAGCGTTGTCCTGTTATCCTGATCGCTCCAAACTGGCCTCGCCAGTCCTGGTATCCGGAGTTGATGGCCATGTCAGTGGCGGATCCGTTCCCACTTCCTACCCGTCCGGACCTACTTCTTCAGGGATATCTGTGGAAGGAGGATGTTCACTCTCTCCATTTGATGGCATGGCGGTTGAATCCTCGATTCTAGCAAAGAAAGGATTTTCTCCTTCTGTGGTGTCGACTATGCTCAGTGCTCGTAAGCCTGTGTCCTCCAAGATCTATCATCGCATATGGTCAACCTTCGTTGCATGGTGCTCTGATAAGAAATTATCCCTTGATTTTCATCTTCCCACTGTCCTGGCCTTCTTGCAGGACGGTGTTGATAAGGGGCTCAGTCTGAGTTCCCTCAAAGTTCAGACTTCTGCCTTGTCTGTGTTTTTCCAGGAAAGGATTGCTATCCTTCCTGATGTGAAAGTTTTCTTCCAAGGCGTGACTCATGTTCGGCCTGCCTTTAAGAGTCCTGCTCCCCAGTGGGATCTCAATTTGGTGCTGGGAGTTCTCCAGCGACCTCCGTTTGAATCCTTGGCTTCCATCCATTACGTCTCTTGACTTGGAAGATGGCCTTCCTTTTGGCTATTGTTTCAGTTCGCCGGGTAGCAGAGTTACAAGCTCTGTCTTGTAAACCTCCTTACCTGGTGTTCCACAAGGATAAGGCTGTGCTTCGCACTACCAAGGAATTCTTACCCAAGGTTGTGTCCGAGTTTCACATCAATCAGGAGATTGTGGTTCCCTCTTTCTGCCCTAATCCTTCATCTGACAAGGAACGAGATCTCCATTTGTTGGATGTGGTGCGTTGCCTCAAGTTTTATGTTCATCGCACCGAGTCTATCAGGAAGTCTGACGCTCTATTCCTCATTCCTGAGGGGCCTAGGGCAGGGAGACCGGCTTCCAAAGTTACCATTGCCTCTTGGATTAAGGCTACTATCCGTGAAGCCTATAAGTTGCGGAATAAGCATGTTCCCTCCGGGTGACTGCCCATTCCACCAGATCTATTGGGGCCTCTTGGGCCTACAAGAATCAGGCTTCTGCTGATCAACTGTGCAGAGCGGCTACTTGGTCCTCTGTGCACACTTTTTCTAAGCACTACCGAGTTGATGTACTGGCCTCGGCTGATGCCAGTTTTGGAAGGAAAGTCCTGGAGGCAGTTTTGCCTGTGTAGGTCTTCCGCTCTGTGATCCTTAGTGCTTCCTTACTGTTGAGCCCAGTTGGCTCTACTTCCGTGTGCTGTGTTAGTTCAGGGGTTGTTCCCTTGGTTTGTGTCCGTTGACACTTACAGTTTGGGCTATGTAATTAACTGGTTCATAGCAGTTTTAGTGACTTGGGCCTTGTTCTGGTCCTTGCCTTATTTCCCGCCTCTGGATCAGCTCAATGTTTGTACATCCCAGAGTACCAGTGACCTGTATTGGACGACAGTGAAAATAGGATTTTAGTCTTACCTGTTAAATCCTTTTCACTTAGTCCATACAGGTCACTGGTCTCCCACCCTGTCAAGGGACCAGACCTGGCTCCCCTGTGGCATTCAGTGGGAGACCTTTGGGGCATGCTCACAGGAGTCTTTCTTCTTGCTTACCTGGGGTCAGTTTTAGTGTCTCAAATCAATCTAGTGGCTCTGGCCTGAAGGTGGCTTAAGTAGGAGGGGAGGCTCCGTCCCCTGCAATCATTTGCATAATTGTTCCTGCCTATTAAAGGGGCGAATCGCCTCCCAGAGTACCAGTGACCTGTATGGACTAAGTGAAAAGGATTTAACAGGTAAGACTAAAATCCTATTTTATGGACGTTATTTTGCACAGTATGTTCTTTGCTGTTATTCTGACTGTGAGATCTAATAATAACTTTAACAATTTGTGTGTTGTTTGCATCACTAAGTATTTGTGTGGCAGAAGGGTATCACATTGCAACACAATGTGCTGGATAGCCCTCTGGCACACTGTGGATTAAAGGGATAGTAATGTTTCATAATAAAAGCAGCTCTAATTAATCATCATAGTATTTGGACTTTGGGGAGTGTTATTTCAATACTGTCAGAGTTGTAGTTCAAGAGTAATTCAATGATAAAGTATCCCCCTCCCGCCCCTTTTACTGATGTAACACTGCTCAGCTGGATCAGAAGGGAGGTGCCCAGGTGGACTGCAGAGAGGGACAATCTTCAATTAAGATAAGGGAAAAACCTGAAAAACTTGTCAAGGGGGGCAGGGCTTTCATTGTTCTCATAGGAAGAAGATTGTCCCCTTCTGTTATCTGTCTGGTCTATGGACTGCATTCCACATCTGAGAAGAGATGGCTTACACTAGGTAAAAGGGGTGGGAGGGGAAACTTTGCATGTGAATATCTCTCAAACCATAAAGGTTTGAGAGATAAGACTTATATCGTTCTTCATGTTTTTTTAATGCCTACAAAATAAAACAAAGATAAAACAAAGTATTACTATACTTTTAAGTCTTTGATAAACTACATATAAAATGTGAGCTGTTCCCTGAAAATTACAGATTGACTGTTAAGGATGCCTTGAGCGAGAAAAAAAAAAGAGAGAACTTCTGACACCGATATTCTATTGTTTTCACAGCAATGCAGTACTGTGATACTGCAGAGACACCAGCAATCAACAAAAACCCACAAGACTATGATAGAAATAAAGGATTGGGTGACAACTGGCATATGAACCTGCTAACGACATTTCTATTAAGAGGTAAATTGTATTATAAAATGTTTTAACAATGACTATTTGGATTCAGTGTCTATGATAATGATGTTGTCATGCATGAGTTCATTTTACTGTACAGATCTGCGTTTGTTACACTTTGTCTCCTAAACAGGACAGGCAAAAAAAACAAAAAACTATATATATATATATATATATATATATATATATATATATATATATATACATATATATATATATAAATATATCACAATAGTGCTATGATGTGCTCTATGCTGAGAATCTTAATAACTCTATATAAATGAAATTAAGAATTTAGTTGAGTCAGTGCTATAATGTGCCCTGTGCTTAGAACCTATAACAAATCTATATAAATAAGATAGAGGATTTAGTTATGTTTTGGCCAAAAGATATACGTTCACCAACCCCGTCACGGTACCTCAATATATGGTGAGTACCTACAATAATATACTGACTAAACCTATCTAAAATAAAAAGTGGAATTAAAAACAAGCCCTGAGGAAGTATCACGAAACACGTCGGAGTGGACCCTGTAAATATAATCTGTATTTATCTTGTTGGGGTCCTGAAATATATATGAGATGTACACAATGTATGCAATTAAAACAAGTATAAAGTGGGACTCACCTAATATGTAAAAAGTTTGTTGCAGGCCTAGGATGTGGGTGCCCACCCAAAAGGACTGTGTATACTCCAGCCCTCCTATATAGATAGGTTGTTTCCACCCTCAGGCCT
Organism: Rhinophrynus dorsalis; assembly: GCA_037306005.1. Classification (NCBI taxonomy): domain Eukaryota; kingdom Metazoa; phylum Chordata; class Amphibia; order Anura; family Rhinophrynidae; genus Rhinophrynus; species Rhinophrynus dorsalis. The sequence goes on from CM074724.1 coordinate 388,360,543, forward strand.
GCAGAGGAATTACTATTCACAAGTAGAGAGGGAAATGTGAGCTGAAAAATCAAATTAACCCCAACTTAAAGGGATATGTGTTTAAAGGGATAGTAATACTTAAAATGTAAAAAAAAATATGTTGTAGGGTTTATCCCCCTGAGGAAAACAAGAGTACTCCCGCTGCTGAAAGGTGTTTCATTCAAAAGTTATTCATTTTCAAAGTTGAATTTTTTAGGTGCAATATCACAGTGGCCTGAAATTGTACAGTGGCGCTGTTGCTACACCATCCTATGGACAGCTCTGGTCCCGGGACCATATATCTCCATAGGATGGTGTAGCAACAGCGCCACTGTACAATTTCAGGCCACTGTGATATTGCACCTAAAAAATTCAACTTTGAAAATTAATAACTTTTGAATGAAACACCTTTCAGCAGTGGGAGTACTCTTGTTTTACTCAGGGGGATAAACCCTCCAACATATTTTTTTTTACATTTTAAGTATTACTATCCCTTTAAACACATATCCCTTTAAGTTGGGGTTAATTTGATTTTTCAGCTCACATTTCCCTCTCTACTTGTGAATAGTAATTCCTCTGCAGGCCTGAGGGTGTAAAGGCAAGGAGTAAACAAAAAAAAATAGAAATATGTTGTTGTACTTGATAATGAGTAAACCCTTTGAGTGCCATTGGTGGTATCCACATTGCAGAACAATCCCACACACTTCTCCGTGCCATACCTAGCGCTTTGCTCAACTCTAGTGTGTCTGACACTACTTCTGCCTGGCTTGGCTGGCTCCACTCGGCCTAATTGTTTCCCATACATAGAAAGCGCAGGGAGTTCCTCCTCCTATGCGGATGCAGGCCGGTGATGTCAGAAGCAGCAGCAGCGAGAAAGCTCTTACACTTATGCTGTGCAACTCCGCACCCAGCCACATACCTCCCAATTGTCCCTCTTTAAAGTGACAGTAATACTTCATTTTATGTTTATTTTATTTTGTAGGCATTAAAAAAACATTTAGAAAGATATTAGTCTTATCTCTCAAATCTTTATGGTTTGAGAGATATTCACAAGCAAAGTTTCCCCCTCAGTGACGTCAGCGCAGTAGCTGACAGATTTGGAATCCGCTCCACATAACTGCGGCGGGGGCTCTTCAGCAGAGCCGAGATCGCAAAATATAAAAGTAACTACTTGATTGGAACGGTGTAAAAAGTGTGCCTGGTTTGCAAGCACATTTTGTACACCATTCCAGTGAAGTATTTATTTTTATATCTCGCAATCTCGGCTCTGCTGAAGAGCTGCCGGCCGGTCCATTGACCGGATTCCAAATCTGACAGCTAGATGGCAGACTTGACCGTTTTGGTCAGTGAGGGGAAACTTTCCTTGCAAATTTCTCTCAAAATACCATAAAGGTTTGCGAGACTAATATCATTCTTAATGATTTTTTAATGCCTACAAAATAAAATAAACATAAAACGAAGTATTACTGTCATTTTAAGACCCAAATCCCTCTGTCCCTCTTTCCCACCCTGATGTCCCTCTTTTTTGGGACATCAGACTTTGTGGAGTGTATATTAAGTGTATAATGTTGCTCTACAGAAATAAAACTCACATTAATGTTTAACCCCTTAACGACTGGGTAATCCGGAAGCGGACGTGACTTAACAACCACGGAGCAATTTTTTTTTATTGCTCCGTTGCGTTCCGTACTCCCCGAACGGTGTGCAGCCGCGGGGGGAGCCCGGAACTCGATGACGGTCATAGTACGTCATCGGTCGTTAAGTCAAATCGACCCTTGACGTACTATGACCGTCAAGGGTCGTTAAGGGGTTAAACTTCAGTTTATGTGTTTTTCAGTTAGTCTTTGTAAATAAAATACTTTGGTCTTGATATAAGTCATATATTAGGTACACAAAGAGGTGTCAATAGGTCATGAAATATCCTAAAAATTATCGATAATGCCCTGCCCACCAGCAACGCCACCAGCCACACCCCTAAAACAAAAGCGTACATCTTTGGCCATATAAAATGTTGGAAGGTATGCAGCTGGGGGCTGTATCATGTCATCAGCAGAGCAGCCAGTCAGTGAGTGAGTGACACTGACGCGAGTTCTAAATACTCCCTAACAGGCGCTGGCCGCGCCACGAAGGACCTTGTCAGGCTGACACATCACTGAGGCGCAGTACTGAACTGAAAAAAGCAAATCCATGAGTTTCACTGCACGGATCTGAGTTTTCACTGCACGAACGTGCCCATAGGCATGTTAAAATAGGCCCTGATTGCCTTGTTCTGTGAGCAGTGATAGGCAGCCAGATTCACCCCATGGTTGATCCACCAAAAGGCCACGTATTATGATTAAAAATTCTAAATAAAGTTGAAAAAAAAAAAATAGATGAATACCTTTGGATGATAGAGAGATCACTAATGCAATGCTTTGCAACATGTTGGAGAAATCTAACACCCAGGCAGTTTTGGTGGACCCCAATCCATACCTCCCAAGTGTCCCTCTTTGAGACCCAGATCCCTTTATCCCTCTTTCCCACCCTGGTGTCCCTCTTTTTAGGAGATTAGACTATGTGGTGTTTATATACGTGTATCACCCTGGTGTCCCTGTGTTTAGGATATCAGACTGTGTGGTGTGTATATAAGTGTATCACCCTGGTGTCCCTGTGTTTAGGAGATCAGACTGTGTGGTGTGTATAGAAGTGTATCACCCTGGTGTCCCTGTGTTTAGGAGATCACACTGTGTGGTGTGTATATAAGTGTATCACCCTGGTGTCCCTGTGTTTAGGAGATCAGACTGTGTGGTGTGTATATAAGTGTATCACCCTGGTGTCCCTGTGTTTAGGAGATCAGACTGTGTGGTGTGTATAGAAGTGTATCACCCTGGTGTCCCTGTGTTTAGGAGATCAGACTGTGTGGTGTATATATAAGTGTATCATCCTGGTGTCCCTGCGTTTAGGAGATCAGACTGTGTGGTGTGTATATAAGTGTATCACCCTGGTGTTCCTGTGTTTAGGAGATCAGACTGTGTGGTGTGTATATAAGTGTATCACCCTGGTGTCCCTGTGTTTAGGAGATCAGACTGTGTGGTGTTTATATAAGTGTATCACCCTGGTGTCCCTGCGTTTAGGAGATCAGACCATGTGGTGTGTATATAAGTGTATCACCCTGGTGTCCCTGTGTTTAGGAGATCAGACTGTGTGGTGTGTGTATATAAGTGTATCACCCTGGTGTCCCTGTGTTTAGGAGATCAGACTGTATGGTGTGTATATAAGTGTATCATCCTGATGTCCCTGTGTTTAGGAGATCAGACTGTGTGGTGTGTATATAAGTGTATCACCATGATGTCCCTGTGTGTAGGAGATCAGACTATGTGGTGTTTATATAAGTGTATCACCCTGGTGTCCCTGTGTTTAGGAGATCAGACCATGTGGTGTGTATATAAGCGTATTATCCTGATGTCCCTGTGTTTAGGAGATCAGACTGTGTGGTGTGTATATAAGTGTATCACCATGGTGTCCCTGTGTTTAGGAGATCAGACTGTGAGGTGTGTATAGAAGTGTATCACCCTGGTGTTCCTGTGTTTAGGAGATCAGACTGCGTGGTGTGTGTATATAAGCGTATCATCCTGATGTCCCTGTGTTTAGGAGATCAGACTGCGTGGTGTGTATATAAGTGTATCACCATGGTGTCCCTGTGTGTAGGAGATCAGACTGTGTGGTGTGCATATAAGTGTATCACCCTGGTGTTCCTGTGTTTAGGAGATCAGACTGTGTGGTGTGTATATAAGTGCATCACCCTGGTGTCCCTGTGTTTAGGAGATCAGGCTGTGTGGTATGTATATAAGTGTATCACCCTGGCGTCCCTGTGTTTAGGAGATCAGACTGTGTGGTGTGTATGGAAGTGTATCACAATGCTGCATAGCAATAAAACCTACATTAGTATGTGTTTAAACTGTTTATAAATTATAAATAAATAAAATACTCTGGTGTTACACTAAATCATTTATTCAGTTACACAAAGAGGTGTCAGTAGATCATGAAGTAACCTAAAAAGTCTCAGTAATGCCCTGCCCACCAGCCACACCCCCAGCCACGCCTCCTAAAAGGCAAGTGTCCCTCTTTGGCTGTTTGAAATGTTGGGAGGTATGCCAATCTGCCAGTAGATTGCTTAAGTGAGAAGATTCATGCTGAGTAGTATTTGCCAAATCCTTCCAACAGTGAAGGCGTTAACGTGGTCACAGTCTTTAACTATATTAACCCCTGCAGTGGTGGAAGAAATCTGTCACTTACTTGGCACTCTAATCAAATAAACTCCTGAAATCCTGATGTCCCAACTTTTGCTATGCATGGGACCTATTTTATTCGAGCGTTGCAGGAGTTAATATTGTCACAACCTGAATGCATATTAAAGGGACAGTAATCTCCCATAAAAAATGCTTATAGTTTTGTAGCGGTTAAAAAAATAAATGATATGCCTTAAATCGGTGGTTCTCAAGCTTTTTTGGCTCAAGGCACCCCTAACACGCAGTCTGGCATTTTTGAGGCACCCCTGTCATTTTATGTAATTTGTCAAGGGTGTATTGAAGGTTACAGATACATCAATATAGAGTTATTGTTAGAATTCACAACTAAAAAAAAAGCTATAAAATTCTTAGTTACTGAGGTATGAAGCGAAGGTTGAACTTGATGGACTTGTGTCTTTTTTCAACCTAATTTACTATGTTACTATGTTACTATGTAAAATAAACATATTGTGCATGGTTATAACCTTAAATATACAGTTGTAAGTCTTCATTCACATTTTTGTCAAAGCCTTATAGATAAAATGGGACACCCTAAGTGGATGTCTGTGGCACACCAAAGTGCCACGGCACCCTGGTTGAGAAACACTGCCTTAAATCCTATCTCTCAAACCGCTATGGTATGAGAGATATCCTCCGCTAAAGTTCTCCTTCTCCTGATGTCAGGTGTAAAGCTGACAGCAGGATATTCAAGTCATGCGACTTGAAGAGGCTCTTCAGCAGAGCCAAAATCGCATTATTTAAAAACAAAATACTTCATTGGAACGGTCTACAAAGTGTGCTTGCAAACCAAGCACACTTCGTAGACCTTTCCAGTGAAGTAATTCTTTTCCAATAAAGTAATTTTCGGCTCTGCTGCAGAGCCACCGGCTCGTCCACGGACCGGGATCTCCTGCTGTCAGCACAGCGCTGACGTCAGGAGAAGGGGTGGGAGGGGGGACTTTGAATGCGAATATCTCTGAAACCATAGCGGTTTGAGAGATAGGATTTGTGGCATAGAATTTATTTTTGAAAACTCTACAAAACTATAAGCATTTTTTATGGGACGTTACTGTCCCTTTAACTCTTCCAGTGTTAGAGGGACAGAGACCTGTCACCTATAGGGCAATATAAAATTATTCACCCACACAGCGAGGCGATCCAATACAGCTATCTGTTCTTAACCCTTTGTGTGCCAGGGAGGTGCTAAGCAATGCATTGTGCATCTTCTTGGCATTCAAAGAGTTAATGAGCCTTGTAATACAGCAGGCTCTCAGGATCAATAGGATGGTGAGATAATAATTTGAGATGGGGTCAGGGGACAATCCAACTCCACCCAAGCTAAGAAAATACAATTACAGCCATTTCAAAGCACAGGCTGTGAGGAATGTTCACAAGATGGGGCGGTGGTCTTTTCATACATTACTAATCAATTATACGACATCCAAGCTGACATTACAAGTTTATTGTCTGTTGATTTTTACGTGACACCTTTGCCTTCTCTTTATAACCAGAACATAGAATACAATACAATGGGGCCTGAAGTATGTATCACAGTTTGCAGAATTAATCTTAAAAGGGATAGTAATACTTCGTTTTAACTTTATTTTATTTTGTAGGCATTGAAAAAAACATGAAGAATGATATAAGTCTTATCTCTCAAACCTTTATGGTTTAAGAGTAGTGATGAGCGAGCGTGCTCGGCCGATGCTCGGATCGGCTCGAGCATCGCTCTGCTCGGCACATGGCGGTACTCGTCGAGTACCGCCATGTGCTCTCCCGCCATGTTCGGGTGGCGGGGATCTGTGCCGGAAGAGGCACAGATCCGAAGACGCTCCGCTGGACCACCAGGGACTGGAGGTACGGGGGCATTGCAGAGATGAAGGGGGCATTGCGGAGATGAAGGGGGACATTGTGGAAGAGGGGCATAATGTCCCCCTTCATCTCCGCTATGCCCCTCTTCCACAATGTGCCCCTTCATCTCCGCTATGCCCCTCTTCCACAATGTCCCCCTTCATCTCCTCATAGAGGAGATGAAGGGGGACATTGTGGAAGAGGGGCATAGCGGAGATGAAGGGGCACATTGTGGAAGAGGGGCATAGCGGAGATGAAGGGGCACATTGTGGAAGAGGGGCATAGCGGAGATGAAGGGGGACATTGCGGAGCTGAAGGGGGCATTCGGAGATGAAGGGGGCATAGCGGAGATGAAGGGGGCATTGACCAGGCACCCTCCCCTCATCAGAGCAGGGGGTGCCTGGTGTCGCCCCATTGACTTGAATGGGGCTCGGGTGCTCGGCCGAGCACTCGAGCCTCAGGGGGTGCTCGGTCAGAGCACCCGAGCACCCGAGCATCGGGGTGCTCGCTCAACACTATTTAAGAGATATTCACAAGCAAAGTATCCCCCCTGGTCAACCAGATCAGAAGGGAGGTGCCCAGGTAGACTGCAGAGAGGGACAATCTTCAATTAAGGAAAAAGCTGAAAAACTTGTCAAGGGGGACAGGGCTTTCATTGTTCTCATAGGAAGAAGATTGTCCCCTTCTGTTATCTGTCTGGTCTATGGACTGGATTCCACATCTGAGAAGAGATGGCTTACACTAGGTAAAAGGGGCGGGAGGGGAAACTTTGCTTGTGAATATCTCTCAAACCATAAAGGTCTGAGAGATAAGACTTATATCGTTCTTCATGTTTTTTTAATGCCTACAAAATAAAATAAAGATAAAACGAAGTATTACTATCCCTTTAAAGCAGAAGTACCACCTCCACTAAAGTCGCCCTGCAATACTTATGCAGGTGGCGACTAGCTTACTAAACATTATTTTACCTTTAAATAGTGCCCACGAATAAAGTTATGCTTAGGTTTCCGAGACTGACGGCCAGGTTACTGCAGCCTGTGCGCCTGCGCCGTCAGTCTCTTCCAGAGCCGTCCGGCCCAGTGCAATGCCTGTGAAGAGGACTGACTGCGCAGGTGCGCATACAAGATGTCTGCGGTGATGCCTGGCTTCTGGTCTCGGAAGCTTAAGCATGACTTTATTTGTGGGTACTTTTTAAAGTTAAAATAATGATTAGTAAGCTAGTCGCCACCTGCATAAGTATTGCAGGGCGACGTTAGTGGAGGTGGTAGTTACGCTTTAAAGGGATAGTAATGTTTCACAAAAAAAGCAGCTCTATTTAATCTTCATAGTATTTGGGCCATGGGGAGTGTTATTTCAATACTGTCAGCGTTGTAGTACAAGATTAATTGAATGATAAAGTATCCCCCTCCCGCCCCTTTTACTGATGTAACACTGCTCACCTCAGAGCAGCAAGACTGTCCGGATGGATTGCAGAGAGGAACAATCTTCAGTGATCATGTCACGGTTGCCAGAGAAGTTCGGTATAGTTAAATGCAATTTATTAATAGTAGTGGTAGGCAAATATATACAATACAAAGTAGGCAAATATATACAAAAAAACAATCAGAGGGTTACAAGCCAGCGAGCACAGTTATCAGAAATAATAGGCTGCCAAGCTTGACCATAATGTAGAGACTAGGCCTCAGCCACTGGTAGTCTCTACCGGAACCAGGAACAGAACAGGAGCAGGAACTGGGTCAGGAACACAGGATCTTGATCCGAAGTAGGAGATGTACCGATGGACGCCTGCCATCAGTAAGGAGTGAACTCTGACTCAGCCTGCAGTCAGAGAGGGAGTAGATAACGGACTCAAATCCGCAATCAGTATCAGAGCTGGTCTACCAGAGCCCCAGGTCCGCACTAGGTTGACTGTCTGCTAGGTAAAGGGAGCAAACATAAGAGTAGTCAGACAGAGCCACAAGTCACACCAGAGGGGGTAGTCAGATAAGCCAGGTCATACACAGTTCAGGTAGTCAGCCAGAGCCACTGGTCTGCACCAGGTAGGATGTCCACTATTAGGAATACGCAAAAGAATAGTCAGACAGAGCCACAGGTCAGCACCAGGTTGGATGGAAGACTAGCCAAGTGATACACAGAGCCCAAGGTAAGAGAACTGCTAAGCACAACAACGCAAGTTCAACTGAGTCAGGACTCAGTCTGCCTTATAAACCCCTCCACAGGAAGTAGGTAGGAGGAGCAGCTCAGAGGGAGGAAGTAGGTAGGGGGAGACTACAGGAAGCATGGCACATAAAACAGAGGCCTGCTGCATACTTGAAGCCTTGCGCCTGTAGATGATGCTGAAACTAAGGTAAGCTATAACAGATCATAAGGAAAAACCTGAAAAACCTGTCAAGGGGGCAGGGTTTTCCTTATGCTCACAGTAAGAAGATTGTCCCTTGCTGTGATCTGTCCAGTCAAGAGACCAGATTCCACATCTGAGGGGAGGAGCCTTACACTAGGTAAAAGGGTCGGGAGGGGGATATTTTATCATTCAATTATTCTTGAACTAAAACTCTGACATTATTGAAATAACACTCTCCACGGCCTAAATACTATGAAGGTTAATTGCAGCTATTTTTTTGTGAAACATAACTATCCCTTTAATGGAAATCCATGCAAGAATACGAAGAAAAGATAACCTATCCTTACAGCATTCATTCAGTGTAATGTGGGTAAAGCATAGTACGTTGTCAGCCATAGAAAAAAACAGGATACCGGTAGAGTAAAAAGTACACGTTTATTGGCTAACGGAGTGGTTCTGGAATGCCAAATTTCAAGACAACTAACGTCTCTTCTCCAGACATAATAAGAAGAGACATAAGTTGTCTTAAAAGCGTGCATTCCAGAGACACTCAGTTAGACAATAAAATCATCATTTTACTCTGCCAGCCTCCTATTCATTCAGTAGAAATACATTTAATATAAGAATATGTTCAAACTTGATAGAGACTTGATAGAATGGTGATTTACTGCCAATCCCGTCACCCATCTTAACTCACTTCCAACATAACTGAGTTTACGTCACAATCTCTTCACTGGGGTGGGGGACGGTGTGCCAGAGGTGTGGCAAATGAGAAGGACATGTCAGCCAAACATGATTGGCTGAAGCTTACATGGGCGTCCATTTAACTGAATCTTTGCTCAGTTATACATGGAAAAAACAAGTACCATTTGAACTATAGCAACTTTTGAATTAAAATTATATGTTTAAAGTGTTAGTAATGTCTAAAAAAAGGTTTTTTTTTGCATTTAGAAGAGCTTAAAAAGCTGATCTAAATGCCAAAAAACGTATCTCTCAAACCGCTATGGTTTAAGAGATACGGGCGTTTAAAGTTCGCTGTCTCCTACTGACAGCTGTAAAGCTGTCAGCAGGAGATTCGTGTCGGTTGACATGGTGGCGCTTGAGAAGAGCCTCAATCTCGTTACTTACAAGGAATCCCTTCATTGGAATGGTCTAAAACGAGTGCTTGAAAACCAGGCACACGTTTTAGACCATTCCAATGAAGGGATTCCGTGTAAGTAACGAGATCTCGGCACTTCTCAAGCGCCTCCGTGTCGACCGACACGGATCTCCTGCTGACAGCTTTACAGCTGTCAGTAGGAGAAATCAAACTTTAAACGCCTGTATCTCTTAAACCATAGCGGTTTGAGAGATACGTTTTTTTGCATCTAGCTCAGCTTTTTAAGCTCTTCTAAATGCAAAAAACATTTTTTAGACATTACTAACACTTTAATGCTGGCCTATAGACAAACTTGCTCATGGTCACCGATTTTACTGTACATGTGCAACGGTTTAACCACAGAAACCCCAACTTTTAGACCTCTTATGAAACAAGCTATCCTCACTTACAATTGTTTGTGCAGATGAAAATTGGCTGCTTACCAGACTGCAGTTGTTTGAATCACTATTTTGTGGTTTCTGATACAAACATTAATTTCCTGCTGGGTAAATCACAACGGTCTGACTCACTAATCTGCTTGCACTAGAGTCAATTCAGTTTAGGGTTCATGACTCCAATATTTTGTTATCTAATTAACAGATTAGTACTAATGCCAGTGCTGCTTAAGGTGTGCCAGTCTATTAACCCTTTGAGTGCCAGAGGGGTACACAATGCGCATAGGGTTAAATACACCCCTCTGGAAAACAGAGTTGGGCAAAATACAGGTTGTGGGCCGACCTTCCCTGTCCTTCAGGTCTGGGTAGCTGTACACACAGCGAAGCTGCTGCATAAAAAAATATCTCTTTTGGAACTGACTGCAAAAGAAGAATGATACATTGTATCACAAAGCACAATGCTGATACACAAAGCACAATAGGAATACAGTGTTTCTCTCTTCCAGTACAGAGAGGAAGAGGCTCAGTAGAGTGTGTGTGATCAGACAGGCAGACACTCAAAATACATACGTCTCTCTCTCTCCATTTTCATCTTTTTCATCATGAAGAATATTTAGGAGGGGGTGAGTTAAGCAGAGAAATAGATTGTGCTTACTTGGTAGAGGGAGGGAATGAAATAATGGGCAAAAAAAAGCAAACGTGTTTGGTAAGTAGACGGGGAAAAATAGGGTGCGTATTATACACAGGCACTCTTGTTTTCCCCTAAAATCTAGGGTATAATTTGCACCTGTGTATTATACACAGGTGCGTATTATACCTGACTTTTTACGGTAGGCAGTTTTGAATTAACATTTGATATGCAAACTTGAATTTAACCCTTTGAATTCCAGAAGGGATATGCAACACTCCGCTATGCGTTGAATACCCCCTCTGGCACTCAAAGGGTTAAGGTGACCTGTCCATTTGAATAACTGATACATTCAGAGGTGATCGGGCACTTTCAGTGATAAAGGCTCATTTGTATCAATAGGAGTTTTTATTCATTCCCTGAGGTGCAGCTGATTGGCCCAAATTTCTCCTCGTCCATAGGCGCCCTGACTGAAAAACAACTCAGTGGCTAGAATATTGTTCTAACTTCAGGTTATTCCAACATCTGCCACTAGAGGGTCCTCTCAGCACTAGGCTGGCTTCTTCTGCAATTGTTTTCCGACCTTGAGGTTAAATGAGGACAGAATTTGTCAGCGGGCATAATAATATAGAAAATATAATATAAACACATCATTCTACACTGTAATATATTTTTGTGAATCATCTGGGATTTTGTTCTAAACCTTTGATAAGCGTAGTTAATTTTAACCCATTCAGGACCAAAATGCAACATAGTAACGTGAGGCTGAAAAAAGACATGCGTCAATCAAGTCCAGCCAGTGCCAAAAATACCCCTGTTGATCCAGAGGTACCCCTCTGGCACTCAAAGGATTAAAGTAAATGTTAGCGTTATTTTTTTCTTTATTTTTAGAACGGACTGTTCCAAATCATAATGTCACTTTTGAAAGTTGACAGAATTAGCCTATTTTTTCCAGAAAGTAAAATCCTTTGACAATTTAGAAGATCTATACGCGTAACAATGATTTAATACATATATTTTAACATCAGAATGTTTCCCAGTAATCTTTGGAACGAATACTGTCAGATTTCGGAACATAATGATTTGTTTTGATGCTGAGATTGGTCACACAAACTTCTTTAAAATAATCTTCCATGCTCTTAATAAGTATATAAAAGTGATGTTTTCTGTGAAAAATTGAAAGCGACGTATTTTGATGCTAATAAAGACATGGGGTGAGATGTTCAGAAAGTGATGGTGTCACGGTCCTTGCCTCTATTCCTTTCTCCATTCCTCCATCTGTCTCTCCTTGCCGCTCCGGTCTTGCTGGGCTGTCTCGTCAGGCATCCTTGCACTTTCGGTTTCGGTGCCATCTTGTCGATGATGTCATCTTCTGGCGCCATTATCTGCCGTGCTTCCCTTATGTCTAGTGCACTCTCACAGTGTTCCGAGACTCACTGCTTGTGTGTTCTTGCCTATTGTTCCTGTAACTAGATCCTCTGTGTACCGAACCAGCTTGTCCTGACTATTCTCTGCCAGCTCCCGGTACTGTTCCAGTATCTAGATCCTCTGTGTACCGAACCAGCTTGTCGTAACTATTCTCTGCCAGCTCCCAGTACTATTCCAGTATCTAGCTCCTCTGTATACCGAACCAGCTTGTCCTGACTATTCTCTGCCAGTTCCCTGTACTGTTCCAGTATCTAGATCCTCTGTGTACCGAACCAGCTTGTCCTGACTATTCTCTGCCAGCTCCCAGTACTGTTCCAGTATCTAGATCCTCTGTGTACCGAACCAGCTTGTCCTGACTATTCTCTGCAGCTCCCGGTACTGTTCCAGTATCTAGATCTTCTGTGTACCGAACCAGCTTGTCCTGACTATTCTCTGCCAGCTCCCAGTACTGTTCCAGTATCTAGCTCCTCTGTGTACCGAACCAGCTTGTCCTGACTATTCTCTGCCAGCTCCCAGTACTGTTCCAGTATCTAGATCCTCTGTGTACTGAACCAGCTTGTCCTGACTATTCTCTGCCAGCTCCCAGTACTGTTCCAGTATCTAGATCCTCTGTGTACCGAACCAGCTTGTCCTGACTATTCTCTGCCAGCTCCCAGTACTGTTCCAGTGTCTAGATCCTCTATGTACTGAACCAGCTTTGTCCTGACTATTCTCTGTCAGCTCCCAGTACTGTTCCAGTATCTAGATCCTCTGTGTATCGAACCAGCTTGTCCTGACTATTCTCTGCCAGCTCCCAGTACTGTTCCAGTGTCTAGATCCTCTGTGTACTGAACCAGCTTGTCCTGACTATTCTCTGCCAGCTCCCAGTACTGTTCCAGTATCTAGCTCCTCTGTGTACTGAACCAGCTTGTCTTGACTATTATCTGCCAGTTCCCAGTACTGTTCCAGTATCTAGATCCTCTGTGTATCGAACCAGCTTGTCCTGACTATTCTCTGCCAGCTCCCAGTACTGTTCCAGTGTCTAGATCCTCTGTGTATCGAACCAGCTTGTCCTGACTATTCTCTGTCAGCTCCCAGTACTGTTCCAGTGTCTAGATCCTCTGTGTACCGAACCAGCTTGTCCTGACTATTCTCTGCCAGCTCCCAGTACTGTTCCAGTATCTAGATCTTCTGTGTACCGAACCAGCTTGTCCTGACTATTCTCTGCCAGCTCCCAGTACTGTTCCAGTGTCTAGATCCTCTGTGTACTGAACCAGCTTTGTCCTGACTATTCTCTGCCAGCTCCCAGTACTGTTCCAGTATCTAGCTCCTCTGTGTATCGAACCAGCTTTGTCCTGACTATTCTCTGCCAGCTCCCAGTACTGTTCCAGTATCTAGCTCCTCTGTGTACTGAACCAGCTTGTCCTGACTATTCTCTGCCAGCTCCCAGTACTGTTCCAGTATCTAGCTCCTCTGTGTATCGAACCAGCTTGTCCTGACTATTCTCTGCCAGCTCCCAGTACTGTTCCAGTATCTAGATCCTCTGTGTACTGAACCAGCTTGTCCTGACTATTCTCTGCCAGCTCCCAGTACTGTTCCAGTGTCTAGATCCTCTGTGTACTGAACCAGCTTTGTGCTGACTATTCTCTGCCATCTCCCAGTACTGTTCCAGTATCTAGATCCTCTGTGTACTGAACCAGCTTGTCCTGACTATTCTCTGCCAGCTCCCAGTACTGTTCCAGTATCTAGATCCTCTGTGTACTGAACCAGCTTTGTCCTGACTATTCTCTGCCAGCTCCCAGTACTGTTCCAGTATCTAGCTCCTCTGTGTACCGAACCAGCTTTGTCCTGACTATTCTCTGCCAGCTCCCGGTACTGTTCCAGTATCTAGATCTTCTGTGTACTGAACCAGCTTTGTCCTGACTATTCTCTGCCAGCTCCCAGTACTGTTCCAGTGTCTAGATCTTCTGTGTACTGAACCAGCTTGTCCTGACTATTCTCTGCCAGCTCCCAGTACTGTTCCAGTATCTAGATCCTCTGTGTACCGAACCAGCTTGTCCTGACTATTCTCTGCCATCTCCCAGTACTGTTCCTGTATCTAGATCCTCTGTGTACCGAACCAGCTTGTCCTGACTATTCTCTGCCATCTCCCAGTAATGTTCCTGTATCTAGATCCTCTGTGTACCGAACCAGCTTGTCCTGACTATTCTCTGCCAGCTCCCAGTACTGTTCCAGTGTCTAGATCTTCTGTGTACTGAACCAGCTTGTCCTGACTATTCTCTGCCAGCTCCCAGTACTGTTCCTGTATCTAGATCCTCTGTGTACCGATCCAGCTTGTCCTGACTATTCTCTGCCAGCTCCCAGTACTGTTCCAGTGTCTAGATCTTCTGTGTACCGAACCAGCTTGTCCTGACTATTCTCTGCCAGCTCCCAGTACTGTTCCAGTGTCTAGATCCTCTGTGTACCGAACCAGCTTGTCCTGACTATTCTCTGCCAGCTCCCAGTACTGTTCCAGTATCTAGCTCCTCTGTGTACCGAACCAGCTTGTCCTGACTATTCTCTGCCAGCTCCCAGTACTGTTCCAGTATCTAGATCCTCTGTGTACCGAACCAGCTTGTCCTGACTATTCTCTGCCAGCTCCCAGTACTGTTCCAGTGTCTAGATCCTCTGTGTACTGAACCAGCTTGTCCTGACTATTCTCTGCCAGCTCCCAGTACTGTTCCAGTGTCTAGATCCTCTGTGTACTGAACCAGCTTTGTCCTGACTATTCTCTGCCAGCTCCCAGTACTGTTCCAGTATCTAGATCCTCTGTGTACCGAACCAGCTTTGTCCTGACTATTCTCTGCCAGTTCCCTGTACTGTTCCAGTGTCTAGATCCTCTGTGTACTGAACCAGCTTGTCCTGACTATTCTCTGCCAGCTCCCAGTACTGTTCCAGTATCTAGCTCCTCTGTGTACTGAACCAGCTTGTCCTGACTATTCTCTGCCAGCTCCCAGTACTGTTCCAGTATCTAGCTCCTCTGTGTATCGAACCAGCTTGTCCTGACTATTCTCTGCCAGCTCCCAGTACTGTTCCAGTATCTAGATCCTCTGTGTACTGAACCAGCTTGTCCTGACTATTCTCTGCCAGCTCCCAGTACTGTTCCAGTGTCTAGATCCTCTGTGTACTGAACCAGCTTTGTGCTGACTATTCTCTGCCATCTCCCAGTACTGTTCCAGTATCTAGATCCTCTGTGTACTGAACCAGCTTGTCCTGACTATTCTCTGCCAGCTCCCAGTACTGTTCCAGTATCTAGATCCTCTGTGTACTGAACCAGCTTTGTCCTGACTATTCTCTGCCAGCTCCCAGTACTGTTCCAGTATCTAGCTCCTCTGTGTACCGAACCAGCTTTGTCCTGACTATTCTCTGCCAGCTCCCGGTACTGTTCCAGTATCTAGATCTTCTGTGTACTGAACCAGCTTTGTCCTGACTATTCTCTGCCAGCTCCCAGTACTGTTCCAGTGTCTAGATCTTCTGTGTACTGAACCAGCTTGTCCTGACTATTCTCTGCCAGCTCCCAGTACTGTTCCAGTATCTAGATCCTCTGTGTACCGAACCAGCTTGTCCTGACTATTCTCTGCCATCTCCCAGTACTGTTCCTGTATCTAGATCCTCTGTGTACCGAACCAGCTTGTCCTGACTATTCTCTGCCATCTCCCAGTAATGTTCCTGTATCTAGATCCTCTGTGTACCGAACCAGCTTGTCCTGACTATTCTCTGCCAGCTCCCAGTACTGTTCCAGTGTCTAGATCTTCTGTGTACTGAACCAGCTTGTCCTGACTATTCTCTGCCAGCTCCCAGTACTGTTCCTGTATCTAGATCCTCTGTGTACCGATCCAGCTTGTCCTGACTATTCTCTGCCAGCTCCCAGTACTGTTCCAGTGTCTAGATCTTCTGTGTACCGAACCAGCTTGTCCTGACTATTCTCTGCCAGCTCCCAGTACTGTTCCAGTGTCTAGATCCTCTGTGTACCGAACCAGCTTGTCCTGACTATTCTCTGCCAGCTCCCAGTACTGTTCCAGTATCTAGCTCCTCTGTGTACCGAACCAGCTTGTCCTGACTATTCTCTGCCAGCTCCCAGTACTGTTCCAGTATCTAGATCCTCTGTGTACCGAACCAGCTTGTCCTGACTATTCTCTGCCAGCTCCCAGTACTGTTCCAGTGTCTAGATCCTCTGTGTACTGAACCAGCTTGTCCTGACTATTCTCTGCCAGCTCCCAGTACTGTTCCAGTGTCTAGATCCTCTGTGTACTGAACCAGCTTTGTCCTGACTATTCTCTGCCAGCTCCCAGTACTGTTCCAGTATCTAGATCCTCTGTGTACCGAACCAGCTTTGTCCTGACTATTCTCTGCCAGTTCCCTGTACTGTTCCAGTGTCTAGATCCTCTGTGTACTGAACCAGCTTGTCCTGACTATTCTCTGCCAGCTCCCAGTACTGTTCCAGTGTCTAGATCCTCTGTGTACTGAACCAGCTTGTCCTGACTATTCTCTGCCAGCTCCCAGTACTGTTCCAGTATCTAGATCCTCTGTGTACCGAACCAGCTTTTCCTGACTATTCTCTGCCAGCTCCCAGTACTGTTCCAGTGTCTAGATCCTCTGTGTACTGAACCAGCTTGTCCTGACTATTCTCTGCCAGCTCCCAGTACTGTTCCAGTATCTAGATCCTCTGTGTACTGAACCAGCTTGTCCTGACTATTCTCTGCCAGCTCCCAGTACTGTTCCAGTATCTAGCTCCTCTGTGTATCGAACCAGCTTGTCCTGACTATTCTCTGCCAGCTCCCAGTACTGTTCCAGTGTCTAGATCCTCTGTGTACTGAACCAGCTTGTCCTGACTATTCTCTGCCAGCTCCCAGTACTGTTCCAGTATCTAGCTCCTCTGTGTATCGAACCAGCTTTGTCCTGACTATTCTCTGTCAGCTCCCAGTACTGTTCCAGTGTCTAGATCCTCTGTGTACTGAACCAGCTTTGTCCTGACTATTCTCTGCCAGCTCCCAGTACTGTTCCAGTGTCTAGATCCTCTGTGTACTGAACCAGCTTGTCCTGACATTCTCTGCCAGCTCCCGGTACTGTTCCAGTATCTAGATCCTCTGTGTACTGAACCAGCTTTGTCCTGACTATTCTCTGCCAGCTCCCAGTACTGTTCCAGTATCTAGCTCCTCTGTGTATCGAACCAGCTTGTCCTGACTATTCTCTGCCAGCTCCCAGTACTGTTCCAGTATCTAGATCTTCTGTGTACCGAACCAGCTTGTCCTGACTATTCTCTGCCAGCTCCCAGTACTGTTCCAGTATCTAGATCCTCTGTGTACTGAACCAGCTTTGTCCTGACTATTCTCTGCCAGCTCCCAGTACTGTTCCAGTGTCTAGATCTTCTGTGTACCGAACCAGCTTGTCCTGACTATTCTCTGCCAGCTCCCAGTACTGTTCCAGTATCTAGATCCTCTGTGTACCGAACCAGCTTGTCCTGACTATTCTCTGCCAGCTCCCAGTACTGTTCCAGTATCTAGATCCTCTGTGTACCGAACCAGCTTTGTCCTGACTATTCTCTGCCAGCTCCCAGTACTGTTCCAGTATCTAGATCTTCTGTGTACCGAACCAGCTTTGTCCTGACTATTCTCTGCCAGCTCCCAGTACTGTTCCAGTATCTAGCTCCTCTGTGTACCGAACCAGCTTGTCCTGACTATTCTCTGCCAGCTCCCAGTACTGTTCCAGTATCTAGCTCCTCTGTGTACTGAACCAGCTTGTCCTGACTATTCTCTGTCAGCTCCCAGTACTGTTCCAGTATCTAGATCTTCTGTGTACCGAACCAGCTTGTCCTGACTATTCTCTGTCAGCTCCCAGTACTGTTCCAGTATCTAGATCCTCTGTGTACCGATCCAGCTTGTCCTGACTATTCTCTGTCAGCTCCCAGTACTGTTCCAGTATCTAGATCCTCTGTGTACCGAACCAGCTTTGTCCTGACTATTCTCTGTCAGCTCCCAGTACTGTTCCAGTATCTAGATCTTCTGTGTACTGAACCAGCTTGTCCTGACTATTCTCTGCCAGCTCCCAGTACTGTTCCAGTATCTAGATCTTCTGTGTACCGAACCAGCTTTGTCCTGACTATTCTCTGTCAGCTCCCGGTACTGTTCCAGTATCTAGATCCTCTGTGTACCGAACCAGCTTTGTCCTGACTATTCTCTGTCAGCTCCCAGTACTGTTCCAGTATCTAGATCTTCTGTGTACTGAACGAGCTTGTCCTGACTATTCTCTGCCAGCTCCCAGTACTGTTCCAGTATCTAGATCTTCTGTGTACTGAACCAGCTTGTCCTGACTATTCTCTGCCAGCTCCCAGTACTGTTCCAGTATCTAGATCTTCTGTGTACTGAACCAGCTTGTCCTGACTATTCTCTGCCAGCTCCCAGTACTGTTCCAGTATCTAGATCCTCTGTGTACCGAACCAGCTTGTCCTGACTATTCTCTGCCAGCTCCCAGTACTATTCCAGTATCTAGATCCTCTGTGTACCGAACCAGCTTGTCCTGACTATTCTCTGCCAGCTCCCAGTACTGTTCCAGTATCTAGATCCTCTGTGTACTGAACCAGCTTGTCCTGACTATTCTCTGCCAGCTCCCAGTACTGTTCCAGTATCTAGATCCTCTGTGTACCGAACCAGCTTGTCCTGACTATTCTCTGCCAGTTCCCTGTACTGTTCCAGTATCTAGATCCTCTGTGTACCGAACCAGCTTGTCCTGACTATTCTCTGCCAGTTCCCTGTACTGTTCCAGTATCTAGATCCTCTGTGTACCGAACCAGCTTGTCCTGACTATTCTCTGCAGCTCCCGGTACTGTTCCAGTATCTAGATCTTCTGTGTACCGAACCAGCTTTGTCCTGACTATTCTCTGCCAGCTCCCAGTACTGTTCCAGTATCTAGCTCCTCTGTGTACTGAACCAGCTTGTCCTGACTATTCTCTGCAGCTCCCGGTACTGTTCCAGTATCTAGATCTTCTGTGTACCGAACCAGCTTTGTCCTGACTATTCTCTGCCAGCTCCCAGTACTGTTCCAGTATCTAGATCTTCTGTGTACCGAACCAGCTTTGTCCTGACTATTCTCTGCCAGCTCCCAGTACTGTTCCAGTATCTAGCTCC
Source organism: Rhinophrynus dorsalis (assembly GCA_037306005.1). Taxonomy (NCBI): domain Eukaryota; kingdom Metazoa; phylum Chordata; class Amphibia; order Anura; family Rhinophrynidae; genus Rhinophrynus; species Rhinophrynus dorsalis. The sequence goes on from CM074724.1 coordinate 388,379,734, forward strand.
TCTGTGTACTGAACCAGCTTGTCCTGACTATTCTCTGCAGCTCCCGGTACTGTTCCAGTATCTAGATCTTCTGTGTACCGAACCAGCTTGTCCTGACTATTCTCTGCCAGCTCCCAGTACTGTTCCAGTATCTAGATCCTCTGTGTACCGAACCAGCTTGTCCTGACTATTCTCTGCCAGCTCCCAGTACTGTTCCAGTATCTAGCTCCTCTGTGTACTGAACCAGCTTGTCCTGACTATTCTCTGCAGCTCCCGGTACTGTTCCAGTATCTAGATCTTCTGTGTACCGAACCAGCTTTGTCCTGACTATTCTCTGCCAGCTCCCAGTACTGTTCCAGTATCTAGATCCTCTGTGTACCGAACCAGCTTGTCCTGACTATTCTCTGCCAGCTCCCGGTACTGTTCCAGTATCTAGATCCTCTGTGTACTGAACCAGCTTGTCCTGACTATTCTCTGCCAGTTCCCTGTACTGTTCCAGTGTCTAGATCCTCTGTGTACCGAACCAGCTTGTCCTGACTATTCTCTGCCAGTTCCCTGTACTGTTCCAGTATCTAGATCCTCTGTGTACCGAACCAGCTTGTCCTGACTATTCTCTGCCAGTTCCCTGTACTGTTCCAGTATCTAGATCCTCTGTGTACCAAACCAGCTTGTCCTGACTATTCTTTGCAGCTCCTGGTACTGTTCCAGTATCTAGATCCTCTGTGTACCGAACCAGCTTGTCCTGACTATTCTCTGCCAGCTCCCAGTACTGTTCCAGTATCTAGATCCTCTGTGTACCAAACCAGCTTGTCCTGACTATTCTTTGCAGCTCCTGGTACTGTTCCAGTATCTAGATCCTCTGTGTACCGAACCAGCTTGTCCTAACTATTCTTAGCTAGCTCCTGGTACTGTTCCTGTATCTAGATCCTCTGTGTACTGAACCAGCTTGTCCTGACTATTCTTAGCCAGCTCCCGGTATTGCTTCTATTGGTCTCCTGAGTACTGCCCGCAGCCTGTTCTATTCTGGGTACCTGCTTGCGGTTCTACAAGCAGACTGGACTCTCCTCCAGTATCACTACACCAGGTCAATGTCTTTATCCTGGTTGTTCCATTTCCAGGTGTCTTGGTTACAGGGGAGTTTCTGCTGCTAGGTGGCCTTCGCTCCCCAGCTGCGACCCCTATACTCTGCACCCCAGCCTTCACTCCCCCCTGCAGGGGAGCTTGTACTGTTAGTAGTGTAACCATCCAGGTCTGGGTTCCGGCTCAATCGGTATCGGACATCTGGCTTCGCAGCCAGCAACTCTATCCGGCCACAGCAAGGCTTCACTATTAGCAGTCCCCGTTCATGAGCTCCGTACTCTAGCGACGCTCCCCAGCACTCCCTTCCCTGCAGGCAGACGGCTGCACAACCCTGTGTGCGGATTAGAGTTGTGACAGATGGTAACTGAAATTGTCTAGAATAAGAATAAAACAATTCTCAAACATGTTTTCTTAATTTTTTTGCATCCAATTCCACCATCTCCGTCAAAGGGGAAAAGCCGTCTTAAAAGTGGGTGTGGTTAAATCCATCGTCATATTGTAAGGTATTTTCAGAAAAAAATATCTGTTTCAACGTCACTTCTGATTAAAGCGATAGTAATGTTTCACAAAAACAGCAGCTCCAATTAATCGTCATAGTATTTGGGCCATGGAGAGTGTTATTTCAATACTGTCAGAGTTGTAGTACAAGAGTAATTGAATGATAAAGTATCCCCCTCCCACCCCTTTTACCTAGTGTAACACTGCTCACCTCAGATGTGGAATCTGTGACGGAATGCAAGAAACACGCACAGTAGCTGTTTCCCTTGTGAAAACCACTAGGGAATAGGTTTGTGCGTGATTTTGTTGAATTGCGCATGAAAATTCAAGATTAACGAACAGCTGGGCATATTTATTTTTTGTGGGCGTGGCCAGGATTAACGAATCTGTGTGAGTGGAATAGCGAATGCGCCTAATGCAGGAAGTGCTATTGCGAACAAATTCATACAGTGAGGGAAAAAATTATTTGATCCCCTGCTGATTTTGTACGTTTGTCCACTGACAAAGAAATGATCAGTCTATAATTTTAATGGTAGGTTTATTTGAACAGTGAGAGACAGAATAACAACAAAAAATCCAGAAAAACGCACTTCAAAACAGTTATAAATTGATTTGCATTTTACTGAGTGAAATAAGTATTTGACCCCTTTGCAAAACATGACTTTGTACTTGGTGGCAAAACCCTTGTTGGCAGTCACAGAGGTCAGATGTTTCTTGTAGTTGGCCACCAGGTTTCCACACATCTCAGGAGGGATTTTGTCCCACTCCTCTTTGCGGATCTTCTCCAAGTCATTAAGGTTTCAAGCCTGACGTTTGGCATCTCGAACCTTCAGCTCCCTCCACAGATTATCTATGGGATTAAGGTCTGGAGACTGGCTAGGCCACTCCAGGACCTTAATGTGCTTCTTATTGAGCCACTCCTTTGTTGCCTTGGCCATGTGTTTTGGGTCATTGTCATGCTGGAATACCCATCCACGACCCATTTTCAGTGCCCTGGCTGAGGGAAGGAGGTTCTCACCCAAGATTTGACAGTACATGGCCCCGTCCATCTCCCCTTTGATGCAGTGAAGTTGTCCTGTCCCCTTAGCAGAAAAACACGCCCAAAGCATAATGTTTCCATCTCCATGTTTGATGGTGGGGATGGTGTTCTTGGGGTCATAGGCAGCATTCCTCCTCCTCCAAACACAGTGAGTTGAGTTGATGCCAAAGAGCTTGATTTTGGTCTCATCTGACCACAACACTTTCACCCAGTTCTCCTCTGAATCATTCAGATGTTTACTGGCAAACGTCAAATGGGCCTGTACATGTGCTTTCTTGAGCAGGGGGACATTGAGGGCGCTGCAGGATTTCAGTCCTTCACAGCGTAGTGTGTTACCAATTGTTTTCTTGGTGACTATGGTCCCAGCTGCCTTGAGATCATTAACAAGATCCTCCCATGTAGTTCTGGGCTGATTCCTCACCATTCTCATGATCATTGAAACTCCACGAGGTGAGATCTTGCATTGAGCCCCAGACTGAGGGAGGTTGACAGTTATTTTGTGTTTTCTCCATTTGCGAATAATCGCACAAATTGTCATCACCTTCTCACCAAGCTGCTTGGCGATGGTCTTGTAGCCCATTCCAGCCTTGCGTAGGTCTACAATCATGTCCCTGACATCCTTGGACAGCTGTTTGGTCTTGGTCATGGTGGAGAGTTTGGAATCTGATTGATTGACTAATTGCTTCTGTGGACAGGTGTCTTTTATACAGGTAACAAGCTGAGATTAGAAGCACTCCCTTTAAGAGAATGATCCTAATCTCAGCTTGTTACCTGTATAAAAGACACCTGGGAGCCAGAAATCTTGCTAATCGAGAGGAGGGTCAAATACTTATTTCACTCAGTAAAATGCAAATCAATTTATAACTGTTTTGAAATGCGTTTTTCTGGATTTTTTCATTGTTATTCTCTGTCTCACTGTTCAAATAAACCTACCATTAAAATTATAGACTGATCATTTCTTTGTCAGTGGGTAAACGTACAAAATCAGCAGGGGATCAAATAATTTTTTCCCCCTCACTGTATGTCTGTGTAGTGTTGTCTTAAAAAATAATTTTTAATGTGCAATTCAAGAAGCATTCAGTATTCAGTTTCCTGTATTTGAACATGAGCAAAATCTATCTGCGCACAAAAATGCCTTTAGCAGATGCGCATATTTCTTGCATTGCGCCACTGGTCACTTGATTAGACAGGTCACAGCAAGGGACAATCTTCTTACTGTGACCATAAGGAAAACCCTGCCCCCCTTGACAGGTTCTTCAGGTTTTCCTTATGATCACTGAAGATTGTCCCTCACTGTGATCCATCCGGACAGTCTTGCTGCTCTGAGGTGAGCAGTGTTACATCAGTAAAAGGGACAGGAGGGGGATACTTTATCATTCGATTACTCTTGTACTACAACTCTGACAGTAGTGAAATAACACTCTCCATGGCCCAAATACTATGAAGATTAATTGGAGCTGTTTTTATTGTGAAACATTACTATCCCTTTAACATAATTTTTCCCGACAAAATAAAAATGGTCTAAACTTGGAGAAGACAATATAAAGTACTGTTAGCAGGACTGAGAAGCAATTTGTCATTTCTAAGACAAAAAATGTCTTTGGTTCTTTGAAAATGTTCATTTCAAAGACAAAATCAAAAACAGTTTTTAGCATCAGAATTTTTAAAGGCAATGTTCATCAAGATCTTCTTTTCGTCATTTGTAATTCTTTAGGCGTATTTTCAAACTTGGCGTATTTACTTCTATCCAAAGCATTACAACACGGTGCACTGGATAGCTCTCTGGCACTCAAAAGATTAAAGGGATAGTAATACTTAAAATGCAAAAAAAAATATGTTGTAGGGTTTATCCCCCTGAGTAAAACAAGGGTACTCCCACTGCTGAAAGGTGTTTTATTCAAAAGCTATGACAGCTCAAAGTTGAATTTTTTAGGTGCGATATCACAGTGGCCTGAAATTGTACAGTGGCGCTGTTGCTACACCATCCTATAGACAGCTCTGGTCCCGGGACCATAAATCTCCATAGGATGGTGTAGCAACAGCGCCACTGTACAATTTCAGGCCACTGTGATATTACACCTAAAAAATTCAACTTTGAGCTGTCATAACTTTTGAATAAAACACCTTTCAGCAGTAGGAGTACTCTTGTTTTACTCAGGCGGGTAAACCCTACAACATATTTTTTTTTTCCATTTTAAGAGTTACTATCCCTTTAAGAGGAACAGCCATTCTGTTGCAAACCTAGTCAGTGCATTGAAAACCTCTCAAGCACTCAAGGGGTTAAAAGGCGATTAAATTTACTATTGTTTTTTTTAGTTGTCCCCTACAGAATACTTGGTTTGCTCCAAAATCTCTCCATTTCCTCTTATTACATCAGCCTCTGACCTTTGAAGTTAACCAACACACCATTAATGGGTTATTTTTATTTTTCAAAAGGAGACAAATTATTACTCCGGCAATGAAAATATTTGATGTGGTACTGAGGGGTCTCTGTTGGGGATGGGTGGAAAATCCCATTTTTCCCTGCCATTGGAATTTTGGAAGAAACTTGGAAATTTGCTGCTTTATCTGTGAAAATGCCCTTGCCTTGAAACCTTATAATATTTCAGCCTTTTTTGTTACCCCCTGCATACTGGACTCAGTATGTGTGAGTCTGTGGCTACCAGTGCAGTGGGACAAGGTTTGGTTTGGTTTGGTATGTGTGAGTCCTTGGCTTCTAGTGCAGTGGGACAAGACTGGAGGTCAGTATGTGTGATTCTATGGATTTCAGTGCAGTAGGACAAGGCTGGAGGTCAGTATGTGTGATTCTATGGATTTCAGTGCAGTAGGACAAGGCTGGAGGTCAGTATGTGTGATTCTATGGATTTCAGTGCAGTAGGACAAGGCTGGAGGTCAGTATGTGTGGTTCTATGGATTTCAGTGCAGTGGGACAAGGCTGGGGGGTCAGTATGTGTGGTTCTATGGCTACCAGTGCAGTGGGACAAGGCTGGAGGTCAGTATGTGTGGTTCTATGGATACCAGTGCAGTAGGACAAGGCTGGAGGTCAGTATGTGTGATTCTATGGATTTCAGTGCAGTGGGACAAGGCTGGAGGTCAGTATGTGCGGTTCTATGGATTTCAGTGCAGTGGGACAAGGCTGGGGGGTCAGTATGTGTGGTTCTATGGCTACCAGTGCAGTGGGACAAGGCTGGAGGTCAGTATGTGTGGTTCTATGGATACCAGTGCAGTAGGACAAGGCTGGAGGTCAGTATGTGTGATTCTATGGATTTCAGTGCAGTGGGACAAGGCTGGAGGTCAGTATGTGCGGTTCTATGGATTTCAGTGCAGTGGGACAAGGCTGGGGGGTCAGTATGTGTGGTTCTATGGCTACCAGTGCAGTGGGACAAGGCTGGAGGTCAGTATGTGTGGTTCTATGGCTACCAGTGCAGTAGGACAAGGCTGGGGGGTCAGTATGTGTGGTTCTATGGCTACCAGTGCAGTAGGACAAGGCTGGAGGTCAGTATGTGTGGATCTATGGATACCAGTGCAGTAGGACAAGGCTGGGGGTCAGTATGTGCGGTTCTATGGATACCAGTGTAGTGGGACAAGGCTGGGGGGTCAGTATGTGTAGTTCTATGGATACCAGTGCAGTGGGACAAGGCTGGAGGTCAGTATGTGTGATTCTATGGATTTCAGTGCAGTGGGACAAGGCTGGAGGTCAGTATGTGCGGTTCTATGGATACCAGTGTAGTGGGACAAGGCTGGGGGGTCAGTATGTGTGGTTCTATGGATACCAGTGTAGTGGGACAAGGCTGGTGGTCAGTATGTGTGGGTCTATGGATACCAGTGTAGTGGGACAAGACTGGGGGTCAGTATGTGTGGTTCTATGGATACCAGTGCAGTGGGACAAGGCTGGGGGTCAGTATGTGTAGTTCTATGGATATCAGTGCAGTAGGACAAGGCTGGGGGTCAGTATGTGTAGGTCTATGGATACCAGTGCAGTGGGACAAGGCTGGGGGTCAGTATGTGTGGTTCTATGGATACCAGTGCAGTGGGACAAGACTGGGGGTCAGTATGTGTGGTTCTATGGATACCAGTGCAGTGGGACAAGGCTGGGGGTCAGTATGTGTGATTCTATGGATTTCAGTGCAGTAGGACAAGGCTGGGGGTCAGTATGTGTGGTTCTATGGTACCAGTGCAGTGGGACAAGGCTGGGGGTCAGTATGTGTGGTTCTATGGATACCAGTGCAGTGGGACAAGGCTGGGGGTCAGTATGTGTGGTTCTATGGATACCAGTGCAGTGGGACAAGGCTGGAGGTCAGTATGTGTGGTTCTATGGATACCAGTGCAGTGGGACAAGACTGGGGGTCAGTATGTGTGGTTCTATGGATACCAGTGCAGTGGGACAAGGCTGGGGGTCAGTATGTGTGATTCTATGGATTTCAGTGCAGTGGGACAAGGCTGGGGGTCAGTATGTGTAGTTCTATGGATACCAGTGCAGTGGGACAAGACTGGAGGTCAGTATGTGTGGTTCTATGGATACCAGTGCAGTGGGACAAGACTGGGGGTCAGTATGTGTGGTTCTATGGATACCAGTGCAGTGGGACAAGGCTGGGGGTCAGTATGTGTGGTTCTATGGATACCAGTGCAGTAGGACAAGGCTGGAGGTCAGTATGTGTGATTCTATGGATTTCAGTGCAGTAGGACAAGGCTGGGGGTCAGTATGTGTGATTCTATGGATACCAGTGCAGTGGGACAAGGCTGGGGGGCAGTATGTGTGGTTCTATGGATACCAGTGCAGTGGGACAAGACTGGGGGTCAGTATGTGTGATTCTATGGATACCAGTGCAGTGGGGCAAGGCTGGGGGGCAGTATGTGTGGTTCTATGGATACCAGTGCAGTGGGACAAGGCTGGGGGTCAGTATGTGTGGTTCTATGGATACCAGTGCAGTGGGACAAGGCTGAGGGTCAGTATGTGTGGTTCTATGGATTTCAGTGCAATGGGACAAGGCTGGGGGTCAGTATGTGTGGTTCTATGGATTTCAGTGCAGTGGGACAAGGCTGGAGGTCAGTATGTGTGGTTCTATGGATTTCAGTGCAGTGGGACAAGGCTGGGGGTCAGTATGTGTGGTTCTGTGGATTTCAGTGCAGTGGGACAAGACTGGGGGTCAGTATGTGTGGTTCTATGGATTTCAGTGCAGTGGGACAAGGCTGGAGGTCAGTATGTGTGGTTCTATGGATTTCAGTGCAGTGGGACAAGGCTGAGGGTCAGTATGTGTGGTTCCATGGATATCAGTGCAGTGGGACAAGACTGGGGGTCAGTATGTGTGGTTCTATGGATACCAGTGCAGTGGGACAAGGCTGGGGGTCAGTATGTGTGGTTCTATGGATTTCAGTGCAATGGGACAAGGCTGGGGGTCAGTATGTGTGGTTCTATGGATTTCAGTGCAGTGGGACAAGGCTGGAGGTCAGTATGTGTGGTTCTATGGATTTCAGTGCAGTGGGACAAGGCTGAGGGTCAGTATGTGTGGTTCTGTGGATTTTAGTGCAGTGGGACAAGACTGAGGGTCAGTATGTGTGGTTCTATGGATTTCAGTGCAGTAGGACAAGGCTGGGGTCAGTATGTGTGGTTCTATGGATTTCAGTGCAGTGGGACAAGGCTGGGGGTCAGTATGTGTGGTTCTGTGGATTTTAGTGTAGTAGGACAAGGCTGGAGGTCAGTATGTGTGGTTCTATGGATTTTAGTGTAGTAGGACAAGGCTGGGGGTCAGTATGTGTGGTTCTATGGATTTCAGTGCAGTGGGACAAGGCTGGGGCTCAGTATGTGTGGTTCTATGGATTTCGGTGCAGTGGGACATGGTTGGGGGTCAGTATGTGTGGTTCTGCTTCTACCAGAGCGGTGGGACAAGGCTGGAGGTCAATATGTGTGGTTCTGTGGCTTCCAGTGCAGTGGGACAAATCTGGGGTATCAGTATTTGTGGTTCTACGGCTACCAAGGCAGTGGGACAAGGCTGGGGGTCAGTATGTGTGGTTATGACTACACCAGTTCAGTGGGACAAGGCTGAGGGTCAGTATTTGTGGTTCTGACTATACCAGTATAGTGGAACAAGGCTGGGGGTCAGTATATGTGGTTCTATGGCTACCAGTGCATTGGGATAAGGCTGGGGGTCAGTATGTGTGGTTCGGACTGTACCAGTGTAGTGGGACAAGTCTGGGGATTAGTATGTGTGGATATATGGTTTCTAGTGTCATGAAACAAGTCTGGGGATTAGTATGTGTGAATCTATAGTTTCTAGTGTCGTGAGACAAGTCTGGGGATTAGTATGTGTGGATCTATGGTTTCTAGTGTCGTGAGACAAGTCTGGGGATTAGTACGTGTGGATCTATGGTTACTAGTGTCGTGAGACAAGTCTGGGGATTAGTACGTGTGGATCTATGGTTACTAGTGTCGTGAGACAAGTCTGGGGATTAGTACGTGTGGATCTATGGTTACTAGTGTCGTGAGACAAGTCTGGGGATTAGTACGTGTGGATCTATGGTTACTAGTGTCGTGAGACAAGTCAGGGGATTAGTACGTGTGGATCTATGGTTACTAGTGTCATGAGACAAGTCTGGGGATTAGTACGTGTGGATCTATGGTTACTAGTGTCGTGAGACAAGTCTGGGGATTAGTACGTGTGGATCTATGGTTTCTAGTGTCGTGAGACAAGTCTGGGGATTAGTACGTGTGGATCTATGGTTACTAGTGTCGTGAGACAAGTCTGGGGATTAGTACGTGTGGATCTATGGTTACTAGTGTCATGAGACAAGTCTGGGGATTAGTACGTGTGGATCTATAGTTTCTAGTGTCATGAGACAAGTCAGGGGATTAGTACGTGTGGATCTATGGTTACTAGTGTCGTGAGACAAGTCTGGGGATTAGTATGTGTGGATCTATGGTTACTAGTGTCGTGAGACAAGTTTGTGGATTAGTATGTGTGGATCTATGGTTACTAGTGTTACTAGTGGATCCACAGAAAGTTATTGTAGTGGAACTGACCAGCATTTTGTCTTAACATGAGGATGTAACGGCAGTAATAAGATGCCAGAGGATGAAGAAATTTTGGCATGGGTGCGATATGGAATCTTCTGTATTGTTCACTCTCTCAACGTATATCGCTACACAGTTACACTGAAAAGAATATATTTTAAAACCATAAGCATTCAATCTATTAAATACACTATCTCGTTACATCTGTACTGAGGCATTGACCCGGTGGGTGCCACAGGGTTCCAAAACAAGCATTGCACCAGACACCCCTGTGGCACTTAACAGGTTAAGCTCTATAGCAGTCTGGTCAAGACGTTATTACAGTGCAGCCTAACCATCCCGCATAAGTCTGGCATGCAGAAAGTACGGTACCATTCTATGACTGGGATGTGACCTTTCAGTACACGACATGAGAATCTCGCTCTGTCATGTGGTCGCACTCTCTTTTGAGTGTTACCTTTTAACCCTTTAAGGACCAGGAAAATCTGAGGTCGTTTTCCCTTAAGGACCGGAGCAATTCTGACCTTTTTGACTATGTCTTTGTTCAACAGTGTTTTCCCTCTTAGTCTTTTATTCCACCCCCATAAATTATATACTGTTTTTGTAAGAACAAATAGGGCTTTCATTTGATACCCCACTTATATGGATAACCCACCATTTACTTTATGAAAATTAAAAAAAACTGTAAAAAAATAAAAAACACCATTTTTGTTTTTTCTCTTGGGATCAATTGGGCACAAAGGGTTAAATTTTTATGGCGACTGCATGAAAAGTATGACCGGTCAGTCATACCTACAAAATGCACAGTTTAAAGTGGCCACTGTCCCCCCTGGGTGAAAATCCCCATGTCCCTTTTTCCCACCCTATTTTGTCACTTTTTTATCCCTGACATTTGGCGGTGTGTATAAGTGTATTACATGGCTCCACAACAATCATACTTCCAAAATTGTTTAATGAGATGTGTTTGGTTTTTTTGTAAAAAAAAAAAAAAAATTGTCATTGCAGGTCAAAAATTGACCTACATTTAGCCAGCCTCCTGCACCAGCAGTGAAGGGGTTAATATCCCCAGCTGCTGTATTTTTTTTTACCACTAGGTGTCTCCTCTCTACTTCCCTCTCCCTTACTTTGATAGCAAGGGAGACAGAGGTAGAGGAGACACTCAGAGTCAGCATGCTTTGCGTGTTGTCTCTGTTTCTCTGAATGCCGGTACATGTGATCGCTGCTACGGCGATCACATGAACCGGCACAAGCAAGAAGGACTGAGACATGATTGCCCCGGTCTCGGAGTGTTCAGTCTCAGCCTGGAATTAATGATAGCAGCGTGCACGGAGGCAGGCTGCTATCATTTAAGCCATGCGGTCCAGGACCCTCGTGGGTCCTTAAGGGGTTAAAAGGATACTGGAGATTAGTATGTGTAGTTATCTGGTTACTAGTGCTGTGGGACAAGGCTTCATAAAAGTCAACCTCAGTGGGTTAACAATAGGGGTCGCACCTGCGACTGGGCCCGCTACTCCAGAGGCCCGGCCACCCCCACGACCCTCGCGCCTGGAGCAAGCAGCTGAAGTCTGTGCTTTCTTCAGCACAGACCTCTAGCAACTGAGCGCTCCCTCTTCGGCACTCTAACAGTTACTCCCAGCATTCTGCATTACTGAAGAGAGGACAGCGTGGGAGCTCCAGCTTTTTAGGTCTGTGCAGAAGGAGGCACAGACCTCTCCTGCCACGCCGCCTGATCACCAGTTAGGTAGGAGATGGACACTGGGTGTGGGTAGGGTTGCCACCTTTTCTTCCAAAAAATACCGGCCATGGCATTCCGTCCATAGACTAAACATTGGAGAGAAGCCAATTTTTTACCGGCCTGCCGGTAAAATACAGGCTGGGTGGTAAACCTAGGTGTGTGTGGGGGGCAATGTGGAGGCAATTTTGGAGATTGGGGGCAATGTGGAGGCAATTGTTGAGATTGGAGGCAACTGTGGCGATTTGGGGTAATGGGGAGGACAATGTGGTCGGGGCGGCCCATAGCAAATTTTGCACACAGGGCCCGGTGGCTTCTAGTTACGCCTCTGGTCAGCCTCTGAGAATTACTAGTCTGAAATTCCTGCAAGTCTTGGGATCTACCTGTGCATTTTTTTACTATGAGATGTTCAGAGTGAGCTTTTACTTATGTTTTTAAAAGGTTATACAAATGTATTTTACCCTTAAAGGAGCAGTACACTTTTTTTATGAAAACACATATTTTACAGAGAATTTACCATCGCTGTCAGATGTTTTATTCAAAAATTATAGCAGTTTAAATAATCAGGAAGTGAATTTACTGTGTTTACTTCCTGATAGCTCTAACTGACAGGAAGTGAATTTACTGTGTTTACTTCCTGATAGCTCTAACTGACAGGAAGTGAATTTACTGTGTTTACTTCCTGATAGTTCTAACTGACAGAAAGTGACTCAGCAGTTTCTATCACATTCTATGGAGAACTGTATGTCTCTGACTTTTCTGACTTTCCTCTCCATTAGAATCCAACAGGAAATCTAATTAGAATTTGACCACTAGAGGGCACTGCTAATGTAAAAACATGGGTTTAAACTGTAATAACTCTGGAAATATAAATCTCTTGGCAGTGGGAGTACCCTTATCTTACTCAATAGGAAAATCCCTACAATATATATTTTTTTCATAAAAAAAAGTTTACTGATCCTTTAACATTTTGCTTGGACTGACTTCCTTTTTACTTCTTCGGCTAAACAAATGTTTGATTAGGCAATGCTATTAAATAAATTGTACAGCTATCTTCAGTCAAGAACAACGTCAAAGAGAAGTGTTACCATTGGCTTATATCATACCTCCCAACTGTCCCTCTTTAGGAGGGACAGACCCTCTTTAAGACCCAAGTCCCTCTGTCCCTCTTTCCCACCCTGATGTCCCTCTTTTTAGGAGATCAGATTGTGTGATGTGTATATAAGTGTATCATATTGCTCTCTAGCAATAAAACTCACATTACTGTTTGTATAAATGTCAGTATCTGTGTTAATAAATTGGTCTGTGTAAATAAAACACTTTGGTCTTGTTATAAATCATTTATTAGGTAACACAAGGAGGTGTCAATAGGTCGTGAAATAGTCCTGCCCACCAGCCACACCCCCTAAAACACAAGTGTCCCTCTTTGGCAATTTGAAATGTTGGGAGGTATGTTATATGGCTATTCAATAGAGCACAGTTCAAGCAATAACATTACCAAAAAGGTGTTTTTTGTTTTTTTTTTTGGAAGAAATAACATTGCTATGTGGTTGATGTTATAAGTGGTGCAGTTCTGGGGCACAACCTTTGAGTGCCAGAGGGGTTACGCAACACATTGCGAAGCAACACATTGGAGACCTCTCTAGCAATTAAGAGGTTAAAAGCCCCATTTAAAAGATTAGAACAATTCTGTTATAGGACTAGGGTGACCACGGGTCCCGGAATGTCCGAGACTGTCCCTTATTTCAGGGCTATGTCCCGCGTCCCGGGTCATCTCCAGCCGGGACAATGAAGTGTCCCGGAATGAAGCCAAGCCGCCCTGGATGTCAGCCTGCAAGCGGTGTGTCACATCATGGACGCCGCGAGGGAGCGCTTGGTAGCATAAACCAGCGCTCCCTCGCGGCGTCCATGATATGACACACCGCTTGCAGGCTGACATCCAGGGCGGCAATGCAGCTGAGCCTGATCTGGAGGCAAGCGCTCTAGTAATACAGATCGCTGGGAGATGACATCATCTCCCAGCGCTCTGCATTACTGAGCACAGCGCGCGGGAGCTTCAGCTCTGTGCCGGAGGAGGCACAGAGCACTTTCCACGCCGCTAGACCACCAGGGACTCAAGGTAGGGCGATGAAGAGGCTTTTGTAGGGTGACCACGTCCCGGAATGGCAGGACGGAAATGTGGTCACCCTATATAGGACTGTTCTTGCTGAGTAAACAAGGACACTTCTGCTGACTATAACAAGGACGCTCCCACTGCCGTCAGTTGTTTTATTCAAAATTCATAACAGAAGAGAGTGACAGCGCAATTACTTCCTGAAAGTTCAAACTGACAGGAAGTGACTCATCAGTTTCTATCACATTCTGTGGAAAACTGTTCATCAGTGACTCAACCTTCCCTATTGAATGCAACAGAGTAACCAATTTAAATCATACCACTGAAGGTCACATTTAGTGTAAAAAAAACAAGAGTTTAAGTTGTAAAAACACATACATACTATACAGAGGTTGGTGCATATCACACACACACACACACACACACACACACACACACACACACACACACACACACACACACACACGATAAAGAGGTTGATGCATATTACACACTATACAGAGGTAGGTGCATATCATATAACACACACTATAAAAAGGTAGGTTCATATCATATAACACACACACACACACTATACAGTGTTCTGTGCATATCACACACTATACAGAGGTAGCTGCATACCACATAGCAGGCACGCACACACAAACACACACACACACACACACACTATATAGAGGTACGTTACACACTATACAGATGTAGGTGCAGAGCACACACGCACACTACACAGAGGTTGGTGCGTAAAATACGCACACATACACACACAAATACAATACAGAGGTAGGCACATAATATACACTATACAATGCTGTTGCATAATACACACACTAAACAGAGGTAGGTGTGTATCACATAACACACACTATACAGAGTTAGGTGCATATCACATAACACACACACAGTATACAGAGTTAGGTGTATTTCACATAAACACACTACACAGATGTAGGTGCATAACACACACTATACAGAGTTAGGTGCATATCACATAACACACACACACTATACAGAGTTAGGTGTATATCACATAACACACACACACTATACAGAGTTAGGTGCATATCACATAACACACACACACTATACAGAGTTAGGTGCATAACAAATAAACAAACTATACAGAGGTAGGTGCATAACAGCATACCTCCCAAATTTCAAATGTACAGAGACGGACATTTGATTTAGATGGAGTTGTTGGGGGTGTGGCTGGTGGGTGGGGCATTACAGATGACGTTTAGGGTAGTTTATGACTCACTGACACCTTTTTGTATAACTGAATAAATGATTTAGAACAAGACCAAAGTATTTTAGTTACACAGAATAATTTATACATGTATACACTTATATACACACCACACAGTCTGATCTCCTAAACACAGGGACACCAGGGTGATACACTTATATATACACACCACACAGTCTGATCTCCTAAACACAGGGACACCAGGGTGATACACTTATATACACACACCACAGTCTGATCTCCTACACAAAGGGGCACCAGGGTGATACACTTATATACACATCACACAGTCTGATCTCCTAACACAGGGACACCAGGGTGATACACTTATATACACACCATACAGTCTGATCTCCTAAACACAGGGACACCAGGGTGATACACTTATATACACATCACACAGTCTGATCTCCTAACACAGGGACACCAGGGTGATACACTTCTATACACACCACACAGTCTGATCTCTTAAACACAGGGACACCAGGGTGATACATTTACATACACACCACGCAGTCTGATCTCCTAAACACAGGGACACCAGGGTGATACACTTCTATACAGACCACACAGTCTGATCTCCTAAACACAGGGACACCAGGGTGATACACTTCTATACACACCACACAGTCTGATCTCCTAAACACAGGGACACCAGGGTGATACACTTCTATACACACCACACAGTCTGATCTCCTAAACACAGGGACACCAGGGTGATACACTTATATACACACCACACAGTCTGATCTCCTAAACACAGGGACACCAGGGTGATACACTTCTATACAGACCACACAGTCTGATCTCCTAAACACAGGGACACCAGGGTGATACACTTCTATACACACCACACAGTCTGATCTCCTAAACACAGGGACACCAGGGTGATACACTTCTATACACACCACACAGTCTGATCTCCTAAACACAGGGACACCAGGGTGATACACTTATATACACACCACACAGTCTGATCTCCTAAACACAAGGACACCAGGGTGATACACTTCTATACACACCACACAGTCTGATCTCTTAAACACAGGGACACCAGGGTGATACACTTACATACACACCACGCAGTCTGATCTCCTAAACACAGGGACACCAGGGTGATACACTTCTATACGGACCACACAGTCTGATCTCCTAAACACAGGGACACCAGGGTGATACACTTCTATACAGACCACACAGTCTGATCTCCTAAACACAGGGACACCAGGGTGATACACTTCTATACACACCACACAGTCTGATCTCCTAAACACAGGGACACCAGGGTGATACACTTCTATACACACCACACAGTCTGATCTCTTAAACACAGGGACACCAGGGTGATACACTTATATACACACCATACAGTCTGGTCACCTAAACACAGGGACACCAGGGTGATACACTTCTATACACACCACACAGTCTGATCTCCTAAACACAGGGACACCAGGGTGATACACTTATATACACACCACACAGTCTGATCTCCTAAACACAGGGACACCAGGTTGATACATTTATATACACCACACAGTCTGATCTCCTAAACACAGGGACACCAGGGTGATACACTTCTATACACACCACACAGTCTGATCTCTTAAACACAGGGACACCAGGGTGATACACTTACATACACACCACGCAGTCTGATCTCCTAAACACAGGTACACCAGGGTGATACACTTCTATACAGACCACAGTCTGATCTCCTAAACACAGGGACACCAGGGTGATACACTTCTATACACACCACACAGTCTGATCTCCTAAACACAGGGACACCAGGGTGATACACTTCTATACACACCACACAGTCTGATCTCCTAAACACAGGGACACCAGGGTGATACACTTATATACACACCACACAGTCTGATCTCCTAAACACAGGGACACCAGGGTGATACACTTCTATACAGACCACACAGTCTGATCTCCTAAACACAGGGACACCAGGGTGATACACTTCTATACACACCACACAGTCTGATCTCCTAAACACAGGGACACCAGGGTGATACACTTCTATACACACCACACAGTCTGATCTCCTAAACACAGGGACACCAGGGTGATACACTTATATACACACACCACACAGTCTGATCTCCTAAACACAGGGACACCAGGGTGATACACTTCTGTACACACCACACAGTCTGATCTCTTAAACACAGGGACACCAGGGTGATACACTTATATACACACCACACAGTCTGATCTCCTAAACACAGGGACACCAGGGTGATACACTTCTATACGGACCACACAGTCAGATCTCCTAAACACAGGGACACCAGGGTGATACACTTCTATACACACACCACACAGTCTGATCTCCTACACACAGGGACACCAGGGTGATACACTTCTATACACACCACACAGTCTGATCTCTTAAACACAGGGACACCAGGGTGATACACTTATATACACACCATACAGTCTGGTCACCTAAACACAGGGACACCAGGGTGATACACTTATATACACACCATACAGTCTGGTCACCTAAACACAGGGACATCAGGGTGATACACTTCTATACACACCACACAGTCTGATCTCCTAAACACAGGGACACCAGGGTGATACACTTCTATATACACCACACAGTCTGATCTCCTAAACACAGGGACACCAGGGTGATACACTTATATACACACCACACAGTCTGATCTCCTAAACACAGGGACACCAGGGTGATACACTTCTATACACACCACACAGTCTGATCTCCTAAACACAGGGACACCAGGGTGATACACTTCTACACACACCACACAGTCTGATCTCCTAAACACAGGGACACCAGGGTGATACACTTATATACACACCACACAGTCTGATCTCCTAAACACAGGGACACCAGGGTGATACACATATATACAGACCACACAGTCTGATCTCCTAAACACAGGGACACCAGGGTGATACACTTCTATACACACCACACAGTCTGATCTCCTAAACACAGGGACACCAGGGTGATACACTTCTATACACACCACACAGTCTGATCTCCTAAACACAGGGACACCAGGGTGATACACTTATATACACACCACACAGTCTGATCTCCTAAACACAGGGACACCAGGGTGATACACTTATATACACACCACACAGTCTGATCTCCTAAACACAGGGACACCAGGGTGATACACTTCTATACGGACCACACAGTCTGATCTCCTAAACACAGGGACACCAGGGTGATACACTTCTATACACACACCACACAGTCTGATCTCCTACACACAGGGACACCAGGGTGATACACTTCTATACACACCACACAGTCTGATCTCTTAAACACAGGGACACCAGGGTGATACACTTATATACACACCATACAGTCTGGTCACCTAAACACAGGGACACCAGGGTGATACACTTATATACACACCATACAGTCTGGTCACCTAAACACAGGGACATCAGGGTGATACACTTCTATACACACCACACAGTCTGATCTCCTAAACACAGGGACACCAGGGTGATACACTTCTATATACACCACACAGTCTGATCTCCTAAACACAGGGACACCAGGGTGATACACTTATATACACACCACACAGTCTGATCTCCTAAACACAGGGACACCAGGGTGATACACTTATATACACACCACACAGTCTGATCTCCTAAACACAGGACACCAGGTGATACACTTATATATACACCACACAGTCTGATCTCCTAAACACAGGACACCAGGTGATACACTTATATACACACCACACAGTCTGATCTCCTAAACACAGGGACACCTGGGTGATACACTTATATACACACCACACAGTCTGATCTCCTAAACACAGGGACACCAGGGTGATACACTTATAAATACACCACACAGTCTGATCTCCTAAACACAGGGACATCAGGGTGATACACTTATATACACACACCACACAGTCTGATCTCCTAAACACAGGACACCAGGGTGATACACTTCTATACACACCATGCAGTCTGATCTCCTAAACACAGGGACACCAGGGTAGAAAAGAGGGAGATTTGGGTCTCCCAGAGGGACACTTGGAAGGTATGTAACACACATACTATAGAGAGGTAGGCACATAATACACACTATACAGAGTTGAATAACACACACTATACAGAGGAAGGCTTATATGTTGAGACAAAAAATTGGTCACGTTGGTTTGGAAATAAATAGTTATGGTGACATCCTATGAATGTTGATCTTCGTTACGATGTATTTGGTAACTATATATGACAATTTGTATAAAATATTTAGATAATACTTACAGTGAGAATGAGCGATGTCAATTTTTCCACCTTTTACATCCATTTCTTTCATTTATCCTATACTAGTGTAAAAGTCCGTGTACACGGTCCAAAGTGCGTATCTCCTTTCATCAAGCAGCAGGGACGGGTCCTTTGTTCTGCCGTGGCCTCCCTGTGCCTGTGCATTGCTTTTCCTGCCGGCCGACGTCACATCCGGCGGTCCCCTTCTACTTCTGTCTTCAAGTAGCGGGGACCGCATAGACACACAGTCAGCACCTTCCCTACTTTCCCTGATGTGGGCATCCGGAAATACCACAACCACGGGCCCAGCAATTACTTTTTTCAAGCAGACCAGTGCGAACTGGCCAGTTGGCCTGCGTTTGGGCAGTCTCTACTGTGCATCCAATCAGCTGGCCTGCGTTTGGCCAGTCTCTACTGTGCAGCCAATCAGCCGGCCTTCGTTTGGCCAGTCTCTACTGTGCAGCCAATCAGCTGGCCTGCATTTGAGCAGTCTCTACTATGCAGCCAGTCAGCTGGCCTGTGTTTGGGCAGTCTCTACTGTTCAGCCAGTCAGCTGGCCTGCGTTTGGGCAGTCTGTACTGTGCAGCCAATCAGCTGGCCTGCGTTTGGGCAGTCTCTACTGTGCAGCCAATCATCTGGCCTGCGTTTGGGCAGTCTCTACTGAGCAGCCAATCAGCTGGCCTGCGTTTGGGCAGTCTCTACTGTGCAGTCAATCAGCTGGCCTGCATTTTGACAGTCTCTACTGTGCAGCCAATCAGCTGGCCTGCATTCAGGCAGTCTCTACTGTGCATGACTGCATCAGACAAACATACACCTGGCCTTTTATATTATAGGATTTATTTTTAGACAGTATAACTGTTCAAAGGTTTTTGGACAAGTTTGTTGCTAAAAAAAAGTCACAAGTATTCTTTGTAAATAATTTTGCATCATTTTGTTTATATTTATCACTTATTAGAAAATAATTGATAAACAATACACATTCACTGAAACTTTATTTACATTCGGTTAAATTTAGATATTTGTATTAACAAACATTTGATAAATGTGCCTCTTAGTTTTGATTCCTCACAACACGATAAATATTATATAAAGATTGGTCTCTTTAAAGGGATAGTAATACTTCAATTAAACTTTAGCTCTGAGTATTATTTACAGTTTTTTTTAACATTTTGTGCTATATATAGTTACAGTGTTGTAGTTCAAACGATATTCAAGACGAAAGGATCCCCCTCCCGCCCCTTTCCCTGTGTCACTGATCCTCTTACTCTGGTCTGGATGGAGAACAGCCGAGGGACAATCTTCAGTAAGCAAAAGGAAAATCCTGCCCTCCTTCATCAAGGGGGGGCAGGGTTTTCTTTATACTTACTGACTGAAGATTGTCCCTCGCTGCATCCGTCCAGTCCCACGACTGGATTTCAGATCTGATGGGAGGCGGCCAGAAGGGACGGAAGGGGGGATCCTTTTGTCTTGAAGAGCATTTGACCTACAAATCTGTAAGTAACTATATGTAGCGCTACATATTAAAAACATTTGTAAATAATTCTCAGAGGTGAAAATGTGGGACCCACCAGTTTCTATAACTGGAATCATCATCCAGTTGAAGTACAACAACAGCTAGAGGGCCTCACATTGGTCATCCCTGATTTTAAAGGCTGAACAGCACTTTATTAATTGTGGCCATTGTTTTTCTCTGACTGAACCAATGTGAAATCGAAGTTGGCGTCTACAGGTACTAGCAGTATTGTGTGAAAGATCACAAAATGTTCCTGACCTACTGTAAGATGTTAAACATGGAACGTGTGTGTGATTAATCATCATCTCGCAAGTATCAAATATGGAATTAGATCATTATTGGATGCGGCTGAAAATAGTATGATTATGTTTTAGGGAGAAGGCAGACAATGGGGGCGTTAGGACATGAACCATGATATCGTATTTGTCTGAACTCAAGATCTTAGGTCTCAGAAAGTCCCTTTTCACACCGAGAGGCCGAGTGTTGAAAGAAATGGAGGATCAGCTTTGAACTTCAAAATATGATGTGGAAAATGGATAAATACAAATGTGGAGTGATTCTCGAGTGAACCAACTGGGCACTTAAAAAATTCCTAATTCAGTTTATTTAAAGGGGGCCTTAAAGCCTTTCAATGTCATAGTGATCTTCAACTAATTGCTTGGCAGTGCATTGGAGATTTTGCTGACTTTCAAGGGGTGAAACCCCCCCAATTTAAAATAACTTGAGAACTTTAACCGTTTGAGTAACAGAGAGGTATGCAACTCATTGCTCTGCCCTATAGTGCAGCTGTCTTTCTATACAGTTCCCCTCTATTTGTGTTAAAGGGACAGTAATGTCCCATGAAAATTCTTATAGTTTTGTAGACAAAAAATAAACCCTATGGCACAAATCTTATCTCTCAAACCGCTCTGGTTTAAGAGAGATATATACGTTCAAAGTCAGCCGACTCGAGGAGGCTCTGCAGCAGAGCTGCAGTCGCGTTATTTAAAAAGAATGACTTCATCATAACGGTCTACAAAGTGTACTTGCAAACCAGGCACACTTTGTAGACCTTTCCAATTAAGTAATTTTTAAAAAATAACACGATTTCGGCTCTGCCGCAGAGCCGCAGGCTGGTCCCCCGGACTGGGATCTCCTGCTGTCAGCTAGACTTAATGTCAGGAGAAGGGGGGGGGGGGACTTTGAACAAAAATATCTCTCAAACCATAGTATTTGAACAGATCTTTTTAACCCCTTGAATGCCAGATAGGTGGCGACTTCTCTGGCTTTCAAGGGGTTAAAGGGATAGTAATGTTTCATAATAAAAGCAGCTCTAATTAATCATCATAGTATTTGGACTTTGGAGAGTGTTATTTCAATTCTGTCAGAGTTGTAGTACAAGAGTAATTCAATGACAAAGTGTCCCCCTCCCGCCCCTTTTACTGATGTAACACTGCTCAGCCAGATCAGAAGGGAGGTGCCCAGGTAGACTGCAGAGAGGGACAATCTTCAGTTAAGATAAGGGAAAAACCTGAAAAGCTTGTCAAGGGGGACAGGACTTTCATTGTTCTCACAGGAAGAAGATTGTCCCCTTCTGTTATCTGTCTGGTCTATGGACTGGATTCCACATCTGAGAAGAGATGGCTTACACTAGGTAAAAGGGGCGTGAGGGGAAACTTTGCTTGTGAATATCTCTCAAACCATAAAGGTCTGAGAGATAAGACTTATATCGTTCTTCATGTTTTTTTAATGCCTACAAAATAAAATAAAGAAAAAACAAAGTATTAGTATCCCTTTAATACAAACTATAAAATAGTAAAATAGCCCAATTTAACTTAAAGGGATAGTAACACTTAATGTGTAAAAAGATATATACTGTAGGGTTTATCTTTCTGAGTAAAAAGAGGGGCCTCCCACTGCTGAGAGAAATTTTCTCCTAAAGGTATTGTAGCTCAAATTTGAATTTTTTAGGTGCACTCTCTCACTGGCCTGAAATGTTACAGTGGCGCTGTTGCTACGCAGTCCTTTGGAGGTTCAACTGACCGGATCTGTCCATAAAATGGTGTAGCAGCAGTGCCACTGTACAATTTCAGGCTGCTAAGATATTGCATCTAAAAAATTCAAAAACTTTTGAATAGAACACATCTCAGCAGTGGGAATCCTTGTTTTACGCTGGGGGAAAAACTCTACAATATATATTTTTTACATACCAAGTGTTATTATCCCTTTAACAAGAATTGTTATTTGTCCCCTATGGTCCTGTTGATTTACTCCAGAATAACTACAGTTTGCCTTTATAAATATGGGCCAATGTGCTTTAGATAGAGGAACTGTCACATTTCGGGCTAGGAAAGAAGGACCTGTAAAGTAGATGAAAGAAAAGGCCAAAGAAGCCAGAAGACTATTGTTGTCTATGAAGTTTGTACACATGGCTTAAAGGGATAGTAATGTTTCATAATAAAAGCAGCTCTAATTAATCATCATAGTATTTGTACTTTGGAGAGTGTTATTTCAATTCTGTCAGACTTGTAGTTCAAGAGTAATTCAATGACAAAGTATCCCCCTCCCTCCCCTTTTACTGATGTAACACTGCTCAGCCAGATCAGAAGGGAGGTGCCCAGGTAGACTGCAGAGAGGGACAATCTTCAATTAAGATAAGGGAAAAACCTGAAAAACTTGTCAAGGGGGTCAGGGCTTTCATTGTTCTCATAGGAAGAAGATTGTCCCCTTCTGTTATCTGTCTGGTCTATGGACTGCATTCCACATCTGAGAAGAGATGGCTTACACTAGGTAAAAGGGGAGGGAGGGGAAACTTTTCTTGTGAATATCTCTCAAACCATAAATGTTTGAGAGATAAGACATATCGTTCTTCATGTTTTTTTAATGCCTACAAAATAAAATAAAGATAAAACGAAGTATTACTATCCCTTTAAGAGTGTAACTGGAGAGCTTGGATGACTGCAAGTGAGACCTTCCTGCAGCCAAGAGAGGGCCGAGGGAAAAGACCAAATTCAAGGCCGGATGTATAACAGCCAATAGCCAAAAAAACAGGTGACAGCATTTTTATCAAGCGCTGTAAGCAATTTAAAGATCAGTGCTATGAAAAAATGTCGGCAAAACACCCCCCCCATTGGACAATAAATTTACATGTGTTTTGGCCCATTGAAAATAAAAGAAAAGCTACAAGTTACCATTTAATTGGCTGCATTAGCTGTTAAGATCCGATAAGGAATTACAAAACTAAACATTGAATCGGCCGCCTCAACACTGTAACAAAATCCACATTTAAGTAAAAAGATTACACTCACCCTGTTCCCAGGAGGTCGGTGGTCCCGGCGCTGCCCCCATAAATCATAGTAAGAGATTTCCAAGACGAGAGGACCACCGGACGGGAGCGCTCAGGGGACCACCTAAGCACAATATCACCAGTTGCAAATCGTAAAATTTGTAAATTTATTGCAAATAATACCTTAAGAACATCAAACAAGTAACAATGCTCCCCTCACGGGGATACAAAGTCACAGACACATATGCCTAACTCGTTTCGTGTGCATTAAAAAACACTTATTCATAGGCTATGATTAAGTGTTTTTTAATGCACGCGAAATGCGTCACGCGTATGTGTCTGGGACTTTGTACTTGTTTGATGTTCTTAAGGTATTATTTGCAATAAATTTACAAATTTGGTGATATTGTGCTTGGGTGGTCCCATGAGCGCTCCCGTCCGGTGGTCCTAAGATCCGATAAGGGACTCAATTTAGTGTATAAAATTTAAGACTCAGTTTATTTTTCACTACAGTCCCATATCAGATCAGCAGATGCAGCTATTAAAAGGCAAAAAAAAAAAAGTCCCCAGTGGATGTATTGATATGGGGCCCTAAGCCCAATATCAATACATCCAGTGGTCCTAAAATGTGTCCAAAGTTAGTAGAATTAACCCTATGAGAGCCTTTGGGGTATAATTACCCCGCCGGCACACATAGGGTACCCCAACTAAGTAACAAAGCAACATCCAAGTACAAGTAACGCTTACCATTAATCCTGATGTCCCGCGGAGTCCTCAGCACCCTGTTCATCTACTGTCATCTTCTTTCTTATCTTCTTTCTTGTATCTTCTCTTCTTTCTTGTATCTGCAAATAAAAAAAGAAAAGTATTATTACAAAGCATAAATATCCGGCACACTAATACATAGTTTAACCCCTTGAGTGCCAGAGGGGTACGCAACGCATTGCAAAGCAATGGGTACCTCTCTGGGGCTTAAAAGGGTTAAAGCATGTTTTACTGTCCGGTTTCATAAATATAAATATTCTTCCAGTTATTCAACAATGCCCAAGTTGTTCCAAATAATATATCCAGAAATGCCGTAATAAAATAATTATTTGCTTTAATAAAATACTTAGCTTAGTGTTGTCTGTCTCGGCCGCTGTGTGTGGCTGAGGAGGCGGCATCAGTGCAGAGAGTACAATGCAGCACAGCCCCCCCATCTTCTCCTCATGGGCCGATGCATGTTACACACACTGAGCAAATATGAACAGAGACTTCCTTTATATATGGGCAGTCTCAGTTCCAATTCCATCACAGCCAATCTCCTTTGAGCGGCTGTGCTTTAAAGGGATAGTAATGTTTCATAGTAAAAGCAGCTCTAATTAATCATCATAGTATTTCGACTTTGGAGAGTGTTATTTCAATACTGTCAGAGTTGTAGTTCAAGAGTAATTCAATGACAAAGTATTCCCTCCCGCCCCTCTTACTGATGTGATACTTCTCAGCCAGAGCAGAAGGGAGGTGCCCAGGTAGATTGCAGAGAGGGACAATCTTCAATTAAGATAAGGGAAAAACCTGAGAAACTTGTCAAGGGGGGGCAGGGCTTTCATTATTCTCATAGGAAGAAGATTGTCCCCTGCTGTTATCTGTCTGGTCTATGGACTGGATTCCACATCTGAGAAGAGATGACTTACACTAGGTAAAAGGGGCGAGATGGGAAACTTGGCTT
This sequence comes from Rhinophrynus dorsalis, assembly GCA_037306005.1. Lineage (NCBI taxonomy): Eukaryota > Metazoa > Chordata > Amphibia > Anura > Rhinophrynidae > Rhinophrynus > Rhinophrynus dorsalis. The sequence continues at coordinate 388,405,203 of CM074724.1, forward strand.
GTGAATATCTCTCAAACCATAAAGGTTTGAGAGATAAGACTTATATTGTTCTTCGTGTTTTTTTAATGCCTACAAAATAAAATAAAGATAAAATGAAGTATTACTATCCCTTTAAACTGGTAACCTGGAACAGGGAGATACCCCTTAAAAAAAATAAAATGAAAAGGATAAACTGAAAAATGTGCAGTGTCACAAAAAGACCACTAGAGGGAGCAACAATGTTAAAGAAACTAAGAGGTAGAAGGGTGCAGTAGCACCAAATAACCTTAGGAGAAATTACATCTCTGAGGGAAGGTGTGGAGAGACAACATGGAATGAGGAAAAGGGTAGGAGGAGTGACACACACAGGTGATTATGCCCCTCTGTAAGCCTAGAAGCCACAATCTGAGGTCGGAGTTTTTTTTTGTTTTTTTTTAGCTATACTTGTCACTTTGGCCCTCCAGCATTTGCCAAGGGGTGGATTTTACCTTTTTTTTATATATTATTTTACCTTTTCTACTTTTTACGCAGTAATGGAACACCGTGCCTTTAAGAATCTGTTGCTTGCGGTCACCATCTTGTATGTGGCATTAGTTGTGTCACACAGTGTCATGAAGCATCGGGTATGCTCCGGTCCATGGGAAGGGGCTAATGAGGCCATATTTGAACAAATATAAAGGAGGACCCTGTGAGAGGGTCCCCTCACTGCCATGGCTGCGAATGAGTGCAGTGGTTCTCCAGCAGTTGAACCTCCTATTTCTCACCTTTCTAAGAACACAGCATTGCTGGCTGCAGATGCAGTGGAATTCAAAGATCAGGTGGAGGAATGCTTAGATTCCTTTCTTAAGGCAAGTTTCTTGTCCTCGGTACTCCCAGCCTTTGCTACTGTATGGATGACACATAGGTGTTTGGGACAGAGGCTGTTAGGAGCAGAGGATTGTTGAGGCTAATGCACACTTCACTGAGGCTACACTTCACACTACCAAGTTCATTGGCAAGTCCTTAGCACTCTCTGCTGCAGTGACTTTACTTGAAAATTTGGTTGGCAGACCAGTCTTCTAAGAAGTCTTTAGTCTCTCTTCCATTCATGTGCAAACAGTTGTTTGGCCCAGAATTATAAAAAGCTTTCCCTGGTGAATATGAAGGTCCTGGTACCTGTTCCTTCTCCGGAGAGATTCAAATCCAACCTTTTCATAGTCCCTAAATAGATCGGTGGCTGTCGTCCTATCTGTGTATATAAAATAAGGCTTCTGTGTGCCTGGCACACACACACACATACACACACACACACACACACACACACACACACACACACACACACACACTCTCTCTCTCTCTCTCTCTCTCTCTCTCTCTCTCTCCTCCCTACTGCCAGTCCTGGACATACAGGGGTGTATGATTTTGACGGGAGTAGGATTTTTCCCTCCCTCAACTACCTCCTGAACATGAAAAAGAGGCTTGGACTTCAAGTAACTGAATGAGCATGCCCAGAACATGAAAAAGAGGCTTGAAATACAAGAAACGTACAGGGAAGATGCAGAACATGAAAACGAGGCTGACACACACAGTCAACTCACCTCGCTGCTTGTAAAAAAAAACACACATGCCCCTCTCACTTTCTTCACTCCATGCCTTACCGCCATCACACACAGGACACACAGGACATCACACACAGGAAGGCAGACACTGCAGGACATCACACACAGGAGGACAGGCACTGCAGGATGTCACACACAGGAGGGCAGACATTGCAGGACATCACACACACAGGAGGGCAGACACTGCTGGACATCACACACAGGAGGACAGACACTGCAGGACATCACACACAGAAGGGCAGACACTGCAGGACATCATACAGAGGAGGGCAGACTTCAAGACATCACACACAGGAGGGCAGACACTGCAGGACATCACAAATAGGAGTGCAGACACTGCAGGACATCAGACACAGAAGGGCAGACTTCAAGACATCACACACAGGAGGACAGACACTGCAGGACATTACACACAGGATGACAGACACTGCAGGAAATCACACACAGGAGGACACAGACTGTAGGAGATCACAAAAATCACACACACAAAATGCAGGAGAACAAATACTTCAGGACATCATGCAAAGACACATGCAGGAGTACACACACTTCAGGACATCATATACACACACACACATGCAAGAGGACACACACTGCAGTAGATCACACAAAGACTCACACGCAAGAGGGCAGACAGTGCAGGACATTTATACATACATGCAGGAAAATGCACACTGCAAGAGATCATACACACACCCGCAGGAGGACAGACACTGCAAGAGATCACACACACACCTTGCAGGAGGACAGATACTGCAGGAGATCACACATACCCGTAGGAGGACAGATACTGCAGGAGATCACACACACACATCTGCAGGAGGAGAGACACTTCAGGAGATCACACACCGCAGATCACACACCCACAGGAGGACAGACACTGCAAGAGATCACAAACGCAGGAGGACAAAGACTGCAGGAGATCACCACATGCAGGAGGACAGACACTGCAGGAGATCACACAAGCAGGAGGACAGACACTGCAAGAGATCATAGACACACACAAAATGCAGCAGGACACAAACTGCACCCTTTCAGGCTATGGTATGCAATGCATTGCAAAGTGTTACCTATCTCTCTTCCACTCAAAGGGTTAAGCATTGCTCAAAATCCAAAGACGGGCAACGCCATCCCACAATGCTAGTACTTGATATAAATTGTCTCATTTGTTTTGTTCATGCACCTTGGTTCAAGATGTAGTCTTTGCACTCCATCAGGGGGTTTAGACTTAAAAGAAGCTTATCTGCAGATGCCCATCCATGTGGATCATCAGCACTTCCTTTGATTTGCCTTTCTAAACCAGAATTTTCAGTTTCCCACCCTCCCTTTTGGGCTGGTGTCCACTCAGAGGGTTTTCTCAAAGATCATGGACGCACTGGCTGCCCACATTCATGCTCTTGGGATTTCTCATACTCACTATCTGGACGACTTTTTACTGAAGACTTCTTCAGCGTGTGCTTTGCGTCTTCCACTCTAGACATGTGGATCCATACTGGAGCAGCACAGTTTGGTGGTCAATTTAAAGAAATCCACTCTGGTTCCGTCACAGGCTCTACTCTTTCTTGGCATGAGATTCAACACTGTTCAGGGAAGGGTCTTTCTGCTAGAGGATAAGATTCAGTTGTTGTCACGGCAGATGTCTGAGGCCTTAGCTCACTCGTCAGTGCTGATGTGGGAGTCTGTGAATTTGCTGGGGTATCTGGTGTCTGCCTTGGAGGTAGTTGCCATTGCCAAGTTCCACTGCAGCTGGAGATTCTCATAACTTGTTCAAGACAGCAGTGTCATCTCTCCCATACCATGTCTTTCTCCTACCTGATAATGTCTCATCTTCAAATACAGTAAATATGTATAAAGTAGTACATGGATAGAGGAACCCAAATCCAAATGGCCAATCAAGAGCAGCCTAGAATTAGTACAAGAAAGACAGTCAAAAGAAGACCTTAGCTCTACCAAACTGACATGGCAACCTTGCTCTTTTAAATAGTTTTAATTAAATCAAATAGAATAAAAAATGCAGTGGTCTCCAAAGTGCTGACATTGACTTTACTGTCAAGAAGCTAATACAATGCATTCGGTCCCGTTGAGAAACACAATAATCAACCTGTATGTAGAAGGATATTCAAAATGCAACAAAATGTAAATCCTTTACAAGTTTAAAATAATGTGAGAAACACCTGGAAACTGCCCACACAGTTTAATTGCAAGTCAAGCCAGATGAATTTATAGCACCCCCAGAGAACACTGTGGTGAGAATCTTCATAAACTAATGAAAATATTAATTGGCCCACCTCATTAAAAATAATAACCATGAAATATTCAGAGTGTGAATACCTCAGATTTCATGTCTATCAAGATGCATATACACACACACACCGTAAACCAAAACACATAATAATTTGTCCTTTCCTCTGTTACTCTACAGCTAAAATTCTTACTCTTATCCCGCCTTGACTACTGTAACCTTCTTGTCTCTGGTCTTCCTGCCTCCAAATTTCATACACTTCAATTCATACAGAATGCTACAGCACCAGTTACAGTAATGTCTCCTAAGTTTATTTGCTTCTGCCCCTCTCCTCCTGCAGTCACTCAAACAGCTGCCTATGAAACTCCAGATCTCTTCTATAATACCGAATCTCTCATTCAAGATCTCTCTCTCCTCTACTCCTTCCTACATTTCTACTCTGATCTCCCACTATACCAGATCCTGCCACTTGTGATCAGCCAACGATATTCTTGTTTCAGCTCCTTTTGTGTCTACCGCCCTCTCTCTCTCGTATCAGACCTTTTTCTCTCATTGCCCCTTATCTGTGGAATTCTCTACCTCCCAACCTGTTCCACCAGACTTCTCTTGTGGTCTTCATGTTTCCCTTAAAATGACACCTCCTTAGCAAAGCTTCAACAAGCTAGAAGGCACTGACTTTGTACATTCAAGGCTCTTATAAGTTACATACTTTGTTTCCCCTATCCTGCCAAGAAATCAAATGCTGTATTGTCCACTTAACCTATTTTGTTCTCTGTATGTCTCCCTTTACCACTAAGATCAATTAAGTTAGAGAGATCTTAGTGCATTGGTTCACAGTGTATCATGGGACTTGGATAGTTTAGAACACTGGATAAGTCATCTCCTCTTTATTACAGTGCTCACAATGAAGTCAAACCTTTGAATGCCAGAGGTTTACACAAAGTATCGGTCCATAGAATGACAAAGGAATGCCTTAGTGCATCTCCATGTGTTAGCTACATCTCTAGCACTCAACGGGTTAAATTAGTAAGAGCGTTTGTGTTTGTTATGGTTTAGATTCTTTGTTTTTTTTATCTCCAGGTGCAGTTTTTTATGATTAGTTCATTCGTTTGTGCGTCTTAAGTTTAGTGTCTATCCATGTTATGCATGTCAATCCACTCTTATAGATCTGTTGATGATACCATACCTCCCAAGTGTCTCTCTTTAGGAGATTTTAAGGGTTCATACCTTCCAAGTGTCCCTCTTTAGGAGATATTAGGGGTCCATACCTCCCAAGTGTCCCTATTTATGAGATATTAGGTGTCTATACCTCCCAAGTGTCCCTCTTTAGGAGATATTAGGAGTCTATACCTCCAAAGTGTCCCTCTTTAGGAGATACTATGGGTCCCTACCTCCCCAGTGTCCATCTTTAGGAGATATTAGGGGTCCATACCTCCCAAATGCCTCTCTTTAAGAGATGTTAAGGGTCCACACCCCCAAGTGTCCCTCTTTAGGATATATTAGGGGTCTATACCTCCTCTGTTCTTCCTTGAGACCCAAATCCTTCTCTCCCTCTTTCCCACCCTGGTGTCCCTCTGTTTAGGAGATCAGACTGTTTGATATGTATATAAGTGTATCACATCGAGTGTAGTGATTCAAAGCTCCATTCCTGATGAACACCTGAAAGGTTAGGTTCCTTGTTTAAGACAGCTTAATCAAAATCACTGAGCCACCTGTTACCCACCTGTGATTAAACAGTGATACCCTGAGAAGCTGACTTGTTACTGTGCTTTGAGTCTATATACAACAATTCAAGAACAGTGGTGCAAATAGTCTCTCTAAGTGTAGTATTAAAAATACATGGTACAACCATCACCTTCACCCACTCAGTATGGGACTCACATTTGATGGAGGCTACCAACTCTGTCTGTAATATACAGCTCACTCCTGGTATCCACCCATACCTGGGAACTTATCTTCTTCAGCGCCCGGAGAGAGCTCATGTGGTGCGACTGGGGGATATAAATGATGTGATTTGCATCACAAAGGGGTGGGGCTTAACAGTCTGTGTCATAAAGTGTGTGGGAAGTGGGTAGAACAGGGTGGGAAGGAGTAGAAGTAGGCGGGAAGTGGGAGGAACTGGATGGGAAGAAGAAAACGTTGGCAGGAAGTGGGAGGAGAAGGGTGAGAAGAAGAAGTGGGCAGGAAGTGAAAGGAACAGGGTGAGAAGGAGGAGAAGTGGGCAGCAAGTGGAAGGGAAGTAGGAGAAGCAAGTAGACTTTCACAAGAAACTCACCTCCACTGGAGAATCTGTATGAGTCTTTGTGCATATCTGGAGATTTCCCAGGTATGTATCCACCCCAGGTCAGTGTTCTAGTTCTCCTCCTCTGCTGATCCTTTAGCTATCCGCAATATGGGAAATATATGGCTATACTAGGTACCACGGGGAATACGAATAAAGTTTTCTAGTTTTAATTATCTCCAAGTTACAGCCGATTCATTCTTGGAACAAGACGCCGACACTGAGGGTGCTCCCATGCCGTTTGGGCTTGTGTGGATCTCTTTTCTCAGTGATGGAGCGCTGATCTGGTGTAGCACCGCTGAAGGTTCAGTGAGTCAGTTTTACCCCATTAGACAGTATTTCACAATTACATGTACGTGTAGCACCGATTCCTGTCTTTGAACCACGGGGAATCCACCAATCTCCATGTGTGACCCAGAAAATGCAGTCCCTGAGCAAGCTGAGGCTCTTCAGCAGAGCCCAGATCTTTTTATGGAAGAAGAAATCCTTCACTGAAATGGTCTTCTACATGTGCTTGGTTTGCCCTTGGTTTGCAAGCACATGTAGAAGACCATTTCAGTGAAGGATTTCTTCTCTCTTAACGCGATCTCGGCTCTGCTGAAGAGCCTCCACCGGTCCCGGGACCGGATTCCCCTGCTGTCAGCTAGAACACTGATGTCAGGGGAGAGGGAACTTTGAAAGCGGATATCTTTCAAACCATAAAGGTTTGAGAGATGCTGCTGGGCTCATTTCGATTTTTTAAGGGCTACAAGGTGGGGGATAGTAAAATTGAAGTGCAATATATTCACCTTATGGTTCTAAATATCGATTAAAAGACGTGTTATGCTTTGCTCATCTGTAGTATGGTCACTTATAATTAAAGAGAAACTATCATGAGTTTTGTGTTTTTGTAATTATCCAATAATATATATTTTGTTGTACTAGTTGAAGAGCCTGTGTACACGGGCCACACTGCCAGCCAGTCGCGGTGCAGTCATGCGCAGTAGAGACTGCCAATGCCACAGCTGATACGGAGCGGGGCTCGCCAAATTCAGACTGGGGTCCTCTCTGTGACCCTGAAGGTGCCAGAGAGGACTCCGGTCTGACTTCGGAGTGCCCCGCTCCGTAACAGCTGTGTCACGGGCAGACTCTGTACTGCACATGACTGCAGCACGTGTAGCAGTGTCTACTGAGCATGACTGCAGCACATGTAGCAGTGTCTACTGAGCATGACTGCGTCGTGACAAACATTGTAGCAAATTATAATATAGGATGACTAATCAATTCCAGAATTATCTTGGTTTAGCACTTAGATTTTCCTTCTATCACTACTAACCTTCTATCACTGAAAAGCATGTCAGTCAATTTCAGATCTGTAGGAGCTTACATTGTAATTCTATTTTCAGCACTGCTGCCGTAGTAATGAAGCCTGGCGCTCTCTCTTGCAAATGTGCATCCAGGTCATTGTACAGACTGAATGTGTTCATGTGCTACGTCCATTATAAAAAGTGCCAGTCCACTTGCCTCTGTGGCTGTTCTGGCACTTTTAATCCTCCATCATCGGAGTAGGTGGGAGGCAGTACTTGGGGAGGGGAATGGAGGATGATTGACATGCTGTGGGACGGAGCTGTACAACAGTCTGTACAGAACTTACGTCACCAGCGTAACTTTGCAAGCTAATATCACTGGCAATAAAGAATAGTATTGAAAAAAGAAGGGTAACAGCTTCACTACAAGGGAACTTTATGACAACTTTACTACAGGTGAGAGTTCCCCTTTAAAGAGATAGTAATGTTTCATAATAAAAGCAGCTCCAATTAATCATCATAGTATTAGGGCCACGGAGAGTGTTATTTCAATTCTGTCAGAGTTGTAGTTCAAGAGTAATTGAATGATAAAGTATCCCCCTCCCACCCCTTTTACTGATGTAACACTGCTCACCTCAGAGCAGAAACGTGGTGTCCAAGTGGATCGCAGAGAGAGACAATCTTCAATTAACATAAGGGAAAACCTGAAAAACATGTCAATGGGGGCAGGGCTTTCATTGTTCTCACAGTTAGAAGATTGTCCCTTGCTCTAACCTGTCTGGTCTGTGGGCCAGATTCCACATCTGAGGGGAGGTGGTTTACACTAGGTAAAAGGGGCGGGAGGGGGATACTTTAACATTCAATTACTCTTGATCTACAACTCTGACAGTATTGAAATAACACTCTCCTTGTCCCTAATACTATGATGATTAATTGGAGCTGCTGTTTTTGTGAAACATTGCTATCCCTTTAAATAGGATTTAGAGAAGTCATCTCCCCTTTATCACCTCTTTATCATGACTTAGGGAGGGCATCTCCCCCCAAGATGTTTTTTTTATCACCTTTTATGACCCACCACCGTGTAAAACTGAGCTCTTTTTTCACTTTCTCCTAACACTTTATTCCATGTTTTCCTTGTTGAACATAATAGTCATTTTAGTTTATTATTTATTTGTATGGTAATTTTCTGACATTTCAGTAATTGAATAGTCTATAGATAATTGCTTTGATTATTTGATTTAAACTGACAGAATTATAAGGGTACCTCTCAAAAAGTAGAAGCTCAGAAGCATCATGTTTTAACTTTTTAGTGCTATTACAGTGGAGAAATATCCACTTACATATTAAACTAATCCCACCCAAAAGGTGCGTCCAGTTCTAAAATGATAAGCAAGTCCCCCCTGCGTGGGAACACCAGCTAATCCCAAACATATACGTTTTGGCCTTGTTTAAAAGAGCATTCAAAAACACAACAAATGAGAGAGGCTCTGAGGACGTATAGAAGCACGATGACCTGTTCTACTGCTAGTCACCACTCGTTTTAAGTCTCCCTAAGAGTGAAGGGTGGAGTCAGGTCCAGGGACCAATAAGAATCTAGCATCGGAAACAAGGAAGTAGTAATGTCACCACACAGCAACCAGGATCACTGGCAACGTGATAGTAATCCATATGTGGACCCCTTGCTCTTGGTGCCTAGGGAAACCAGCTGCACCTCACTGAAGAGGCCCAACAAGGCCAAAACACACATCTGAGGGTAGCTGGTGTTCCTGTGCAGAGGGGAATTGCCCATCATTTTGGATTTGGACTACCCTTTTAGATGGGATTAGTCTGATAAAAAATACATGGACATTTCTTCTCTAATGGCACTAGAGAGCTAAAACATTATGTTTCTGAGTGGTGACTACCTGTAGAACAAGCCATGTGGTTTGTTCATCCTCAGAGCCTTTCACATTTTGGTATGGAAATATTTATGTAAACAAAAATGGAATAATTCTGGGAGAAAGAACTGGACAATATGGAAAAAAATCCCCTTCAATTTAATGGGTACTTTATGAAAACCTATACATTACAGGGCTTTTCCTGCTGTGTAAAACAAGAGCAATTTCACCACTGGCAGTTATTTTATTCAAAAGTTATAATAATTCCAAATTGACAGGAAGTAAGTTACAGCATGATTACTTCCTAAAAGTCCAAACGGACAGGAAATGACTCAGCAGCTTCTATCACATTCTATGGAGAACTGCTTGTGAGTGACTCACCTGTCCTAATTGAAATCTGTCCATTAGACAACACTGTTAATATAAAAAAAAACAATAGTTTAAACTGTAATTACTCTGGAAATGCATGTGTCTCAGCAGTGGGAGACACCTTATTTAACTCAACGGGAAAAGCCGTACAATATATGTGTTTTCATTTAAAAAATGTTTCTGGTCCGATCAATTTTTTTTTTTTACCATTTTGGATCCTAACAATTCTAACATTGAAATCGCTCTTTGTTAATTTTTAGTGGTAATTGTCCTGTTTGTAGAGATGTAATAAATAGGGTTGCACCGATACCGATACTAGTATCGGTATCGGTGCCGATACCAGCATTTGCGCGAGTACTTGTACTCGCGCAAATGCGGCCGATGCCAGCACCGATACCCTGTGTCAGGGTCGGTGCTGCAGAGAGGGAGCCCGGGGAGCTGCTCACAATGCTCCCCGGTCACCTCTCTCACCCCTGCAGCTTCGGAGCATTGCCGCGGGTTACCATGGCAACGCTCCGACGCTAACCTCTGCCGGGGCTCGCAAGAGAACAGCCAGCACCCGGCAGAGGAGAGTAAAGGAGGCAGGATGGGGCAGAGAGTGGGGTGAAGAGGGAGAAAGAGGCAAAAGGAGGAAGGATCATGAGACAAAAGGAGGGGGGCAAGAAGAGGCAAAAGGAGGGGGGATCAACAGAGAGGCAAAAGGGTAGGATCAAAAGTCAAGGAGGGGGAGAAAGGGGGATCAAAACAGAGAAAAAGCCAAGGCAAAAGAAGGGGGCGCAAGAGGGGGAGAATGAAGCAAAAGGTGGGAATCAAGTAGGGGAGAAAGAATCAAGAGGTGTGTGTGTGTGTGTGTGTGTGTGTGTGTGTGTGTGTGTGTGTGTATATATATATATATATATATATATATATATATATATATATTTATTTTTCAAGTACTCACAGATACCAATTACCTATACTTTTTTTTGCGGTCATTTGCCAGTTTTCCAAGTACCTAAAGCATATAAGTACTTGGAAAACTGGCAAATGACCGCAAAAAAAGTATCGGTAATTGGTATCGGTGAGTATTTGCAAAAAGTATCGGTACTCGTACTCGGTCTTCAAAAATTGGTATCGGTGCATCTCTAGTAATAAATCATAAAATTCGGGACATAGCGACTGTTTAGCTTGATTGCGGGAAGAGATTCTTCCAGAAATTATTTCTACTCTTAGGACTTTAATATTGTAAATTGTCCTACCCTTGTCTTAATATGTATCCCCATGCATTTTTACTTTGGTTTCTTGTTAAATATATAGGCTTTCTGATTTCACCTTTTAGTTTTAGCTCAATACATAAATTTTTAAAAGGTTATTAACGGCCGTATTTAAGCTGATGCAGTATTGTAGATTTTAAAAAAATAAAGTATCCGGAAAAAGTCCTATCTGATAGATATTCGCTGCTAAAGTTCCCCTCTCTCTCCCCTTCTCGTGACGTCAGAGCTGTGCTCTTCAGCAGAGCCGAAATAGCGATATTTAAAAAGAATTACTTCATTGGAACGGTCTACAAAGTGTGCCTGGTTTGCAAGCTGACATGATGGGGGAACTTTAGTGGCGAATATCTATCAAACCGTAAAGGTTTGAGAGATGGGACTTTCTCCAGATACTTTATTTTTTAACATCTACAATACTGCATCAACTTAAATATGGGCATTATAACCCTTTAAAGGGATAGTAATACTTCGTTTTATCTTTATTTTGTAAGCATTAAAAAAACATGAAGAATGATATAAGACTTATCTCTCAAACCTTTATGGTTTGAGAGATATTCACAAGCAAAGTTTCTCCTCCCGCCCCTTTTACCTAGTGTAAGCCATCTCTTCTCAGATGTGGAATGCAGTCCATAGACCAGACAGATAACAGAAGGGGACAATCTTCTTCCTATGAGAACAATGAACGCCCTGCCGCCCTTGACAAGTTTTTCAGGTTTTTCCCTTATCTTAATTGAAGATTGTAACTCTCTGCAGTCTACCTGGGCACCTCCCTTCTGATCTGGCTGAGCAGTGTTACATCAGTAAAAGGGGTGGGTGGGGGATACTTTGTCATTGAATTACTCTTGTACTACAACTCTGACAGAATTGAAATAACACTCTCCAAAGTCCAAATACTATGATGATTAATTAGAGCTGCTTTTATTATGAAACATTACTATCCCTTTAAGTAATTAATTTTCTTCCTAAGAAAAGCTAAATGACTATAGATAATGTGAGAGATTCAAGTTAAGAGAAATATCTCCAATCCATTTATTATTCAGTGGAGCTAATTTATAACCCTTAAAGGATCAGAGGGGTGCGAATTAGCTCCACTGAATAATAAATGTATTGCACATTCATCTGATCCTTAAAGGGTTAAAATTTAGTACACTCTCTTTGGGACTTTTTCCTGCTGAGTTAAACAAGGTCTAGGAGATTTTTTTCATTAAAAGTGATGTCATCTTTTTTCATTAAACTGTGTCAACAGGTGGCTCTGTTCCCATCACTTCCGGCAGTTGTTTTATTCAAATGTTACAATAGTTAAAACTTTCAATAAGGGAGTAACAGCTTCATTACTTCCTGGAAGTTCAAACTGACAGGAAGTGAAAGAGGCAAAAGTACTGGTCAGAGATGCTCTACTACGGATGAACATTCTATAGAATGTAGCAGGCTGTATAGGGTACAGTCTCTTTAAGCCTACTTCTGTCTTACACAGGGAAGAAATACCCAAAGGCACATCATTTTGATCTTGCCAGTGGCGTAACAATAGGGGTCCCCCCCCTCGCCACCCGCCCGCAGCACAGCTGACGTCCCGGCGGCCAGCGCTCGAGTAATGCAGAGCGCTGGGAGATGACATAATCTCCCAGCGCTCTGCATTACTAAGGACAGCGCAGGAGCTTGTCACAGACACCGCTAGACCACCAGGAGGTAGGAGGATGGGGGTCAGCAGGGGCAATGTGGTGATGGGGGCATTGTGGAGACTGGGGGGAAATGTGGAGAATGAGGGGCATTGTGATGGGGGCATTGTGGAGATTGGGGGGAAATGTGGAGAATGAGGGGCATTGTGGAGATTGGGGGGAAATGTGGAGCATGAGGGGCATTGTGATGGGGGCATTGTGGAGATTGGGGAGAAATGTGGAGAATGAGGGGCATTGTGATGGGGGCATTGTGGAGATTGGGGGGAAATGTGGAGCATGAGGGGCGTTGTGATGGGGGCATTGTGGAGATTGGGGGGAAATGTGGAGAATGAGGGGCATTGTGGAGATTGGGGGGAAATGTGGAGCATGAGGGGCATTGTGATGGGGGCATTGTGGAGATTGGGGAGAAATGTGGAGAATGAGGGGCATTGTGATGGGGGCATTGTGGAGATTGGGGGGAAATGTGGAGCATGAGGGGCGTTGTGATGGGGGCATTGTGGAGATTGGGGGGAAATGTGGAGAATGAGGGGCATTGTGGAGATTGGGGGGAAATGTGGAGCATGAGGGGCATTGTGATGGGGGAATTGTGGAGATTGGGGGGAAATGTGGAGCATGAGGGGCATTGTGATGGGGGCATTGTGATGGGGGCATTGTGGAGATTGGGGGGAAATGTGGAGCATGAGGGGCATTGTGATGGGGGCATTGTGGAAGAGGCAATGTGGAGGTGGCCAATGTGGTTGAGGGGGGCCAATGTGGTCGGAGGGGGGCCCGTGGCAATTCTTGCACCAGGGCCCCATGGATTCTAGTTACGCCTCTGGATCCTGCCAAAATGGCAGTCCAGCCATGAAGTGCCAGCAATTCCTCTTTGAACAAGAGAAACAGCCAACCCCAAATGGATGTTTCAGCCTTGTTGGGGGCTCATTATTGAGGTGAAAATGATCTCTCTAGGCACTGTGAGCAAGGGGTCCACCTCTGGATTCCCCTGTTATTGTGGGGCTGACCAGAGACGGATTAAGGCTCCATAGGGCCCTAGGCAAGGTAGCATTGTGGGGCCCCACATCTTTTGATCTGGTGCTTATGACACAGAGTGCTGTTAGCAGGTACTATTTTTTTGGCTATAACGGAATTGGGAGCAACTGGATGGTGCTGGTCTCTTTCAACTAAAAGGGCATCTGACACAAGACGTTTGTGGCAGCAACAGCAGGGTCTCTGTCTGTGATTCCTCTCTTTCAACCAGGGCCCCTCATATTGCCCTGGGCCCTAGGCAGTAGCCTAGGTTGCCCTAATGGATGATCCGGCTCTGGGGCTGACTAAATCCATGGATAATTTTCATATGCAAATATGAAGTGAAACCGGTTGCAATAGCATTCTATGGAGAACTGTTGCCAGTGACTCATCTCTCCCATTGAATGCAGCAGAGTAACTATCTGACATCTGGCCACTAGAGGGCATGTAAATGAAAAATGAAATAGTTTATTTTTTATGGAAACGTTTACATTCCTTTAAGTACAAGGCTTTCTACAGAACAAATGTAGATAATGGCAGACAGGTGAACAAGTCTGAGGTGACCATTAGTGTGTGTGTGTGTGTGGTGTTGTGTGTATTTTGTTTTTAACCCCTTAATGGGATGATCTGAGTTAACGACCCATGACGTACTATGATCGTCATGGAATTCTGGGCTCCCCCCCGCGGCTGCACGCCGTTCGGGGAGTCCGGAACCGGAATTTAAAAAAAAAAATGCCCAGTGGTCCTTAAGTGACCGCGACACGCCGATCGGCTGGTTGTTAAGCGGTTAAGAACTTGCAACAAAAAAAATGAACATTATTATTTAAAAAAACACATTACAAATCTCATTTTATACTGAATATTGAAAAGTTATTTACATATACCAACTGTAAAGAAACCCAAAGAAGGGAATATTTACAGTACCCTAAGTAAAGCTAATAAAATGGTACTCTTATAAATGAATGAAGCTTTCCCAAAAAATTGCTAATTTCATCCAACAGTGTAAGGGAGTGAGTGACAAAAAAAAACAATCCCAAATATAAGCACACAATGCTTGACAATTTATGAGGGAAGATTTTTAATGCTTCTCCACACGAGACACCAATCAGAACTCCTCACTGAACGCGTTTCGAGAGCCTGTATTGTGTGTCTACCAGCGAATGCGCAGAAGATTGTAACATTTCACACAGTGACATTTTGGATCTGGTTATATTTTCCTTGTAATGTGCACTGTAACTTAATTGCCGCTAAGGAAAATATATTATCAGATACAGTCAATTGATAAGTGATACCTGACGCATTTTAGCCTAATGATTTAATCTGGAATTACTGGTACTGATTTTCATTCAAAATACATTTGATATTATCTTCTTGGATGCTAGAAAGGTCTCCGATGCTTATGTTAACCTTTGAGTGCCAGAGAGGTATCCAGCGCATTGCTTTGCAATGCGCTGGATACCTCTCTGGCGCTCAAAGGGTTATTTGATTTTTTTTTTTAACCCTTTGAGAACCAGAGGGATTTGCAATGCAATGCTTTGGGTTAAGGTTCCATGGAAATTTCACATGATAAAGGGTTCCTTTGCTACAGAATCTTATTCTATTCTTATTTTATGAAACCTATGCACTAAGATTCCTTGTGTTATACACTTAGTGCATAATCCCCAACATCTCAGGAACATCTCAGGATGGATAGATCCATCCATAGCACTTAGGAGGAGATTCACTAAGCGGTGATAAAGAGAAGATGACTTCTCCAGTGATATCACTTCTCCGGTTCCTATGTTATTGTTTGGAACCAATGCACTAAGATCTCTCCATCCTTGGATATCCTAGTGCATAGGCTCTATAGAATAGCATAGGAACTGGAGAAGTCATCTCCTCTTTATCATGCCTTAGTGCATAACCCAAGGAATTTTAGTGCATATGTTTCACAGAATAACATAGGAACTGGAGAAATGATATCACTGGAGATGTCATCTCCACTTTATCACCTCGTTATCACACCTTAGTGCATAATCCCCAACATCTCAGGAACATCTGTCGGTTTGGGAACAAATGTACCCCTCTTTGTGCTATTGGAAATGCACCCTGTGTGTTGGCTCTTCCTAGATCCATCCATAGCACACAGGAGGAGATTCACTAAGCCGTGATAAAGAGACGATGACTTCTCCAGTGATATAATTTCTCCAGTTCCTATGTTATTCTTTGGAGCCAATGCACGAAGATCTCTCCATCCTTGGACATCCTAGTGCATTGGCTCCATAGAATAATATAGGAACTGGAGAAGTGATATCACTGGAGAAGTCATCTCCACTTTATCACCTCGTTATCACACCTTAGTGCATAATCCCCAACATCTCAGGAACATCTGACAGTATGGGGACAAATTTACCCCTCTCTTTACTATCAAAGGTTCACCGTGTATTGGCCCGTCCTATATCCATCCATAGCACATAGGAGGAGATGCACTAGATGTGATAAAGAGGAGATAACTTCTCCAGTGATATCGCTTCTCCGGTTCATATGACCTCTCCAGCTTTGGACATCTTAGTGCGTTGGCTCCATAGAATAACATAGGAACTGGAGAAGTGATATCACTGGAGAAGTTATCTCCTATTTTTCACCTCTTTATCATGCCTTTGTACATAATCCCCAACATCTCAGGAACATCTGATAGTTTGGGGACACATTTACCCCTCTCTGTGCTGTTAGAGATTCACCATGTGTTGGCCCTTTCCTAGATCCATCCATAGCACATAGCTGCACTAAGGTGTGATAAAGAGGTGATAAAGAGAAGATGACTTCTCCAGTGATATCACTTCTCCAGTTCCTGTGTTATTCTATGGAACCTATGCACTAAGATCTCTCCAACTTTGGAGATCTCAGTACATAGGGTCCGTAGAATAACATAGGAACTGGAGAAGTGATATCACCTCTTTATCACTCTTTACTACATAAACCCCATTTTGTTAGAGGCTAGTAAAAGGTTAGGCAACCTTTGGCTCTCCAGCTATTGAAGCCAGTGGTGGTGGTGGTGGGAGGGATGATGAGATCTGTAGTCCGCAACAGCTTCTGTACATAAGTCACGTTCAACATAATTTTTAGTAGATGTCTCAGGCATTCAAGGGGTTAAAAGGACATCATTCGAAGGTAATTTTCAAAAGGATTCACACTGTGGGTCTTGGAAACACTACAAGTCATATGCACGAGGGAAAGAGAGGAGCAATTCTGGAGCAAAACAACTGCATCGTTAGGAGAAATAAAAAAACTCCCTCACGGTCCCAGTGACAAATGGGTCTTTTAAACCATTTAAATGTTTCTTAATGGGTTGGAGACAGTCCTAGCATTCACTTGGGTTAGAAGCTTTATTGAAATCGATAGGAATTTTTATTTGTCCCCTATGATGCCGTTAGATTGGCCTGGAGTTACTCTTTTTTTTAAACCTTTGAGTGCTCGAGAGGTACGCAATGCATTGCTTCGCAATGCTTTGCATACCCCTCTGGCACTCAAAGGGTTAATACATTTACATGGTCCCCCATATTGCAGCTGTAAAGATACCCAAACTCCCTGCGGAGATTGACTAAGGCCAACATAATGCCAGGTCCGGAGGTAAAGGTCACGAGCAATGCACTGGAGACGTCTGTGGCACCCAAGAGGTTAATGTAGCAATACTTAAAAGGATGGGGAAGGGATCAAATGACAAATGCTTCAGTAAACGTAACCTAGTCCTCCTGCTTGTGACGTAACAATAAATGTGATATTACCAACTCTCATTCAGCAGCATATTGCACCAGTCAGTTCCTGCGGCTGCAGTATTGCACCAATGACACGAGGAGAGACGGACTCACTACTGATTAGGTGACTCTCTACTGCAGTGAGGGGAAACCAGTTTTACTGAGGGACACACACACAGGTCCACGAATTTCCCAAAGGTGCTAACGCGTTTAACCCTCGTGTGTCTGTGTATATGTAAAGGCTTGTGCGTGTATTTGTATGGATGTATATCTTTTGTATGTTGGTGTGTGGAGGTGTAGACATATGTGTGCATGTAGATTTGTGTATATGTTAGCATGTATGTATGTGTGGGTTTACAGTTGTGGGTACGTGTATGTAT